>CM077162.1:282834-626151 GCA_039583875.1 Platanthera guangdongensis | reverse complement strand
ATCAGCCTTGAGTTTGTCCCCACTGACAAACAAGTGGCTGACTTTTTTACTAAGCATTTTGATGAGGCAAGTTCAACACCTTCAAATTTGAATTGAGTATGTGGAATTTGAAGTAGCATTATTATGGTAATGCATGTTTATTATATGTATATGTGTGTTTGGAGGTTATCTTTTTGCAGGAAAACAAGAAAGAAAAAGTTGACTGACAAGGCATTGAGAGCGCTGAGTTAACTAACCAGGTGTTGAGGGCGCTGAGTTAATTCCAGGCGATGAGAGTGTCGAGTGCGCTCGTTGAGGGCACTCAACACATATAATCTGATGGGTCGAAATACATCAGATTAACGGGATTAATCACCACCATTCATCATATTATGTAAATCATGATAGATTTGTGCTTTCCACATTCTCGAATAGGGTAAATATAAATAGAAATGTGTGCCTAGGATAATACACATATTTCTTTAGCCCTTTTCGTCTCTCTGCGTTCATGCCCTCATTTTCTCGAATTATATTCATATTCTCCCCCATCAATTCACTGATTCAATGTCCCAAAAGGAGTTGATTCTCGTATGAGGGTTCAGAACTTGTCCCGGATGTATTCAAGGATTCACCTGAGGAAGTTCAGTTAGTTCTTCATCTCCTGAATGTCACAGACCTAAAATATATAATGTCGGAGTCATGCTCTATTTAGAAAAGAGAAGTGCTAGAGCTTTCACCAATGCTAAAGTAGATTCCTCCTCCTTCAAGATAAAAACCTCTATAGTGGAAATAAGATTAAACGTACTTCTAGAAAGTTAAGTAAGACCTTGAAATTGACCAAGTTTTATCCTTCTGATGAGGAAGATGATTATTTCTTGAGGATGTAATGTTAGCTCTGAAATTGTGTGGCTTGTCTAAGCACACCGCTGTTCTATCATAGAAAGAGTGAACCTGAAAGGGAAATTCTTAGCAGATATAATTGGCGAGGCCCTAATTTGTAAGACATGGTATCATGATAAAATTTCAAAGAAACTTTTGAGTTGTAACCAGAGTTATTCTTATAAAGAAAATTAATTGAGAGAAGGTTATCTTTAAAAGGATTGTTGAGTGTATTCCTAAACCCAGTCTGGGTAGGATACCATCTTTGTCTTACTGAACTTTGCTCCAGGGATGCTAATCTAAGACTATGAGCAAAAACCATCACATGAACAAGATGGATATAAGGATGCTTGATAGATTTGATAGGGTATTATTTCCTCACCCACAGCCAGCTGCAAGGAAAAAAGCAGAAAAGTTGTTACATTACAGAAGAGTGCAACAACAAAAAATCTTTAGATAGCAGAGGTGAAGAACCCATAATCCTGAGTTCTCAGATCCACTTTAGATATCAGAAAGAATGTCAGTGCTTAAGTCCTCAATGTCCTCCGAGCCTGCTGCAAAGGACCGTACCTAGCAACATGTCTCAGA
This sequence comes from Platanthera guangdongensis, assembly GCA_039583875.1. Classification (NCBI taxonomy): domain Eukaryota; kingdom Viridiplantae; phylum Streptophyta; class Magnoliopsida; order Asparagales; family Orchidaceae; genus Platanthera; species Platanthera guangdongensis. The sequence continues at coordinate 624,705 of CM077162.1, read as the reverse complement.
TTGAGATTGAAGAGACCCACATTAGAACCTGTTGAGGAGTTTGTTACAACTATATGGACAAAATCTGTGCTGACATTCAGGGGGAGACCCCAAGTGGAGATGCTCATGTTGAGGGGGAGCAAACCCCATCTCCTACTTGTCTATAAGAAAAGATTGATTCCTTCTGGTCATCTACAAGAGAGGCTAGATCAGATCCCTAGGGCTCTCAGGGAGCAAGTCCAAGCAGATATCCCCAAGACTGATGCTGATATATATTAGTTTGATATGGATTTGCTCAGGTTGATATGTATATTGCTCAAGTTGAGGGAAAGCCTCGTATAACCTAATCGCATGTCTATTTATATCTCGGATATAAAATCCAGGCTTCCCACCTCCTCTATCGGCTAACCGTGACCTGATTGGAGTTAACAACAAGTGTTGTTGTGGCTGTCAAGATAACAACGATGATATCATTATGTTGACGTAAGGCACATTGACATATCATTGGGGGGCCACAATAAGTTCGACCTGTCAGATCCTTGTCATCCTGTCATCGAGCTCGCTGAAGATTTTTTGTACTACTGACCACGCTCCACGCTCACCGCACCAAAATGGTTAAACCGAAAATTCGGTCTCCTGCGGAGTTCACCCTTAGGGAAGGGGTGATCACACACCTACTTCTCTCCTGCAAACAAAACAATAAGGGAAGCAAAGAAGGACTGACGCAAGGGCTTGGTGGGAGGACCCACCACACATCTAGAAGATCTTAGAGCACTTCCCCTCCTTAGCCAAAGGCCGAGCTAAGGTATCCTCAGAAAGCGCTTAAGAGATGGAGCAAGAGGGCACAAGAAGCATGCTTTCTGAGGTACCCCTTGGGTCATATTTATAGATTTCTGAAAACGGTATGCAAATAGCCAACTCCCGCTATTCTGAACGGCTATGTGCAGTCCAGGTTGGCCTGTCAATAGCATAACTCTGCTGTTCTGAAAGGCTGTGGGCAGGCCAGCGTGGGTAATATAATAAAAAATACCTCATAGACTTGGGCGAGCTGAGGAGCTCGGCCACCCCTGAAGGTCCTGCTCGTCTGCTGTCTGTCGAGCTCCATAGGGCGAGTGCGAGCTGAGGAGCTCAGCTCGATGAAACCCGAGCTTAGCTCGGCGAATGTCGAGCTCGGGGTCGACGAATGTCGAGCTCAGCCTTCAGATTTCCCTACCGATCTCGCCTGCTGCCTGGGCGATCTGAACCAGCCGGTCTGGTTCCTGGCAACCTCATTCGCCGGATACGGGGTTGTACACTAGGCATGTCTTAAAGTGTCTAACTACTTTTCTGCCAAAAGAATTCTGAGATATCTCAAGGGCACACCTGATCTTTGTCTGTGGTATCCTAGGAATAATGATTTTGAACTAATAAGGTATTTAGATACAGACTTTGTAGGTTGCAAAGAAGACAAGAAAAGTACATCAGGTACCTGTCAATTTCTTGGAAGAAGACTAGTGTTTTGGAGCAGCAAGAAGCAGACCAGTGTAGCCATCTCCATAGCAGAATCATAGTATATATCAGTCGAGAGTTGTTGTGCACAGCTACTATGGATTCAACATCAACTTCAAGACTGCAATATCTAGATAAGTAAAACCTATATATTTTGTGACTCTTCAAGTGCAATTTTAATAGCTATGAATCATGTTTCACATAGTAGGATAAAATATATTGAAATTAGGTATCATTTCATAAGAGAATATGTTGAGGATGAAGATATCAGCCTTGAGTTTGTCCCCACTGACAAACAAGTGGCTGACTTTTTTACTAAGCATTTTGATGAAGGCAAGTTCAACACCTTCAAATTTGAATTGAGTATGTTGAATTTGAAGTAGCATTATTATGGTAATGCATGTTTATTATATGTATATGTGTGTTTGGAGGTTATCTTTTTGCAGGAAAACAAGAAAGAAAAAGTTTGACTGACAAGGCATTGAGAGCGCTGAGTTAACTAACCAGGTGTTGAGGGCGCTGAGTTAATTCCAGGCGATGAGAGTGTCGAGTGCGCTCGTTGAGGGCACTCAACACATATAATCTGATGGGTCGAAATACATCAGATTAACGAGATTAATCACCACCATTCATCATATTATGTAAATCATGATAGATTTGTGCCTTTCCACATTCTCGAATAGGGTAAATATAAATAGAAATGTGTGCCTAGGATAATACACATATTTCTTTAGCCCTTTTCGTCTCTCTGCGTTCATGCCCTCATTTTCTCGAATTATATTCATATTCTCCCCCATCAATTCACTGATTCAATGTCCCCAAAAGGAGTTGAATTCTCGTATGAGGGTTCAGAACTTGTCCGGAATGTATTCAAGGATTCACCTGAGGAAGTTCAGTTAGTTCTTCATCTCCTGAATGTCACAGACCTAAAATATATAATGTCGGAGTCATGCTCTATTTAGAAAAGAGAAGTGCTAGAGCTTTACACCAATGCTAAAGTAGATTCCTCCTCCTTCAAGATAAAAACCTCTATAAGTGGAAATAAGATTAAACGTACTTCTAGAAAGTTAAGTAAGACCTTGAAATTGACCAAGTTTATCCCTTCTGATGAGGAAGATGAATTATTTCTTGAGGATGTAATGTTAGCTCTGAAATTGTGTGGCTTGTCTAAGCACACCGCTGGTTCTATCATGAGAAAAGAAGTGAACCTGAAAGGGAAATTCTTAGCAGATATAATTGGCGAGGCCCTAATTTGTAAGACATGGTATCATGATAAAATTTCAAAGAAACTTTTTGAGTTGATAACCAGAGTTATTCTTATAAAGAAAATTAATTGAGAGAAGGTTATCTTTAAAAGGATTGTTGAGTGTATTCCTAAACCCAGTCTGGGTAGGATACCATCTTTGTTCTTACTGAACTTTGCTCCAGGGATGCTAAATCTAAGACTATGAGCAAAAATCCATCACATGAACAAGATGGATATAAGGATGCTTGATAGATGTGATAGGGTATTATTTCCTCACCCACAGCCAGCTGACAAGGAAAAAAGCAGAAAGTTGTTACAATTACAGAAGAGTGCACCAACAAAAAATCTTTAGATAGCAGAGGTGAAGAACCTCATAATCCTGAGTTCTCAGAATCCACTTTAGATATCAGAAAGAATGTCAGTGCTTAAGTCTCAATGTCCTCCGAGCCTGCTGCAAAGACCGTACCTAGCAACATGTCTCAGATTGAGATTGAAGAAGACACCACATTAGAACCTGTTGAGGAGTTTGTTACAACTAATATGGACAAAATCTGTGCTGACATTCAGGGGGAGACCCCAAGTGGAGATGCTCATGTTGAGGGGGAGCAAACCCCATCTCCTACTTGTCTATAAGAAAAGATTGATTCCTTCTGGTCAATCTACAAGAGAGGCTAGATCAGATCCCCTAGGGCTCTCAAGGGGAGCAAGTCCAAGCAGATATCCCCAAGACTGATGCTGATATATATTAGTTTGATATGGATGTTGCTCAGGTTGATATGTATATTGCTCAAGTTGAGGGAAAGCCTCGTATAACCTAATCGCATGTCTATTTATACTCTTAGGATATAAAATAGGCTCACACCTCCTCTATCAGCATAACCGTGACCTGAATTGGAGTAAACAACAAGTGTTGTTGTGCTGTCAAGATAAACATGATGATATCATTATGTTGACGTAAGGCACATGACTATATCATTGTGTCAAGCCACAATATAGTGGTCACACAACAATATCGTTATGATGACATGATGCACACATTGATATCGTTATGTCAAGTCATGACAGAGAAGTCACATAATGATATCGTGTGATGACATGATGCACACAATGATATCGTGTGATGACATGATGCACACAATGATATCATTGTGTCAATCCACATAAGAGAGGTCACACGATGATATCGTTGTGATGGCATAATGCACACAACTCCAATGAGTCACAGGGTTGGTCCTTCACTAAAATCCAATATGAGTAAGTCCAACACAATCTTTCCTCCAACTTCTCCAAACACTCTTTTATGCAATTGTATGGTCTCATATTGCATTGGTAGTGAGACTAACTATTTGACTACTTCAAGATCACATTGTAAAGTAGAAACTCCAATATTTTCACCATCCGCAAAAAAAAACTACGAAGAGTTATAACCTTTGTCGATGGAGACATGGCTGTCGAGAACCTTTTCGTGCTCCAAATCAGACTCTGACTCAAGGTTCCAGAAGAACGTGATGAAAAGGACAAAAATACTCTCCCATTTATAAGCCCTGAACAGGACCAATAATGGATGGCTAGATTAAAGACAAAACATATTCTACAATATTCTTTTCTATTGAAGGAGAAAACAGAGTCAATCACAATCAAATCAATTATCTCATAGAAATGGAAGAAATTACCCACCCCAATCACAACAAATCCCTAGGTTCAATCAAAATGATACTTGTAACTTAATGTCGCAATTGAATAATAATTTATAGCACACGCCCGCTTTTATGTTCAAAGTCTATGGCTTAAAGTCGTCACGATTGTAATTAAATTTTTTTTGGACTCGTCTCTTTAAAATCCATGACCCTATGGGCATCTGAAGGGATTCCCCCTAAAAATATCTGAGTCAAAGCAGACCAAATAACTCATGAGAGGTAGCCTGATCGAGGGAGCCACATGAGTAAGTCGTGCTCGCTTGAAGGATCACAAAGCCACTCAAAGAATGACTCGAACAATGAGCACGCATGGCACCACGCACGTAGGTACAAGGTTGTGCACCCTATGCGGCCTCTCAGCAAGCACGCATGCGTAAGCCGCATGGAATGCCTCCCCACACACGCATGCCTAGGCATGCGCATGGGGCGTCATGCATGGCCTAGCTCACTGCCCTTGAGGTCACTCCCCGCGCTCGCACAAGTCCATGGGCACATAACTGCTCCTCGTGCGGATGCAAGGCTGTACGCACACGATCTCACCACACTCCCAGGTGCATGCAAGACCGCGTGTGCACCACTGCTGACACCCTGCCACAACTTGTCACGTCAATGCCTCCATCTGCCACCACTGCTGGGCAATTTGCAGGGCCCGCCCGGGAAGCATGTTCATCACTTTCGGGAGATTATTGATCCAAGTGACCAGAATCTAATAACATCATTTGACTGCTCCAGAATCAACCGTGCATAATTACTAACACATCTCATCAAGAAAAATATAAAAAGACTCACAAAGCTTCATTTGAAGACAAGCAACTAGAGAGAGACAAGAGAAGACTCTGAGGTTTTCAGGCAAGTTCGTTATGGTGGTTACAATGACATAATTACTAAGTCTCCTCTATCAAAAGCTATAAAAGGAGTCAATAGCTCTCATTTGAGGGGAGATCAATTGCTTTCAGTGCTAGAGATAGCTTCTTCGAAGATCCTTTAAAGTTCTCTTTTGACGCTCCAACATTCCCTCGTAGATCTCCTTTGAACTTTGAAGATCTCTTTCCCTCTCAAAGATCTCCTTTGAAGGCGATTCAAATATCTCTCTTTCTTTTGAAAGGTAACTTGAAGATCCCGCTTCGTTCTCTACCCAACACTTATTGTAACTAGTGTTGGCATGTCAGCCTTAAGCATTCTACTATTTGTAATGCTCAAAGAAATAGTGCAATTTGGTTGATAGCTGCAGTTCTATTGTAGTGAAATCATATGGATAAAATTCAACTAGGCTACGTAGTTCCAGCTTGTCATAATAACCAAAATTATCATTGGGGTCAAGACAAGAAACACTTAACAACAACTCAGTGTTGACTTCATCAAAATGATCATTTAGCTCATTTAACATCCAATCCAACACGGTATTAAAAATTTCAACTCTATAATGATGGTAGGTTGTAATCTCACGAGATCTACATCTTGATCTTCCAGGCTACACAAACTTTTCATCCATATTTGAAAATTTATACCGTGTTTAAAAAAAAAATGAGACTTCTTTCCTGAAAGATTGTCATTCGATATCATCATTTCTCATTGTTCATAATAAATGTTTTGATACCTTCACAAAAGCCATTGCATTGAAAATATCTTGATCTTTCTTTTATAAAGCTTGAGACAACACATGTGTTTTTTCAAAAATATTTTTCATCAAATGCATGAAGAATATAAAATTAAATGTCAAAATACAAATAACAAGAGTGTTGGCCATGCCCCTTTGGCTTCCATCAACTTCGCCAACTGTAATAATCTCTAGAACATCAATAATAGATTAGAACATATGAATAAAATTCAGCAGTGTGTCATAATATGAACTTCATCTTATATCTCCTGCTCTTTTAAGTTTCAAAGGTTGGTTCAATCCTCTGCCACTTTCTAACTCACTGCAACTAAGCTCGCGAGCAACTCGCTCAACTTCCAATGCTCTAAGTGAATCACGTCATTTACAAGAGCGTCCGACCACATTCAAATTATTGTTAATAAGTGTGAATAAATCAGTAATTTCAAAGTGCCCCTCGGCAATGACTACTAGTACCAGTTGAAGTTGATGTGCAAAATAGTGAACATAAAAAGGAACAAATATTTTCTTGTAATACGAAGGTTTTTAAACCTTTGAACTCGCTTTTCATATTGATAGTACCATCATATCCTTGTCCATGTATTTCATAAACTTATTATCTATAGCAGACTTAAGACATAAAGCAATAGTGTTAGACACATGCACAAAACTAAGCAAACTTTATATGATCCTCCCTCTCATATCCACATATCTTAAAACAATAGTCATTTATTCTTTGGATGAAATATCATGAGATTCATCAACTAATATAGCAAAACATTCATCACCGATATCATTAATAATTGATTATATTGTCTCACTTGCAATTGCTGAAACAAATTTCTTTTGAATTTTTGGAGAGATCAGCTGACAATTATTGAGAGCATTTTGTAACACAAATGAATTTATATCATTGTTGTGTGATGCTAGAAATTCTAGAAGTTCAAGAAAGTTACCTCTACTCTTTAACTCTTTGGTCTCATCATGTCCTCTAACTGATAATCTCTAACGCAAAAGATATCGAATGCAATCAATTGATGTGCATAAACGACCACGATATTCTACAGATTGTATTTCTTCTTGTCTAACAAATGCAATCAGAATAATTTGTTTTTGGCTCATCAAAGCCTCACACATCTTTCTCGTAACATTATGTGCAGTCATGTGGTTTCCAGCGTGAAGTATTATTTTATCCTTCCAATACTTAAACCCGCGACTAACAAAAGTAGGATTACATCTTCATTGAGGAAAAATATAGCAATAAAGACAATATGTTGCATCTTTTATGGCGTTGTATTCTAACCATCCTTTAAATTCATTATACCAGTTCTTATTAAATTGTCGTGCTTTGCCAATTACACTTGAGGAAAGTTATCTAGATGCGGTTGAAAAGAACCACTCTGCAAGTAATATATTCTAATTGAGTATTGATGATTTACAAGATAAGAGGTTATAGGTTGCCTCAAACCCGAATTTGAAGGTAAATCCTCCAAGTTAATATCAACCCCATGTCTTTTACCACTTGGAGTGGGCTCTTGTAAATTCAATAAATTAATTTGACTTGGTCCTGGTTTTAGCAAAAATTTGTCCATCCAAATAATAATTGACAACCACAAACATCCAATTTGAATAAAAATTATAATCATAATACAAAACCTGAGAAAAATCAAAGCCTCACTAGACATCAACTGTACATCAAATCCACAACATCAAACTTAAAAAAAAATAAAATCAGGAATCAGGAGTGCAGAAATCACCTGCATTTGAGTTCTGGGCTGCTAGGGAAAGAGCACGGGCATGGGGAGTTATGGGCTTCTTTCCTGCTAGGCAAATGCTAGCTGCAAAGGGGACGTGAAGACCCCAAATGATTGAGGAAAATAAAAAAGTTAGAATGAAAATAGAAATTAAAATAGAAATGGAAATATAAATCAAAATCAAGATAGAAAATGAAGTCAAAATCGAAATAGGAGTACTACCGTCTGAAATCACAATCGGAAAACAAAATTGAAATAAGATCTCTGTTGTGCACTTGTGCTACACTGCTACTGAAACAAGATGCCCGATTTACCCTAAATCTGAGAAATAGAGGAGAACATTGTAACGCCCCCTATCCGTCGCATAGCATATAGCAGTAGGTCCGGCCGGGGCCCGACGCCATATACCACAGACAGACCGGGTGGTTACTCAATGGAAACCATCCAACCAATCATAACGTCCTACACAGAGCATTCTAGCGGAAGCAGTTTAAGTTGCAATAAAGAACCCAGTACAAAGAGCACGAATGTCCACTAATACACCAAATAGGAATGTCTTACATACACGAGTACAAGCCTTAAGGCCTTACAAAATGGTTTACTTCAATATTACATGTTTTACAAACCACGACACGCAGGCCAGTCATACATGAGTAAAAGTAGTAAACACTCCAATTAGGCCTTCGAGGGCCGGCTTCGCAATTTGGGCTTTAGCCCGCTATTGACCGCTTGGTCCAACAACACCTGCAAGCAACAAAACCACCGCACGGTGGCAAACAAAAGCAACGGTCAGCAATGCTGACCAAATTATAACAATCCCGCCCCCAACTCGGGGCGGCGATGCTCCTTCCCTGCATTTTATTAGCATAAGTGAGCAATATAGTATTGTCACAACAACACAGACGTAGGAACGCACGACCACACACCCCGTGCACTCAGGGCACATTATCGGTGATCACGGTCAAGTCCGTCGGCTCACCACCATCCCTTTGGACGACAAAACTATGAGCAATTTGTCTTCCCGGCATGGGTCGCGGTAATTGAAACAATAGACCGCCGAACACCCTCATCTATGCCAATGGCTCTAATCCGAATGACATAGAACGGGTACGGTTCCATCTAACCCGTACTCACATCGCAACGTTAATTAAAAACAAATGTGCAGGTCAAACTTCTACCGAGTCCCATTTCCGTCACACATTTCACATAACCCGGTTATGTTCATGTTGGCTCTCAGGCAACCAAGTTGGAAAGATCACGCATCTGCCCAGTTTTCCGAGTGCACCTTAGGGTTAATCCCCAAGGTTCTCTATTGCAATCTACCATGTAGAAAACCCGAAAAACAACCAATTGCACGGAGTCTTCTCCGGCATTTATGCAATGCAACATCACCGATCCAGACCAACATGTCCGGGTAGGCTTCACACATCATGCCTATGTCCGTTCTCGCTTACGGATTCTACACAACGGGGACTTTACATATCTACCCGAAAGAACGCCTCCAACTCACTGCAAACTCGCGAGAGCGGGCTTCCTATGCTAAGAAGGACAGCTTCACATGCTCAAGAAGAGAATCGTTACCCTAGTGTTCCTCTTTAGCGCCATGGAAATGTAAGTAGATGAAAAGCACCGCACTCTCTATGCCTCCGTAGATCCGAAGTCGGCTCGTGATTTGGAGCTTCGAAGCTCCTCCAATGGCCGGATCTAGCTTCTTCTTCCTCCTTAGCTCTCACCTCTCTCTTGACTTAGAAAGAGAACCACACAAGTAAAAGTGAGGGTTTCAAAGGTCCAAACCCGGGTATATCCCATCAGGAATAACCCCCAGCCGTTGGATCCCAAATTAAAGAAGCGAACGGCCTTGATTCGGGCCTGAAATATTAAAACTGGGCCGAACACGACCTGCCACACGCCCATGTCCAGGGTCGTGTCCCCCATTCGCCATCAAAATCGATGCGCCTGGAACATCACACGGGCATCGAACATGCCCGTGTTCCAACTGACACGGCCGTGTGGCCAGCCGTGTTCCTCCATCAACACAGCTCAAAAACCACCTGAGACTAACACGGGTATTGGACACGCCCGTGTCCTTACCCATGTCTACTTGAACACGCCTGGGCACCAGGCCGTGTTCACTATCTCGACAATTCGTCGAGTGAAGTTCGTCGACTGCCTGACACGGCCTTGGACACGCCCGTGTCCTAGGCCGTGTGCCTTGTCTCGACACTTCGTCGAGCGAAAATCGTCGAATTCCCTGGCCGATCGTCGACACGGGCTCGACACGCCCTGAGACATGCCCGTGTCTCAGGCCGTGTGCCACGTCCCGACACTACGTCGAGCGAAATTCGTCGACACCCCGGGCCGATCGTCGACACGGGCTCGACACGCCCTGAGACACGCCCGTATCTCAGGCCGTGTTCTCTGCTCGACGATCGTCGACTCCAAAATTATCGACCTCTCGACCAAATCATCGACTCCAGCCTGACACGCCCTGGGACATGTCCGTGTCCCAGGCTGTGTGCCTACTGCCAGATTCCAAATCTAGCCCAAAATGTCCCCTATCGCTCTTTTGAGTTTCGGGGCGTTACAACTCTCCCCCTCTTAAAAGAATTTCATCCACGAAATTATATAAATGAAAGACAAGTACCAAAATTAAATTGTACCTGAGCGGAACAACTCCGGATACTCGTCAAGCATAGTCTGCTCTCGTTCCCAAGAGAGCTCCTCTCGACCGCAATTGTCCCATTGGACCTTGACCATCCTGATCTCTTTATTGCGTAGCCGCTTGACCTCCAAGTCCTCAATCCGCACGGGCTTGACTTTTATCGTCAGCCCACTATCCACCGGCACTTGATCAACCGCGATCACTTGCGAAGGTTCTTGCACCGCCTTCCGTAGCACTGAAATATGAAATACATCATGTAAAACACTTAGCTCCACCGAAAGCTTCAACCGATAGGCTGCTTCACCAACCCGCTCCAAAACCTCAAACGGCCTAAGGTACCTCGGGATTAGCTTTTTCAATCGCCGCACCCGCGAGACACCCTTGAACACCTTGATCTTTAAGTACACATAGTCGCCCACAGCGAAATCCACGTTCATGTGCTTGGCATTATAGTACTTCGCTTGCTGGTCCTGAGCGATAAGCAACATAGCCCGAATGGTACGCACCAACGAAGTAGCATCCTAAACTTATAATCGCTTATACAACTTTGTCTCACCCGTTTCTAGCCAAGACAACGGCGTGCGACATTTTCTACCATATAGGGCCTCGAAGGGCGCCATTTGAATACTCGCTTGGTAGCAATTGTTGTACGCGAACTCCACCAAATAAAGATGGTGTTGGAACACCCTATTACTGATTTGGGCAAGGATCACTATATCTTTTAGGAAATCTATTTTGACCTCCTTGTATAGATCTAAAGGTCAATTAGAATTGAGTCTAAGGGTTAGTAGTTAGGTTTGGAAGCTGCCCTCAAGACCAGATTTCTCAGTTCTGGAGACCAAGTCATTTCGTCAAGCTCAGTACGACGAATCGTCGAACTCCATTCGACGATCGTTGAGCTCACTTCGATGAATCGTCGAACTCCATTCGACGATCTCTGAGCTCAACTTCAACAAGTCGTCGAACTCCATTCGACGATCTTCGAGCTCAGATCGACGTTCTTGACTCCAGTTTGTTTCTCTATCTCCGAGCTCAGTTCGACGATAGTTGAGCTCAGATCGACGATCTCTGTTTCAGTCTAAGCCCAGTCTCTGAGCTCAGTTCAACGATAGTAGAGCTCAGGTCGACGTTTTTCTGGAGAGATCGACGTTTTTCAAGATTCAAATTCAAACAGTTGTAGAATTATTCTCAGCATTTATGTCAAAGATCTTGTAGCCGTTTTCAATTAATATAGAGCAAATTTCAAGGGATTTTCAAAGGAATGTTTCTATTGGACTTTCCTCCAGAAGACAAAATGCAGTTAAGGAAGTCATTTATTGACAGGCTAACAGCTATCTTGGACAGAGGATCATTTCTATTCAGATTAAAAGGAATAAAAGTAATATTCATATTCTGTAGCAATAACAATTACACAACAGAAGAGAAAGAGTTGCAGACATTCTCAGTCTAAAGAATTCATACAAGAACACCATCAAAAAAGGAGATCAACTAACTGAAATTTTCAGATCTCTCTTGATTCCAGTGTTCAAAGGCCATCATCATTCAAGACTCCAGACACCAAACATTTCAGTTGTTGCTGAAATCATCTTTTGCTGGAGATCAAATATTCTGAAGGCCTATTACCCTACTGCAAAGCTTCACTTCCTGAACAACTACAGATCTCGGGGGGAGCTTTGACAACATCCACTATCTTCTCTCCGATTGTTGACAGAGAAGATCATCTCATCCCTCTCTATCTCTCTCACTGTTGTAAAGGGTTTATCAAACTCCCTTCAAAAGTTTATGCTGGTTTCTGAGACCTTGTCAAAACTCAGTGGTGGCAAGACACCTGATCAAAAAATCTGGTTTGGTTTTTGAGTACCTTATCAAAAGCTCATTGGTGCGCATGACACTTGATCAACTCATCCTGCAGTGGATTCCTACCTAGGGTGGTAGAAGAGTGGATGTACCCAGATTGATTGGGGAACCACTATAGCTCCTTGTGTCTTCTGGTTGCTTACTTTCTTTTTGTTTCTGGTTGTGGTTTGTGATTGGTTTGTGGTTGCTTTTTGATTAGATAGTTGCTTTAGTTTATTTGCTTCCATGTTCACTTAAGAATACAACAACTGTTGTAAAAAGTTTTTAGCAAGCACCATACTCTATTCACCCCCCCTCTAGAGTATATCAGATCTAACTTGCACTTTCAGATGGTCTTCTCATTACTTTCCAAAATCCAAGACACACATGCGAAGCATGTCTTCCATAGTTCTATTGACCCTCTCGGTCTGCCCATCTGTTTGCGGATGGAAGGCTGTGTTGAATTTTAGCTTTGTTCCCAACATTTGCTGCACAAGCCTCCAGTCATTGGACGTGAACCGCCCATCTCGGTCACTCATGATGCTACGGGGCACACCGTGAAGCCGTACAATATTATCCACATACAGTTTTGCCAACTTCTCCACCGGATCATCCTTCCTATGTGGAATGAAATGCGACACCTTCGTTAGCCGATCTACGACCACCCAAATGGTGTCGTTCCCCTTTTGCGACCTTGGAAAACTGTGCACAAAGTCCATAGAGATGTCGTCGAATTTCCACTCCGGAATAGGTAAGGACTTAAGAAATCCTCCCAACTTTTGGCACTCCGCCTTCACCAAGGCGCAAGTTTGGCACTTCGGCACGTAGAGCGCCACATCCTTCTTCAAACCCGGCCACCAAAACAGTTTCTTGACATCGCGGTACATCTTCGTGATCCCTGGGTGAATTGAGTACTTAGTACGGTGTGCCTCGTACAACAATTCCACCCGCAAATTGCCCACACTTGGGATGTGTAAGGTCCCCTTTTCAAAAACTAGGAGGACCTTATGCCCAAAGCGCTTGTCCCACCAAAAGATTTGTGTTTCGGTAGAGGATCCACCCCTCTCACCCGACCCACGACCCAAGTGGAGGAACATGCGCTTTATAAGGCTATATATATCAGAAATAAAAAATCATTCACAGAATATAAAATTTGTGGAAGCATCACAGAGTGTAGATAAATCATCATGATAGAAAATAGGCAACCATAACAAGATCCCACGAGGGGTATAAGCATCCCAAGAGATCATCCAACATGAGATGACAATATAGAGTCTACAAAAGAAAATCACTCATCCTCTCTCCTCCTCAAAATAATACCCTCAAATCCTCGTAGATCGTCCGCACTGGCTCCTGATGCTCCTCCTCAACGCGATCACACCTACGATCCTCCATCGGCTCCTGCTCCGTGGGTGGGCGCATCGGTCCCTAAAATGATACGTATAAAAGTACGTTACCCACATCATGACCAAGTAAATTCCACGCTCCTCCCCAGCCCCCTAATGGGTACAAGGAAGGTAACCTGCAAAGAAAATTAGTACAATAGCCGAAGCAACATATCTTGTAATAATAATTAAAAGGTAGTGGTGGGAGAAATAGAAAGTTATTACAGTAGTCGAAGCATCATATCTTGAATAAGCAGTTAAACTGTAGTGGCAGGAGAAATCAATGGATTATAAAAGGAGTACCGAAGTAGTAAGTTTACCCGTCATCGTATAACTCCTCCTGACGGTGGTTATACAATGAAGGACCAGGATGATAGCGCATGTAAACATATCATGTATAATTGATGTGATGAGCATGTATGATGTTCTCACAGTCTCTCGAATGATGAGTCACAATCATTTTCCCCTATGTCGACATAGTGACCTGTTAAGAGAAGGAGCTCACTTCCTAGGCCTCACCTCTGTAGCCAGACGGTGACAGTGGGTCGGTCGCTCCCACTTCTAGGTTATGGATACACCCCAATGTCCTAGGCCTTCGTACCCCAAGAAACGGGTACTCTCGGTGGGAACACATCCTCACCTTGTGCGGAGATCGACCCTCTCGGCACATAACCAAAACAAGTGTGAGACGGACCTCTGTGGAAGGGGTAGCTATCCCCCGGTCCTCTTCACCACCCAACAACAATAGAGTTCGTTGTCACAACTTCTCCCGTAGTGTATAATAGGGGGAAGCCGAGGGACCCGCCACATCAGTAACCATGCACCCTCTCATATTCCCATGAAATAATTAATGAATGAAATGACCAAGTAACAATAACCGTAATAACTAGTTAAGAACTTGACTCAAAGTTGTGAGACACTAGTTTTGCATCAATAACAGATTTGATTCACACTATACGACAGTATTTTCTCCATACTGATGTCTACACACGACTACATGATTGACATCAAAATAAGTTATGTCAAGCATACATATTTGATCCAACAATTCACAAAATGTCTGAGGCGAGAGACTATAGCTGTGCACATGTTGACGACTAAGTTGTAAGTTGTATAAACTCATATTTCCTCGTACAGAAAATTATGAACAGCCAAGTATAGCGAAGCAAGGTAAGCGAATTCACAAGTATTCATTGGGAGTTTACATGTTAACGGTCAATAAACTTTCACGATGAATAAAATAATAAGGTTATATATTACGGATTCTTACTTATATATATATAGAATATATATATATATTATACGGCATGTATAATGTACGGGCTGTACGGTTAATTTGGCAGTGACGAGATCTTAATAAATTTAATTTAAACATGCATATAAATCGCGCCTCATTTAAACGAGTAATAAACATGAAGCTAGCCGGAGGACCGGACAGGAACCCAAAATAAATTTTTAAAAATAAAATGCAGTGCTCGGGGGGAAATCGTACGCGGATCGTCCCACGGCCGGTCGGAGCCACACCTACCCCGGCCACCACCCACGGTAGGTGCGTCAGGGGGGTTTGAGAGATATAATTATATATATTACAACGTCATGATTGCGCGCAGTTGAATAAAGACTCATTTATTTTCCCCCGCACAATACGATGGCGGCGTGCGGGAGAAAACACGTGGCCAACCGGAACCACCTTTTTTTTTCGGCCATCACTCATGACGCGATCGACCAGGAAGGAGCTTCGGCGAGGTGCCGGCCGGCGGCCTACCGTCGCCGCCGACGACAGTGGATCTGGATGGAGGGAACATCCAGATCCACGGTGGCTGCATGTATGCAGCCACCGTGGAGCTACAGTGGTCGGCCGGAGCACCGGTTGCTCCGGCCACCACTCCCGATGGCCTCGTCCAAGATGGTTGTCCCGGCGGACGAGGATCGGCGGTGGTCCGGCGCCATGGCCGCCGGCGAGGTGCGCCGAAAGGAAGTAATGAAATAATAATGAATAGATTTTTATTTATTTATTTATTTAATAAATAGGGCCTCACGGTGGCTGCATGCCTGCAGCCGTCGTGAGGCCGCGCGGGTGGTAACAGGGCTGGCCGGAGCACCGGTTGCTCCGGCCACTACCCCTCCTCAGCAACTCGCCCGGGTGGGCGCTCCGGCAGGGAGTCGGCCGGCGGCCGTCCGCCGCCGCCGGCTGCGACCTGGAGAGAAACCTCTCCAGGTCCACGGTGGCTGTAAAGCCACCGTGAAACAGGAGGCAGGGGGAGTTACGGGCTGCCCCACCACCGCTGGTGGGCTATTTGGCTCCGGCCACCACCCTCAGAGAGAGTACCCCGGGGAGGGCCTCCGGTGGGGTGACTTCCGGCGGCCGGCCGCCGCCGGCGGTGGCCGGAAAATCCTAACAGAAAAACCTTTTTTTTTTGTTTTTGTTTTTTGATCGGATGAAGAGGCCGCCGGAGCGGATTCCGTCGAGCCCCTTCGCTTCAAGGGCCTTGAGGAGGGGTCGTGGGGACTCCTCCTCCCCTTCACACGCCCCATGCGAGGTCAAAACCCGCAACGGTGGCGGAGGTCATGGGGGTGGTCCGAAACTTCCGTGGCCGGGAAAACCGTCTCGGGTGGTCGGAGACGGCAAGAATCGACGAGAAAAGGATCTAAGGGCAGAGAGAAGTCGGAGGAACTTACATTTGTGCCGTTTAGGCGAGGGGATCGTCGCGCGGCCATGGCGGTGGAGTTCACCGGAGTTCATGGAGGAGATTCGCCGGAAGGTCGCCGGGGCTTGGTCTATTGCTGGTTAGGGGGTATGGTGCTTGGAAAATCAAAACCCTAACCCTAGAGGGGTTTATATAGGAGGGGTGGTCTTTTGGAGTGTTGTGAGGGGTTTAATGATGAGCATTTACTCCTCCTTGGTGGATCTGCCCACACCAGCCGGATTCAGCCTTCCCAAGGCCTTGAGAATTGGGAGGAGATGAACCTCCAGCCACCATATTGAAAGGGGGAGTTATTATGAGGGTTTTACCTATTAATGGATGCTTATAAATGTGATATTTAATTACCCGTTAATTATTTTAGAACAAAAATTTTATGGCATCCTACTGAAATCCTAAAGTATTTTTAGAAAAAGTTTCGTAATTTTTGAAAGTATTTTCGTATTTTTATTTATTTATTTGGTGTTTTCAACATTATAAAATCAAAATAAATAATTTATATTTTAAAAAAACTAATTTTAATTAATACATCTCTTTCAAATATGCTTAGGGTACTATGATCAAAATTTGATAGAATAATAATATCCTTTTCTATTTTTCTTAAATCTCTAATATATTTAATAAATTAATTACCCAAATAATAAATAAATTTTTAAAAGATTAATTAATTTTTTTATTGGTCCATAGTACTTCAATTTGTCCTTAGGGTGTCTTGATAAAATTTTAGGAGTTGATAGGAGTGAACTCGTCTCGTTTCTCATTAAGTTATCGTTTATGTGGTTTGGTGTGCGTCTAGGCGGATAAAGGTGTTTTGGACGTCGCATGATTCAGGACGTTCAACTTGGTGAATAAATATCATGATAATTTAATTGGGCTAGTTTAGGGTAATGACATGCTACTCGCGTGTATATTTGCCTACTAAGGGCTAATAAGTCTATATACGCAAAATAAGGGTCCAATATCTAGTTTAGTCACATAAGACCTGTGTGACTCGGAAGGCGGGGAAAATGACCTATTGGGTCACTAATACCCAATAGGTTATCACCCTATTATTTGGGCGCCAACCCAACCCACAGAACTTTAGCGGGTCAAACGACACAAAGGGGTCGAAAAATATCGAAATTAGGATGTTACAGGATGCACAGACGACCGTCCTTCCAAAGCAATCTGTCCTCCACAACGAATTGAGAATTTGACCCATCCAAAGCTTCTATCATGAATTGCTTCATATGGACATCCATATCCAAAGTCTGCCGAATCCGATCATCCAGGTCATATTGGACTTCATTCCAATTCAGTACTGCTTCAGCACTTGATTGCTTATTCACACAAACAATCTCCAACGCCTCCAACTCCCGCACCAACCGCTCATCATGCACCGATAGCCAATTGGCTTGAGCTGGTCTCAACGACTCAACGCGTCCGCAACCGCATTCCCTTTACCAGGCACGTAGTGGATCTTGAATGTATAGTCCCCCAGGAACTCCATCCATCTACGCTGCCGCATATTCAGATCTTTCTGATCAATCAGATACTTCAGGCTCTTATGATCGGTGTAGATATCGATCTTCACACCGTACAAATAATGCCTACACAGCTTCAAGGCAAAAATCACGGCCGCTAACTCCAAGTCATGGACCAGATAATTCCTCTCGTGCACTTTTAGCTGTCTCGAGCCATAAGCTATCACACTCCCATGTTGTAGTAGCATGCAACCCAAACCGCTGCCCGAAGCATCGCTATAAATCTCATAGCCTTCGGTCCCACTCGGCGAACTCAGCACAGGCGCCGTGGTCAAGTGACATTTCAACTCTTCAAAAGCCCGCGCGCACTCCGGCGTCCAAACAAACTTCTCCTCCTTCCTCGTCAAAGTAGTGATAGGTAACGCTATCTGCGAGAAGTTCTCTATGAAGCGCCTATAATAGCCGGCAAGCCCCAGAAAGCTCCGGACTTCCGTTACCGTAGCAAGCTCAGGCCACCCACGTATCGCAATAATCTTCGTCGGATCCACTGCAATACACTCTCCACTCACTATATGACCGAGGAACGCCACTGAGGATAACCAAAACTCGCACTTCGAGAACTTGGCATACAAATGATTCCTCCTTAGCGTCTCCAAAACCAAATGAAGATTCTTGAAGTGATCTTCCTCACTCTGCGAGTACACCAAAATATCGTCGATGAAGACGATCACAAAATGGTCCAAGTACTCCCTGAAGGTCTTGTTCATCAAATCCATAAACACTGACGGCGCATTAGTCAGCCCAAACCGCATGACCGTAAACTCATAATGTCTGTATCTCGTACTAAACGCTGCCTTCAGGATATCACTCTCCTTTATTCGCAGCTGATAGTACCCGGACTTGAGGTACATCTTTGAGTACACCGTCGACCCGACCAACTGATCAAAAAGATCATCGATCCGGGGGATCAGGTACTTTTTCTTTTTCGTCAACTTGTTGAGCTCCCGATAATCAATACATAGCCTCAAGCATCCGTCCTTCTTCTTAACAAAAAGGACTGGCGCGCTCCAATGCGAAGAACTTGGGCGCATGTGCCCTTGCTCCAACAACTCTTGCAGTTTCACCTTCAGCTCCGCCATTTCCTTAGGCGCTAGCCGATATGGAGAGCGTGACACAGGCTTTGCACCTGGTATGAGCTCTATCGCAAAATCTATCTCCCGTTGAGGCGGGGCTCCAGGAAGATCTCTAGGGAAAACATCAGGGTATTTCGATACCACTGAAATACTATCCAACGCGGGCTTCGGCTTTGCAACCTCCACTAGTGTAAAGAACAGTTTTGCACCGGCACGAACCGCCTTCACCACCTGAAGAGCAGACATCAACGTATTGCTCGACCCCTTTAAGCCCGTAAAAGTCGTCTCACGACTTGCTCCCAACTTGACTTCCATGCTACAGCAATCAATATAGGCTTGCTGCTCCGAGAGCCAGTCCATGCCAAATATAACGTCGAACTCCACCAACGGTAGTAACGACGCCAGCAGATCGAACTCTTGATTCCCAATGCGAATCTTAACACTGCAGATTTTATCCGCGCGCATCGAACACCCTTTGGGCAACAACACATCTAACTTAACCTTCGCCATCGAAGAAGGGACTCCGATGCATGATATAAATCCATCGAACAAGAAGGAGTGTGAAGCTCCCGTATCGAAGAGTGCTCTTGCCGGATTTTCACAAATCAAAACAAATCCTAAACAAGCAGTGGTAAGGTAACATGTGCATAACAAGTATTTAAAGAAATTATCTTGCTATAAATTAAACCGTACCTGTTACCACATCCGCCTGTTTGATGGCCTCCTATTGGCCAAGATTATAGGCCCTTGATTGGGCCGGAGCATAGTGGGACGCGGTCGACTCCACCGCCTTGCCCTTCTCTTCATAAGTCGCTCCCGGCTTCCTTTCGGACTTGGGACGTCCGTTCCAACAATCACGGGCAAAGTGCCCCGACTTTCCACAAGTAAAACATACTGCCGGGGTCCGACCCGTAGTCGTCCCAAAAGCACCAGAAGGAGCTGGACCCGAAGTCCTATGCTTCTTAAAGAACCTTTGATAGCCGGACTTTGAAGTAGCCGACACTTTGAACCAAGACTTCTTGTCACCCAAGCTTTTCTTTGCTTGTACATTCTTCATGTCCTTCTCCAAGGACCGGGCCGTGTTGACCAAGGTCAAGAAACCCTGCGTCATCAGCCCCGAGAGTAGTAACCTCAAATCATCTCTCAGCCCTTCTTAGAATCGATTCATCTTGTGCTCCTCATCCACGATGGTGTAGCTAGCATATCGACTCAAAAGAGTAAACTCGTGGAGATATTCATCCACGGTACTGTCTCATTGAACCAATTTCAGGAACTCGTTCTCCAACGCTATCCTTTGCGTCGAAGGGAGGTATCTAGCCAAGAATAATCTCGAGAACTCCTCCATCGAGATATCAATAAGTTGCCTACCTCTCAAAAGTTGCAGCTCCAATCCTTCCCACCACATTCTCGCTTCACCGTACAGAAGGAACGTAGCAATGGTGGTCATTTGCCACTCCTCCGTCTCCGTTGCTGTCATGACTCTCTTCACCCTGGAGAGCCAGTCTTCAGCTTGAGATGGGGTTCCCAACCCCGAAAATACCGGAGGATTAAAGCTCATGACATGCTTGAGATGTCTCACGGTTGCCCTCCTTGGCACCAACGGCTCCACTACTACCTGTTCCATTCTCCTCGTCTCAGCCGCTTGCAGCGGTACCTGCTCCATCGCAGGAGCGGGCTGCTGCGTTTGCCTTACAGGCTGCGCATTAATCATGGCCAACACTGCTTCGGCCACCAATCGTATGGTCTCAGCCGATAGAGGTGTTGCAGGAGCTTCATTAGGTGCACTGCTAGCCTTAGAAACTCGACGTTCCGACGGCCCAGCACCACTTCTGGTCACCTATAGTGGTACAAAACACCGTTAAGCGACCAAATAAAATTACAAACAGCAATTATAGGAACACGCAGGTTCCCCAAACACGTGTATTTTCATTCCTAAGTGGACATTCATGGGTTCTTTTACTGTTATAACAATGACGCACACACATGTGCTCACCACCCCTTAAAAAGAATTCGTCCACGAATTCATCTTAAGCCCGACCAAAACCAGTACTCTGATAACAAATTGTAACGCCCCCTATCCGTCGCATAGCATATATCAGTAGGTCTGGTCGGGGCCCGACGCCATATACCACAGACAGACCGGGTGGTTACTCAATGAAAACCATCCAACCAATCATAACGTCCTACACAGAGCATTCTAGCCGAAGTAGTTTAAGTTGCAATAAAGAACCCAACACAAAGAGCACGAATGTCCACTAATACACCAAATAGGAATGTCGTACATACACGAGTACAAGCCTTAAGGCCTTACAAAATTGTTTACTTCAATATTACATGTTTTACAAACCACGGCACGCAGGCCGGTCATACATGAGTAAAAGCAGTAAACACTCCAATTAGGCCTTCGATGGCCGTCTTCGCAATTTGGGCTTTAGCCCGCTATTGACCGCTTGGTCCAGCAGCACCTGCAAGCAACAAAACCACCGCGCGGTGGTAAACAAAAGCAACGGTCAGCAATGCTGACCAAATTATAACGATCTCGCCCCCAACTCGGGGCGGCGATGCTCCTTCCCTGCATTTTATTAGCATAAGCAAGCAATATAGTATTGTCACAACAACACAGGCGTAGGCACGCACGGCCACACACCCCGTGCACTCAGGGCACATTCTCGGTGATCACGGTCAAGTCCGTCGGCTCACCACCATCCCTTTGGACAGCCAAACTATGTGCAATTTGTCTTCCCGGCATGGGTCACGGTAATTGAAACCATAGACCGCCGAAGACCCTCATCTATGCCAACGGCTCTAATCCGAACGACATAGAACAGGTAAAGTTCCATCTAACCCATGCTCAGATCGCAATGTTAATTAAAAACATATGCGCAGGTCAAACTTCTCCCGAGTCCCGTTTCCGTCACACATTTCACATAATCCGGTTATGTTCATGTTGGCTCTCAGGCCACCAAGTTGGCAAGATCACGCATCTCCCCAGTTTTCCGGGTGCACCTTAGGGTTAATCCCCAAGGTTCCCTGTTGCAATATACCATGTAGAAAACCCAAAAAACAACCAATTGCACGGAGTCTTCTCCGGCATTTATGCAATGCAACATCACCGATTCAGACCAACATGTCCGGGTAGGCTTCACACATCATGCCTATGTCTGTTCTCGCTTACGGACTCTACACAACGGGGACTTTACATATCTACCCGAAGGAACGCCTCCAACTCACCGCAAACTCGCGAGAGCGAGCTTCCTATGCAAAGAAGGAGAGCTTCACATGCTCAAGAAGAGAATCGTTACCCTAGCGTTCCTCTTTGGCGCCATGGAAATGTAAGCGGATGAAAAGAACCACACTCTCTTTGCCTCCGTATATCCGTAGTCGGCTCGCGATTTGGAGCTTCGAAGCTCCTCCAATGGCCGGATATAGCTTCTTCTTCCTCCTTAGCTCTCACCTCTCTCTTGACTTCGAAAGAGAACCACTCAAGTAAAAGTGAGGGTTTCAAAGGTCCAATCCCGGGTATATCCCATCAGGAATAACCCCCAGCCGTTGGATCCCAAATTAAAGAAGCGAACGGCTTGATTCGGGCCTGAAATATTAAAACTGGGCCGAACACGGCCTGACACACGCCCGTGTCCAGGGCCGTGTCCTCCATTCGCCGTTAAAATCGACGCGCCTGGAACATCACACGGGCATCGAACACGCCTGTGTTCGACCTGACACGCCCGTGTTCCAACTGACACGGCCGTGTGGCCGGTCGTGTGCCTCCATCGACACAGCCCAAAAACCACCCGAGACTCACACGGGTATTGGACACGCCCGTGTCCTTACCCGTGTCTACTCGAACACGCCTGGGCGTCAGGCCGTGTTCACTGTCTCGACACTTCGTCGAGTGAAGTTCGTCGACTGCCTGACACGGCCTTGGACACACCCGTGTCCTAGGCCGTGTGCCTTGTCTCAACACTTCGTCGAGCGAAAATCGTCGACTTCCCTGGCCGATCGTCGACACGGGCTCGACACGCCCTGAGACACGCCCGTGTCTCAGGCCGTGTGCCCCGTCCCGACACTTCGTCGAGCGAAATTCATCGACACCCCGGGCCGATCGTCGACACGGGCTCGACACACCCTGAGACACGCCCGTGTCTCAGGCCGTGTTCTCTGCTCGACGATCGTCGACTCCAAAATCGTCGACCTCTCGACCAAATCGTCGACTCCAGCCTGACACGCCCTGGGACACGTCCCCGTAGCTCTTTTGAGTTTCGGGGCGTTACAATCATAGTTATTCACAGTCTACCGAAACAATGTTGTGCTTCTGAAATCACAATCAAAAATCAAAATTGAAACAAGATCCCTTCTCGCCGTTGTGCTGCTGAAATCAAAATAAAAATCAAAGTTGCTACGGCGCTACCTGCTCTTTGTCGTGAGGCCGCTGGCTGCTACAGGACGGGAAATGGTAAAGCTTAGCGGGAAACGGGGAAAGGGGACGCCAACTCGCCGAGTAGCTGACGCTGCAGGCCACTTCCTAACTCGCCGACCCCGTAACACCGCTGGCCGTTGGAGAGGAAAAACGTGCGCGGTGTCGCGGAATTAGGGAATGAATAGAGGCGATCACATGAAATTGGCGGGCTTGCGCAATTTTCAAACTCGGGAACGTGCCCGGGTGTGTCCCTTCTTATGTCCGCCTATGGTCATGATCGGAGTATCATGACCGTCCATGATAACCCATAGTGTCTATATATTGATGGTGAGGGCTCCTCTGAGAGAATTTTTTGTGCATTGCGCGCACCTTAAGCATGGTGCGAGATATTTTATGCTTGCAAAGTTACTGTTGTAACGTAATTTATAGTTGTAATGGATTGTATTTTATACCTATTTGCCGCAAAAAAACAGTTGTAAAAAAACAAAAAAACAAACAAATAATTTTTTTTTTTTTAAAACTAAACCGCACACCATCTTCCACATGTGTTTCCCGCATAGAAAATTTTGGGTGGTGTTATAAGCAAGCTTATTATCAGCGCGGGAGTGCAAAACCTTATGATTTGCTAGTAGTAATTATTCTAAATTAAAAAAATGCCGGTTTTTTTTGACGGGGCTATTTCATCGCACTCTGATTACATGGGTCTTCTTGCTCGAGATCTCCACTCTTCTTCGTCGTCCAGTCGCCATGTTTATATGTTTCGAACCAGCTTGTGATGGAGAAGGAATTGGTAACATGTAATTCAAGAAAAAAACACAGGTTCTTAGTGACATGATGTCGAATGGCCTGTTGAACTCGTGAGTAGAACTGATGAGAAAGTGAACCTAAGCTATAACTGTAAGATGTTGGATCAAATATAATTATTTTAATTATGATTATTTAAAAACAAAATGATGGTTTGTTTTTAGTAATGATTTGCTAGCAGCGGAAATAAATTTGTTAATAACAACACCCAAAATTTTACCCTCTTTTAGGGGAATTGAAGAGTGGAGCTTAAAAACCTAATCTTTTGTCATTTCTGTGCCGAAGTCGAGCTTTGACGTGAAGCCTTGGTTCCCTCTCATCCCTCTTTGACGTGAAACCTTGACCCCCCTTCCATCCCTCATTGCCGACCCCCTCCATCGCTCCATGGAATGCGGGCGGCACAAGTACTATTGTGCCCAAGTGAACACATGCACCCGAGAGGCAAGATCAGGCGACTACGGACGGAAGAAATGCCGTCATCAAAATATTATTGAAAAATTTTGGTGTGTTACTCGCACCTGCGCGAGACAGCCCCACGGCCCCAGCCACGCGATGAAAATTTCAATCCTTTCAAAATCCGTACGTTTCTCTCAAGTGCGAGTAACAGTAACGTGGTTTGCACAATAGGGGACTCTGGTGCCACTCTCAAGTCTCAAATCTAAATAAAAGAGAAATTATCAGCTCCTAATATTTTATTTATCCGGCGTAAGGTAACCGCTACCGCAAAAAGGTTATAATAACAGGAACCGGCGGATTGCGCGGACCCGGCTTTTTGTGCAAACCAAGTAAAGTCGACGTTCAATAATTATAGAGCGCTCTAATTATAATGCCATGTTCTGCTCCGCTGTTTCAAGGCTTGTCTAATCAAATCATCGGTAGAAGAATCGGCCCAAATGAATACAAATTATTGAATTTTTGCAGTGTTTGAGATTGCTTATTTATTCGGATGAAGTTGGACAAAAATATCAGTCATATCAAATTTGTTTTTTTTTTTGTAATGATAGTATCATTTGTCATATCTAACCTACATTGTATAATGACGTTTTTGTCCATTCTCACTAGAGCAAATAAGCTGTCATAATCCATGCCAAACATTTGTCTTCCAATCAGTATTTTTGAACCCGGGTTGAATCGGATACCCGGTCTAACATCATTGAATTAATTGTTCTCCCAAGGGAGGATTGAGCAACGAGCACGCCATTGTCAATGAGGACCGAGAGGGCCAAAGGCAGTTTCAAGTTTCAACAGTGATGACAACAATGCTGAGAACTCCCACTAGTCTTAAGTTCTGAGGAAGTAAGAGCGTGCTATTCTCCGCTACATGCTCATTCAACATTCAAAAATTTTGGTGTGCTGTTTTTGGTGTATACTATTTTCTCCCTAGTTATCCTGACCTATTGCATCGGGTGGAGGCTCAGATCGCCGCCGACGAATCTATTGAAGCTCATCGCCAGCAATTTGAAGGCCAGAAGCGTAGGAGGGAGAAGGAGCCGGCCCCCCAGCATCAAGAAGGAAGATTCCAAGAAGGACGCCAGAACGGGCCACGCCGGCGGGACCACCAGAGGGATCAACCACCCAGGGATTATACTCCCCTCAACACCACACACACAAATGTGCTCTATGTCATCAAGAACGAGCCAGCGCTGCATCGGCCCACACACACAAATGTGCTCTATGATCATCGAAGTATTGTGAGTTCCATCGAGCAACCGGGCACACCACCGATGACTGTACCAGCCTAAAGGAGGAAATCGAGCGCCTCGTCCGCCAAAGGCTGCTCGGAAGGTTTTTGCAGGGACGTATACTAGACCAACAAAACCCGCCTAGGACGCCCAGAGAACAACAGAACATTCCCCCGGGAGGAGCATGTGGCAGGCAAATGGTGGGAAAATATTGAGACCATTGTCGGATCGCCCATCCTTTCGGCTCGAATCTTCTCAATAGGCATGCAAGGAGGCTCCCACGAGGACAAAAAATGCAGACATGACACCACCATAACCTTCTGAGATGAAGACCTTGTCGGGCTCCGAACACCTCACCATGATCCTCTCGTGATCAGTGCCGGGGTCGGAGACCCCTGTTATAATGTCAAGCGAATTCTCGTCGACAATGGAAGCTCAGTCGACGTATTATTCTATTCTATCCTTCAGAGCATGAAGCTCTCCAGCCAAAATTTGACACCGGTGGAAGGACCGGTGTACGACTTCGATAACCATCCAGTTCAGGTAATGTGCACGATTGCCCTCCTAGTCACCATGGGAGAATTTTCAAGGCAGGTGACGCACGAAGTCCAGTTCGTCGTGGTAGATTCAAGCGCCGCCTATAACGCTATTTTCGGGAGGCCCGTCCAGTCCATCTTCAAGGTCATCCCTTCGATTCCTCACCTAGCCATGAAGTTCCCCACTCCGGCAGGGGTCGGAGTCGTGCATGGCAACCAGGAGGCCACCAGGAATTGCTATTCCAAGCATACACAACCTAGCAGGGCCGCCACGTTAAACATCGACGACTTCGACCTGCGCGACGAGACGGTTTTGCAGTGGGGGATGCCGATGGAAGGATTGGTCGAAGTCCCCCTTTCTATAACAAGCCCGGCTCGCACCGTCCAACTCGGGTTGCTCTTACCGCAACGGGAGAAAGTGGAATTGACAGCCTACCTCCAGAAGAACAAGGATATCTTTGCTTGGGCACCGGAGGGTATGCCAGGCATAGACCCTTGCATTAGTCAACACTCTCTCAACATCAACCCGGTGTGCAAGCCTATCATTCAGAAAAAGAGATACTTCGCTCCAGAACGTCTCCAGGCAATCGAAGAGGAGATAGAGAAGCTCCTCAGCGCCCAATTCATCTGAGAAGTAAAATACCCAACTTGGGTGGCTAATGTTGTATTGTTAAAAAGTCTTCAGTAAAGTGGAGGATGTGTGTAGATTACACCAACCTCAATCAAGCTTTCCTCAAAGACAGCTTCCCTCTCCCTAGAATTGATCAGTTGGTTGATTCGACCACCGGGCACCAACACCTCAGCTTCATGGATGCATACTCAGGGTACAACCAATTTCAAATGAATCCTGCGGACGAGGAGCATACCACCTTCCGGTCTGACAAAGAGATGTACTGTTATAAGGTAATGCACTTTGGGCTCAAGAATGCAGGAGCCACCTATCAGCGGCTCATGAATAGGGTTTTTAAAGACCTTATCAGAAAGACGATGGAGGTATATGTCGATGACATGCTGGTTAAAAGCGTCCGACGGGAAGGTCACTTGAAGGAGCTAGAAGAGTGTTTTAAGATCCTTCGACAGTACGACATGAGGCTTAACCCCACAAAGTGTGCCTTCGGGGTAACGTCAGGGAAACTCCTGGGATTCATGGTAACCCTGCGAGGGATAGAGGCCAATCCCGAAAAGATTAAGGCTCTAGAAGACATTTCACCACCTCAGTCCATTAAAGAAGTGCAACGGTTGAACAGGAAAATCACAACACTCTCTCGATTCTTAGCACGAACCAGGGATAAATATCTCCCCTTCTTCAAGGTTCTCCGGGGGGCCAGAACCACAGGCTTCCAGTGGATCGACGAATGTCAGTCAGCTTTCGAGTCACTAAAATAGTACCTGGCCTCCCCTCCGCTTCTATCGAAACCATCCCCAGGAGAGACTCTTTTTCTATACCTTGCCATCACACCAGACGCTCTGAGCTCCGTGTTGATTAAAGACGATGGAGGGGTTCAACGCCCCATCTACTACCTTAGTAAAATCCTCTCAGATACTGAAACCCGGTATTCATGGTAGATAAGACAGCCCTGACACTCGTCTTCTCAGCAAGAAAACTCCGCCCCTACTTCCAGGCCCATACCATCAAAGTTCTGACCGAGCTACCTCTCCGTGCTATTCTTCAAAAGCCAGAGGCATCGAGTCGGCTTGTTAAGTGGGCGGTCGAGTTAGGTGAATTTGACATCCACTTTCTAACGCGCCCCGTCATTAAATCTCAGATCTTATCGGACTTCATCGTTGAGAATACTCTACCGGCAGAGCCAAAAGAAACTCCAGCGGAGCAGACACAAGGGTGGACTATGTATGTTGACGGAGCTTCCGGGGTAGAAGGTGCAAGAGCCGGGCTGCTTCTCATAAGCCCTGAGCTCGTCACTCTAGAATACGGAATCCGATTGAAGTTACTTGCCACCAATAACGTGGCAGAATATGAAGCCTTAATCGCAGGACACAGGCTCGCTATCGACTGTCGCGTTAGAAGATTAACGATTTACTCCGACTCCAAGCTCGTCGTCTCCCATGTGGAAGGAGAATTTGAGACGAAAAGTGAACAACTCACCCAATACCTTCGACTTGCAAAATCTCTCTTGCTTCAGATACCATAAGTCCAAATTCTCCACATTCCTAGAGAGCAGAACAGCCGGGCAGATGCCTTGTCAAAACTAGCCACGTCTCTCTCTCGCTATTAGTCAATGAGGCGTCGAGTCGAAGGAATTGCCTTTCCCAGCATTCCGGGGCCTTGGGAGGTGGCGGAAATCGAGGAGCCTGAAGAGTCGTGGATCACTCCGTTGGTAGAATACTTAGACTGCCAGCGATTGCCGGAAGACCCTAAGGAGGCTCGTCGCCTTAGGATGAGGGCGGCCACTTTCACAATGATCAGTGGAGAACTGTATAAACGATCCTTCGCAGGACCCTACCTGAAGTGTTTAACGGAAATCGATGCTGAGTATACCCTCCGCGAGGTTCATTAAGGTGTCTGCGGAGAGCATTTAGGAGGAAAGGCCTTGGCCTGAAAAATCCTCCGTCAAGGTTTTTATTGGCCAACCATGAAAAAGGAAGCGACAGACTTCGTTCAGAAGTGCAAGAGTTGCCAGCTGCACGCCAACATCCCCCGACAACCTTTCGTTGCCCTTCACACGTTGCAAGGAGCTTAGCCATTCGCTCAGTGGGGAATAGACCTCGGCCCGCTACCGCAGGCCTCGGGACAGAGGAAATTCATCATCATGACCATCGACTACTTCACCAAGTGGGTGGAGGCAAAGCCTCTCACAAAAATTACTGAGGAGAACACAAAGCAGTTCGTGTGGAAGAACATCATCTGCCGCTTTGGCATACCAGCGATTATCATCACTGACAATGACACTCAGTTTATGGGGAAAGTTTTCACCAAGTTGTGCGAGTATTAAAAATCGAGTTGCGGCATACAACTGTGTCACATCCTCAGTCTAATGGGCATGTGGAAGTGACCAACACAACCATTCTGAAGGGACTAAATGCGCGACTTGAAGACGCTGGGGGGCAATGGGTCGACGCGCTCGCCAACGTGCTGTGGGCGTATCAGACAACAGAAAGGACCCCAACTGGAGAAACACCGTACAATCTCTGTTATGGAACTGAAGCTATCATCATGTCGCCCAGATTCACCGAACGTCCTGTAACCGCAAGCAACTAGTGCATTTTGACCGGCACAGACCCGATCACGTTGTTTTTTTTACCCAATTTAGGGGTTTCTCCACGTCATCATATCTCGAGTCGATCTTCCCTTTTCTCTGTCTGTGTGCGCGCTCGACCCCCCCCCCGCCCCCGCAAGCTAAGGCGGTACAGTTGAATCCGGTCCGACCGGGGCATCGAGTTAGCCCGCAACAAGGCGATTGTTAACCACACTATAGTTTTGATTATTCGTAAATTTTTGATATCTGTAATTCAGTTTTGTAAAATTATATTTGCAAATTACATCGTTATCTGTAAATCAAATTTTTGATATCCGCAAATTGATACACTTTGAATCTTTGTTTGCACAAATATTTGACAACACCATCATCCAATATGAAAGAGAGAACATGGTCATTGCATACAACATTCTCATCCATACAAACATCTATAACAAGGATCGACGGCGGTTGGCGCAGCTGCGGTTGGAAGGAAGCGGCGATGGAGGTTGGGGAGGCGGAGGCGATGGCATTTGGCGCAGCGGCGTTGATGGCGTTTTCGGTGCGGCGATGGCGATGATGGTTGGCGCGACGGCGTTTGGCGCAATGGTGGCGATGGTGGTTGGCGCGGCGGCGGCGATGGCGGAGGTTGTCGCAGCAGTTACACCTCAGGTGGTTACATTGGTGGAGGTTCGGATATCCGCAGCTCATGCATGGGGTGCGGCTAACGCTTCTAAGGAGATCCCATCAAGTTAGGAATTCAGTACTCATCAGAGCCCTGGTTTCAGTCAACTTAAATGAATTTATGGACGAATTCTTTTAAGTGGTGGTGAGCACATGTGTGTGTGTCATCGTTATAACATCAAAAGAACCCATGAATGTCCACTAAGGAATGAAAATACAGGTGATTGAGGAACCTGCGTGTTCCTATGATTGCTTTTTGCAATTTTGTTTGGTCGCTTAACATTGTTTTGTACAACTATATGTGACCAAAAGTGGTGCAGGGCCGTCAGAACGCCCAGTTTCTGAGGCTAGTAGCGCACCAAATGATGTGCCTGCAACACCTCCCTCGGCTGAAACCATACGATTGGTTGCCGCGATCACAAGAAAAATTGAACAAGACTCCCAAAAATAATGTAAGATAAGAATAGAAAAAATAAAGTGCGGATAACTAAAACTGCTTTGTGATTATCTAATTTTGGAGAGAAAAAAACTGCTAAAATTGAATGCGGATAGTCAAAACTGTTTTGCGGATAACAATTGCCTAGTTTTATATTTTGGCTGAAATAGAGTTGATGTAGCAACCGCTTGGGGATTGAGCACGATTACAACTCTAGTGTGATGGAGTCATTTCACCTAACACGTAGTGCGCAAAAAATCCCTTACCCGCTCAATCTTGGTTTAGACAAAATCATCCAATGCCTAACATACCAAATTTCTGAGTGTGTGCAACCAAAGAACTCGCAACTACTTAGCACACAAAATTTCAAGAGAGTCTCGGCTGGCTTCTTTGGACAACCAAAAGCTGAGAGCATACACCACAATTTCGTACGAATGGCTACGGCGGGACAACATGTTTCGACTAGGCGATTATCTCCGGGATGGTTAATCCCAACAAGAACTGCCACCAGACAATCGCCCTTTCCGACCAAATGGTTGGGGAATGACGAACGTTACTCTTCCTACACCGATTTGTACGGATTCCAAACACACATCAAATCAGTCGCACACGCAAGAACAACGAAGTAAAATTAGAGGAATCACACCAAAGGAGGGGTAGAGGAACAATACCCAACCGAGGTAAACTCGGTGTCGCACGCAAGGTCTTCCCCGTGTCGCACAAAGGGAGGCGGGCAGCGTCGCACCACCACGGGCTACCGGTTTCGCGTTGGAGATGGGCCAAATTAAATGCAAGAAATTAAATTAGTCCATGAACGCCAAACAGTTTGATCGATCAGACGTGCAAAATAATAATATAACCATGTCGCGATAGGCCCTTCGCGTGTTTGGCCAGAGATTGTAGTTGTTCGCCGCGTTGCCAAGTGGCGTCGGGTCGGCGCCATCAATCCTCCCCCGCTCAAAACCACTCATCACCGGTGAGTGGTCCAAGCGGTAACGGTGTAACATATCATCATCAAGACACTACTTCTCCTCAGCGGTCACCCAAGTGGCGTCACAAATGTGGTAGTCCTTCCAACAAACCAAATAGCGGTGCACACCGCCGTTAGTGGAAGCAATGAATTGGTCATCCAAAATTTGATTGGGAACAAAGAGAACCTTCGGGAATCTGGAAAATATATTAGGAACAAGCATGGTATCACTCAGAGGCTCACTATGAGGGGAGGCGATAGCTCCAAGGTAGAAAAATATGAGGATGTGGTATCACTCCCTAACTCATGAGAATGGTCGTGAGGAGAAGAGGAAGATGGAAGAAGTAATTCTGGCGGTGTTTCATGAAATAGTGTATGATCGAAAACATTAAACACATGGTGTATGCCCCAATCGATAGGCAAGTCGAGCACGTATACACTTTTGCCGAATTTCTTTAAAATCTTAAAAGGGTCGGCGGGCCGGTCGGTTAATTTCTTAATGGAACCTGAGGGTTGTAACACCTCCATCCTTCAGGATGAATATAATAGAAGGTCCGGACGGGGCATCATGTCATATTCCACAGTCAGTCATTGGAGTTACGCATTGAAACCATAACATTCATGCTTCCTAACTCAGAGTGCATTATAGTAGAAGTATTTGAATGTTCTTAGAACTCAAACACAGAAATGTCCCCTACCAACACGATAGGAATGATATTCAAAATACATAAAGTGTTTCAGCCTTACAACTGTTCTCTTCACAAATGTATATTTCATACATCGGCACACAGGCCGGCCACACATGAAAACAGTAAAAGATTCGTCTTTGGGCCTTCAAGGGCCAGCCAACATAGCATAAGGGACTTCAACCCTTACTTTCCACTTGGCTTTACAACACCTGCACAACCACGACCCATTAAGATGTGGCAAAACAAGACAACAAACATCATTAGCTGATCAAATTATAATGAACTAAACTCTCACTCGGGCCGGTGGCGCGCCTTCCCTGCAAACATCATTATATATCTATTTTGGCATCAGAACGTGCAATTAAGCACCATTCGCCACAGATATTGGCGCGCACGACCACACGCCCTATGCACTGACGACACATTTTCGGTGTTCTGGACTTTCCTAGGCCCACCATAATCCACTGTCGCAGACTTGATGGTACAACATTGAGCATTATAGTCACACATAAACTAATGCTAATGAATCTCTCTGATGTCCCCGACTGCACCAGTTACTTAGGCCGTCTAGTCAAGCGACATAGTGCGGGTACAAGTCAGCCTTTTCGTTGCTCAAATCACCATGCCATCAGGCGGTCTACATGACGTGGGCCGGCCTCCCCTTTCTCGTATTCAAATTACATAGCCATGTTATGTTTCAATGTTGGCTCTCATTGCCACTATAGCTGGGCAC
This sequence comes from Platanthera guangdongensis, assembly GCA_039583875.1. Lineage (NCBI taxonomy): Eukaryota > Viridiplantae > Streptophyta > Magnoliopsida > Asparagales > Orchidaceae > Platanthera > Platanthera guangdongensis. The sequence goes on along the minus strand of CM077162.1, from coordinate 591,621 downwards.
TCCAGGTTCTCAACTCAATATGTTACCCACTTTGTCTCATGGACACGAGCTTTGCAACCACAATCATCAGCTCTCTGGGTGCTCCCACCAACGGTATCTCTACCGCCGCGTGGTAGGGGATAAAATATCATTACTTCCCATAATTTGTGTGTTTTCCTAGAGACCAACTCCAGTACTCTCATTACAGCAACATGAACACCCCATGACTCCGTAAACTATGCGTTTTACCACGGAGTCTTCTCCGACATACAAACAAAAGATAATCATCACCAATCCAAAACAACCTGACCATATGAGCTTCTCATAGCATACCTATTCCGTACTTTGATTCTGGATTCTATATGCAAGTTCTACCAGGGATACTTTGTATCGACCCGTCGGAAATCCCTTCGCTCTCCACCAATTAGTGGGTAGCTTCATACAACTATGCCAAATTAAGGACTTCATATGTCAAAGGTGAATGATCGTTTCTAAAAGTCTATATTTTCAAGGTAGCTTACAACCTAGGGGGTGAATAGGTTGTCTCACTGATATTATTATCTTTTAATTTTATCTTCCTTTGTACTTAGTGTGTTGACAGTAATTAGCTTTCAGATTCATGCACACAGAAAACAACACAGACAAGCACACACAGATTTATAGTGGTTCCTCAACTTTTGGGTACATCCACTCTCCTTCTACCTTGCCAACCTCCTGTTAGTCAAGGCACTTCCCCAATCCTCAGCTCCAAAGAGCTAACACCTCAGATCCCTAAGGATCTCTCAGTCTCCTCCAAGACTTACAGCTCAGCCACAAAGACCTACAACTCAGTGATCAACAGATCACCTACCTCAGGCCAAACACCCTACACTCAGGCAGGGAGGACAACCACACCTCAGATCGACTAGGGATCCTACCTCAGACACAAAGGACCTATACTCAGAGTGTATTCCTCTCCTACAGCTCAATGATCAATTGACCACCTACCTCAGATCCAAACTGAATCCTACAGCTTATACAAATTTGCCCTACCTCAAGCTCAAAGTGCCCTACAACTCAGATCTAAAAGAATCCTATTGGAGTGAAATAGATTTATATTTATCACAAAGAAATTTCTCTATGATAACCCATTGAGCTGAGTTATCTTAGCTCTAGCTTTCTTCACAGCTACAAGGATCTTGAGCTGGAAGTAACTTGCAGTAAACTACTTTGCTTCCTCTTCCTTCTCAAGATAGAATCAGCAACTTTGTTCTTCCTCCTTCTCAGCTTCAGAAGTAGATCTTCAGATTTGAGCTTGCTGAATTGAGAAGCAACTTGATCTGCAGAACTTGTTCTCTATTTCTGCTTCTCCATCAGAAGGTAGTCCTTCTGATCTTACTGGTGCAGTTGATGATGACACCAGCTAACCAAACTTTTTTGGTTCTTGCATGAAGACTTCAAGCTTTTTCTCGGTAGTAATGGCGAGAAAGAAGAAGTCCAACATCAACTTTTGAAATTGATAAAGCAATAAAAGTTGTTGTCGTCTTGGTCACTCTCTTCCTTTTGTAGTTCACCGATCAATGACTCTAAGATATCAGTGGGGCCCACTTACTGCATCCAGCTACACCTTGCTTTAACGGAAGAAGACGTACAGTAGCTTCTCGGCAAAGTTTGTCATGTTTTGTAGCTTCTCCGTACCTGATTTGAAATTAGTTGACTTTGTCGATTTTACAGATATTGCTGATGTCAGTGCCTGTGGACTTAACCAAAATCGAGCATTTGTTGAATAGGCGTTGAGTGAATGAGCTTCACTCAATGCCAAGGTACTTAGACAAAATTCTATTTATCTAGACTTTGACAGTGTTGAGTGAGCAAGCCTCACTCAACGCCTTTTGCCTTAGCTTATTATTCAACCTTTTCTGCATGCTTGGCGTTGAGAGCGTTGAGTGAGCACGCCTCACTCAATGCTTTCTGCCTTAACCAATTTCCCGCTTCTTCAACATCTTAAGCATTGGGAGCATTGAGTGACTACGCCTCACTCAATGCTTTTTTGCTTAAGCCAGATTCTCGGAATTATGGCGTTGAGAGTGTTGAGTAAGAATGTCTCACTCAACATTTTCTGCCTTAGCTAGATTTTTCTGCTCCTTGACGTTGAGTGAGTAAGCTCCACTTAATGCCAAACTACTTAACAGATTTTATTTTGTTTATCTAGCGTTGAGTGAGTAATTTACACTTAATGCATTTGGACTTAGCCAAATATCAGCACAGATTTTTTGTGGCTTTGACTTATAAGGCAAGACTCAACGAATATAGAGTATGGTGCTGAGTGAGTGTTACTCACTCAATGCCTGTGGAATTCGCCACTTTGCTGCCCATTTCTTCTTAGGCTTTTGCTTATTTGAATTGTGCCCTACAATGTTCCTCAGTATTTGAAGAGGCATCACATGCAAAGAGGCATAATGTATTTGATGTGTGCTTAATTTCATGCATGCAGGTTGTCCTTGATTAGACAGGTGACCAAATAACTAAGCCGTAAGTCAAATAATTTGACTAAGGCAAAAGCGCTGATACAGTTGAGAAGAATGTCTCAGTATAACCGCTGAGACAGCTGAGAGGATCAATGCAAAGCATTGAGTGAAGTGTTGGTCTCAGCAAAACCGATGAGACAAGAGATAGTCTCGGCTATGAAGAAGAAAGCATTGAGACAGTTGAGAAGAAACCGCTAGGACAGGAGATAGTCTCAGCTGTGAAGAAGAAACTGCTGAGATAAGAGATAGTCTCTGCTGTGAAGAAGAAACCGCTGAGACATCTAAGAAGAAGCCGCTGAGACAGGAGATAGTCTCAGTTGTGAAGAACAAAACCGCTGTGACAGTTGAGAAGGAACCGCAGAGACAAAGCCAACAGAAATTCTCTAAGTCTAGAAGCATTGAGTGAAGCAAGTTCACTCAACACTTGTAGTGAAGAGCCAAGTCAGCAGGCATTGAGTGACTTAATATCACTCAACGCTTAATGAGTTCTGGAATTTTTCTAAGTCTAGAAAGTGAAGACCACTGTTGACATCACCAAAAGTCAAAAAGTCAAAGTATTTCGTGTCATTGCGGGAAAGCTACAGCAGCACCGCATGACCACTATAACGCCTCCGATTTTCCAATCATATTATTTGATTGGGTATTGTCATATTTATGACGTCAGGGCATTACCTTTTAATGTCTTATTGACAGTGCTGCACCATTGATGCGTTTTTTTGCGTCTGTTGGGTCTGTTTGACAAGGTTTTTGTGGTTTTGATGCGATTGAAGGTTTTTATGATGGAAGATTTGCGTTTGTGTTTTTCCTCGATTTTCTTGTCTAGTTTTGTTGCGGTCCGGGCATTTTTGGTGTATCAACGCATAATTGAGGTTTTGTATTATTTATGCTAGTTGTAGGCATTTGATGATATTGTCTCAAGAATTGTGCATCAGATTCTAGTGTTTTTGTCTCCGCTGTTAGATTTGTAGCACCGACATTCGTCTACGGTGCAGTTTTCATCCAAATCAGAGGGCGTTTAATTCGTATTGCTGAATAATTTCTGAATAAATAGGCATCTATAGCTCTGTCAATGACTTGCTCAATTCTCGAGAAAACCTTGTGTATTGTATTCAGGATTTTTCCCTTCATTTCTCGAGAGGCCGGGACTTGTTCCTGAGAAATGTTTCTTCTTGTTCTTGTTCTCGAGAAAGCTTTATACTGTTCTCGAGAAATGCCTAGTTATTCCCGAGAAGTGCTGCCATTTCTCGAGAAGTCTTGTCTTGATGTTCCCGAGAAGTTTCTATTCTTTCCCGAGAATTGCTCCTTTTGTTCTCGAGAAGTTCTGCCAGTTCTCGAGAAGTCCAGTTTTGTTCTTGAGAAATCAGAAGCTCTTCTCGAGAAATCCATAACCCCTTCTCGAGAAATCCGCATCTATTCTTGAGAAAGCCTTGCACAATGTACTCGGGATTTTTCCCTTTATTTCTCGAGAAGCCGGGAGTTGTTCCCGAGAAATGTTATTCTTTCTCGAGAAGCTTTGCTTCGTTCTTGAGAAATCCTTCTTTAGTTCTCGAGAAGTCCTCATCAGTTCTCGAGAAATCTCCTTCTGTACTCGAGAAATCCTCCTTCTGTTCTCGAGAAAGCCTTCGTTGTTCCCGAGAAGCCTTCTTCAGTACTCGAGAAATCCATACTTCTTCTCGAAAATTCCGATTCAGCCGACCCTTGTTCACTCTCTTAAGTGTACTAATTTTATATTATATATATATATATATATATATATATATATATATATATATATAAGAAAACCATTTCTCCTTCTCTATCCGACCGAACTTCTGTTCATTTCCCGAACCAGAGCGGCGTGATCGAGAGAGGGAAAGTCCTTCCGTGATTCTTCCAGTGTCCGCCGACGGTGATCTGGTGCTCGAAATCTTGAACCGAACGTAGATCCAGAAAGCTCTCAATGGGAGCTACGCCATTGTGGTAAAGTCTTTCCCATTTCTTGAGTTTTTCTCATTAGACTTTTGGGCCCTAACTTCTATTTCGGCCATTCTTTTTCAGATTTTGATTTCTTCTGTCTTCTTTATCCCCAATCTGCGATAAGGAGTGATTTGAAGAGTTTTTCCGACAAACAAAGGCAAGTGATGGTTACTCCCCTCTTCCTTCCTCTTCCAATTTTGATGTAATTGCTAATCTTCCTAATTTAGTGTTGTATTCACGATTGACTTGCTAATTAGTGATACTGTTATAATCTTTTACTTAAGATTCACTTATAATGTCATGTTCATGGTTATGCCAACCCTACCGTGTAGAGTGTTAGTGATTTATTGACGTGGTTGAATCTTTATCGTTTAATCATCTCTTAGCTACCGTGTAGTATGAGATTGAATTTATTTAAGGTTATGTATCTTTCCTTGGAGGTTTATCAACCGTTTCTAATCTAGCGATGTTTTGTAGAATCCAATATGCCAAGTCTTGAGATTTATATCATGGTTTTCCTTGTTGTGGGTGTTAGTGGACAAAACCACCGCTGCAATGTTTGTTATATCATGGTTTTATTTGTTGCAGGTGTTGGTGGATGAAACCACCACCACAATGTTTGATCCCTTTATTAGTACCTTGTGGAACTCTACATGGTGTTTGGGCGTCTGCGGTGAATGGTAGAGTGTATGAGTCTCCCCCGTAGTTAGACGGATATTATGTCTGTGAGAGTGTGTCTGAATGAGTGACCACCTCTCTCGTATTTTTGGGTAGAGTTATCCACATGTGGGTAATAAAGTCATGCGAATTCTTTCTTATGATCTAATCACGTTTTCCACCTTTTAGCCCTGGGCATTTGGTGTAGTTTGATGTACATGATGATTCACGTAAGTTCTATTTTTTATTTTGGTACTTTACTTTTGTACTCTACTTCAGTGCTTTTGGTCTTGGGTTGGTACCCCTTATGACCAGTGCTTGCTTTCATTTAAATTTCTTCCATCATTTGTACATTCTTGCTGAGGTGTTCTGTCTTTGAAATGCCTCAGGTTCAGAGCGATAGTAGGTAGTGGAGCTGGTTTTGGAGTTCCTGTGCAACAGTGTTGACTGGGGTTTTTTACTTCGCCATTGCGAGGTAGTTTGTTGTTTTGGTTTACATTACCTAGTTCAGACAAACTTTTGTATTATGTGGGTTTGTGTCAGGTTATTGATGCCCACAAGGTTGTTGATTCTTTTTGGACACTTTGCTAGCTGCTATCTGTTTTCTTTCGGATTGTTTGGATTACTTACTCTCTGAGATATTTTATGCTAGGACTGCATATTTGATATTTTTAACTTATAAAATCTTACTATTAGTGTATCATACATGCCATCTCTTTCAAAACCAATTCACTATTTTCTAGATAGCGTAAAGACTCTTTCCTATATTTATTATAAATCTAGAGCTATGCATAACATGAGTTCTCCTTCGGGGACATTTATACTCATGTAGGCTGTTTAAAATCAACCTAAACAAAGTATTTTTCCGTAGCATATAACTATATTCATATTCGTGGACTAGTTGATCCACTGAGTCGAGAGATATGGCTAACTGCTTAACTAAAACTGGTCTTCCCTTAAGTAAAGTATATATTTTATAAAAGAAGTGTTTAGTTGTCGTCTGCCTGAGCGTTTGCAGTTATCTCCTGCTAACATGACATCATGACTCGGGTCTTCTCCTTACTTTGATATACCCCATTAATGCGGTGAAAATGCGGGTTGTGACAGTTGATATCAGAGGGAGGTTGGTTTGACAAGTTGGTCAGACCACCCAATCTCAGATCGTTTTGATTTTCTCCATTCAATTGCATACACACACCGATGTGTCATCAGTACGTCTTAACTGAAGCATAGTCACTACACTCATAACATGATAAGAAGTATACGGGTTATATTATATGGTATGAGATGCATAATATGTGTTTGTATATGGATCCACCATAGGTGGCAACATGTGAAGGTCATGTAGTATGCGATGTATAACCACCATCACATGGGTGCCCATTAGCACGTCTTATTTTCTCGTTGCATGCGATATTATGTAGTATATGATGCATAACATTTCATGTGTACGTCGCTCATACATGTATTAAGGACCTTTTAGAGTGCATAGCACTGTATACATATCATATCATCATATAAGCACGCGTGCTAAGTTAAGGTTTACATAATGACACATGTACACACATGATTTTTCTTACAGTAGACTAAAGAATTCATGCATTCATATCATAGGCACATTAGTTAATAGGATGAGAGGATATCATCCTAAGTAGGACATAACATCATTATGAAACCCCAGAGCAAGGTGCAGCATAAGCAAGTGTCCTTTAAGTATGGTCTGAACTAGTTGTGTGGCCTAGTTGTAATCTAGGATTTTTGATGAGTCGTTTATGAAAGTCTTGTTTTCAAGGCTAGATTTACACCTAGAGAGGGGGAAGGGGTGAATAGGTTTTTGTCTCTATTTAAGTTTTATAATCTATTTATTAGATTACTATGTCTGTCGATTATATTAGATCAGCTTTCAAGAACATCCACAGATAACACAACAAATTTATAGTGGTTCCCCAATCTTGGGTACATCCACTGTGAAAGTGCAGCTAGATCTGATATACTCTAGAGGGGTGAATAGAGTATATGGTGATTTTGAAACTTTTACAACTGCTGTTGTATTTTAGGTGTGTGTGTGCAGGGAAGCAAATACAATAAACCAAGATGCAACAATTATCTAATCACAGCACATTCACAGAGCAAGGCCAGAAAATAAAAGGAAAAGAAAGCAACCAGACGACACAAGAATTTTATAGTGGTTCCCCAAATATGGGTAGTCCACTCTTCTACCACCCTGGTAGGAATCCACTGCAGGAAGGGGTTGATCATGTGTCCTGGCACCAATGGGGTTTTGATCAGGTTCCCAAAAACCAAACCCTCAAGTCTTTTGGTGGGAGACTTGCAACCAGAATAATTTTGAAGGGAATTAAAACCCTGTACAGAGGTGGAGTGAAAGGGTGATGAGGTCTTCTCTTTCTCAAGTTAAATGAGAAGACTTGTGGATTGTTGTTTAGCAGCTTTGCTCCCCCTGAGATGTAGAATGAATCAGGAAGAATGCTGGAGCACTGCTTCAGGGTGATAGGTCTTCAAAGACCTAGAATTCCAGGTCCAGAGAAAGTCTCCAGGAACTTCTTGTAACTGATATGAATGTATTGTCTTTGAAGTTATCCTGAGTAAAAGCAGATGAAGAAGACTCTTGATATTGATGTAGTGTTCTTCTTCTTCTTCTTCTTGATCAGTTTTTCTCTGGGCCAAGAATGAATTCCTTTTTCTATATTTTCTGAATCACTGTCTGTCTTTTTTTTTTGTTGTGTGTTGTATGATGTATATCTGTATTACTGACTATTTCTGTATATATCTGTCTCATAAGAAACATTCGAATTTTGAATCTCGAGCAGTAATGGCAGACGGCCTGGAAAGGAAGCAGCAATTAATTATTTCCCCAACTGTTTTCATGGGAAAATGGCATGTAATAATCCAGGATTAACTGCGCATTCTAACGGTAGTATACTGTGAAGAACGACCATTAAATGTCCAGAAATCAGCGCCATGGAATGAGACGGGAACGGAAGAAGACCTAGTCTGGAATCGTCGACCGAAGAACATAGTTCGTCGAGCTGAGTTTTGAGTTCGTCGAGCTGAGCCTGAGTTCGTCGAGCTGAGTTGAGTTCGTCGAGCTGAGCTGAGTTCGTCGAGCTGACAGTCTTCATTCGTTGAACAGACAATCTTCAATATCAGACAACCATTATTCGTTGAGCAGAGAACCAAATTCGTCGAGCTGAGAATAAAATTCGTTGAACTGAGAAAAGTTCTGGACTTGGACGAAATACTCTGCATCTACTGAAATGCTGTGTCGACAGAACTTGTTGTCGACAGATTGATCTTGGTGTCGACACAAATCCTCTGGTGTCGACATAAGCTGGTGTCGACTGAAATCCTGGTGTCGACACAAATCGTCTGGTGTCGACACAAACCCTAGGTGTCGACACAGATTCTCTGAGTACAAAGATCGTCGAGTAGAGATTAGCATTCGTCGTCCTGAGAAGCTGTGAACTTGAGGTCCAAGTTCGTCGAGCTCAGAATATAATTCGTCGACCGAAGCATGAAGCTGGACTTAGAGAAATTCTGAAGTAGTCCTGAAAAGCTTGAGGTAGAATCCCGGTGTTCGTCGAGTAAAGAACAAAGTTCGACGAGCTCAGCACTGCGAATTGTCTCACTATCGTCGAGCGTAGAACTCCCTTCGTCGAGCTGAGTTCGACGAACGTCGAACTCATTTCACTTAGTCTGAAAAACTGATAGATCTGGAGTTCCTGATGGTCTTGAAGAAGGCTGGTCCAGCTGAAGTTGAGATAGAGGACTGTCCTAGACTCTAAGACAAAAACTTGACACAGACTATACATAATGGGTCACATCCTAAGTCAGTAAACCTAGCCCAAATCAACTAGGGATCCAACAATCTCCCCCTATTTGGGTGAGGTCACTAACAGAGACTCCAAGCAAAGAACAAACAAAAAAACAAAGCAAAATTAAGAGATATATCTGGCAGAGAATTTACAACACATGCATCAGATATATATATATATATATATATATACATATACATACTTTGTTTTAATGCAAGAAACAGTCTGAAATAGAAGCAGAAATGAAATAACCACAAAATTACTTCTCTGTCTTCTTCTGTTTTGGCTTGTTTTCTGGTGCTTTATCTCCTGGCTTCTTGAAAATGATTTCCCTATTGGGATCTGAAGCTTGAGCCATTGTCATAGTCATGTTAGCTGCCCCTATGATGTTCAGTGAAGTGGCTCTGGGGACAACTGCTTCTGGGTGACGAGGTATATACTCATCAACATTGAGTATCTTGTTTGCTTTCCCAAATCTCTTTAGCTCATCTCTTCTGTACTGAGACATAGTGGTTAAGCCTATTGTGTCCTTACCTTCAGCTTTAGCTTTGTTGATTAGAGATAGGCCAATGATCTCTTGGAACCTTGCCATTATGGCTGTGATGGCTGTTTCTGGATCTTCAGGAGGAGAATAGGGCCTTTCAACTTCATGTTCCTTGGATCCCTGGTGTTACTGCTGTTGTTGAGGGTGTTGACTGCCTGAAGATGGTGGCCTTGGCTGACTACCACCAGAGGATCTCCCTGTTTGTCTCTGATAAGTTTGAATAGGAGCAGATCTCTGAGAGCCAGAGCCGGAGGCACCTGCTGTTGGAGGGGAGGAGAGTATCAGCGGGTTCTTTGAAACATCCATGGTGTCACAAAGTTGCTTGGCAACTTCCTTTTCTTAGCTGGACTAGCTGAACTCTAAGATCATACAGAGCATTCAACTTCCTCAGTATACTGCACAATAGCAGAGCTTGCAGCTGATTGTTCTCTTCTTCATATGGCTTAGCAATGGGAGAATCCTCAAAATCTGGGACAGGGCAGATTTCTGAAGGAAGCAGCAGTAGGAGCAGCAAAGGTCACAAAGTTGCTTGGCATGCTGGATACTGGAGGATCAAATAGATATGGCTTAAACCTCTACTGAAGGAAGCTTCATATATACAGGATCAAAGATATGAATTCTCAATAAATTAACTGTGGGATCTATAAGGAAATCACCAGCAGTTGTTATTGAATCTACTGACTCATCAAAGCTACTGTCAGTGTCCATGAATTGAATAAAATCAATTGATATATCTGTAACTGCAACTGCATTATCAGGCACTGAATCAACTGTATCTGTATCATCAAAAACTGTATCTATATCTGTATCAACTGTATCAACTTCTGCATCTGCTGCACCAGCTTCATCATGGAGCATCTCCCCCTGCCTGGGTTCAGGAGAACCTGGAGCCAGGCCCCTGAATGAAGAGGGGGCAGCAAAAAGGGCTGTGATTTGTGCAGATAAAGAATTAATGGAATTTACCAGAGGTGTAATGGCCTCTGTGATGAGTGCTTGAAGGAGAGGAGTCAGAAGAGAGATGATGGAGGGAATGGTGGAGGAGTCCAGAAGTGGAGAAGGAGTGGTGGAGGGGATAGAAGCAGAGGAGGAATGAAGAATATGTGGAGGGGATAATGGAGGGAGAATAAGTTGTTGTTCAGTGGGTATTGTGTAGGATGGAATAGTGGATAGGTGTGGGGGAAGAGGGGATTGAGGAGGAGAGGGAATATGTGTTTCAGTGGGGGAAACTAAAGGTGTAGAGATATGTGCAAGATCAGGCGGTGGAGATTGATGTTGAGGTGGAGTCAATTGAGGTGCAGGAGGAGTGGGAAGAGATTTGGTAGGTGGAATGGCCTCTTCAGTGTCAAGATGGGGAGTGACCTTGACGGTCCTGGTGCTCTCAGAAGCATTGATGGAGGAGGAGGAACCCTTGGAGGGTTTGGTGATGGTCCTCTCCCATCGGCCAAATAAAGCGCAGGTGAGGCGCTTACTGGCATTAATGAATGTGGTCGGGGAGACCAAACATTCACTGGCCTTTTCTTGGAGGAAAATCCCCAGGATTCTGTCGTAGCAGACTTCCTTCTTGCTTGATTTCTTCTTGATTAGGTCAAAGAAGACCATGCCCCAGTCGACCTGACGTTTGTTGAGCACTGCGCACATAATCAGGAACTAATGGCGTGTGATATAGTCATGTGCCGGGTGCTTGCCCATCAGAATTTTTCCTACAATGTCGGCCAAGAATTGATAGGAGGCTGACAGTTGCTTCTTCAGAAGCTTATTAGGGTTGCTGCCGGAGAAACCCATTACTTTCAACATATCAGCATTGTTGAAACCGGAATCCGGCCTCTTGTGGAGTTCGACCCTTGGGGAAGGGGTGGTCTTGCGCCTACTTTGCACCTGCAAGAAAAACAACGAAAGAGACAAGAAAGAACAGGCCCAAGGGCTCGGCAGGGAGGTCCCACCACAAACCCGGAAGATCTCTGAGCGCTTCCCCTCCTTAGCCAGAAACCGAGCTAAGGTACCCTCAGAGAGCACTTGAGAACCAGAGTAAGGAGGTACTAAAAGCGTGCCCTCTGTGGTACCCCTTGGGTCTTATTTATAGTTTTTCGGAATTTGAACTGCCAATAACCAAAATAACTGACCTGAAAATACCAAAAAACCCATAGCTGGGTCTGCCAACAGCCAAACTCCGCTGTTCTGAGAGGCTATGCACAGTCCAACCTGGTCTGCCAACAGTGTGGCTCCGCTGTTCTGAGGGGCTATTCGCACCCCTCGGTAGTCAGCTCGCCTCCAATCCCCCTCCGCGGGAGGCGGGCGCGACCTGACTCTCGTGGCTCGCCTATCCTCCCTGGGCGAACGCGAGCAGGGCCATCGCGACCTGCCTGTCTTCTGCCAGGCGGACCGGCAGCCAGGTCGCGTGTGGGGGTTGGCCGGCGGTCACCGCGACCCCGATCGACTCGCTAGTCACGGGTCGCCAAACTCATCTGCTTTGGCCAAGGACTCTTCGCGCGACCCGGTCGCTCGCCTCGTTGGCTCGCTCGCCTGAAATGGGGCGGGAGCGGGCCAGCCCTTCTGCCGTATATCTGTTTTGCCGTTCAGGTGCGGGTCGCGGGACCAGGTCTGCTCGACCTCTCTGGCGGGACCCGCTCGCCGGATACGGGGTTGTACACAATCCCCGCTCTTTTTGAGCTTGAATCAAGCTCGGAAAGAACCATCCAACCCGCATGTTCGGCGAGCACTGTGCTGAGCTGGCAGGGAATCTTCTGGTGGGGCCCCACTGTTCGGCTATAAATACACCGCTGAGCCCTGGGGGGCTCCCCAGATCCCCTCATTTTTCTTGAACAGGCTGGTTTCTTGATGCCGGTCAGCGAAGAGGTGCGAGCTCGCCTGGCGGCAGCGGGCCTGAAGACTCAGGAGGAGGCCCTCGAGGCCGCCCCTTGGCTAGCGCGTGGGTCTCCCGGCCCTCTCTTTAGGCCGGCGAAGGGAAAGATCGTTAGGCGGTCTCTGGCGGGTGAATGTCCGGGCTCCAGCTCGGCGGCGGCTGTCGAGGTCGTCCCTGGGGTACGTGACCTTCCGCGGATTATTGCTGTACCTCTGATCTTTTGTTTTGCAGGCAATTCCTTGTGAAGAGGTGGGAAACGGGGGAAAGGATCGCCCCCCTCCCTTGTCGCCTGAGAGGGTCGCTAGTTCCCCAGGTCTGGACCGCCCACCTCCGAAAACCCCCCGCCCGCCGGCTCCCCACGGACTGGGAAAATCTCTTGAGACCCTCGAGGGAGAAACCTTTCAGGGTCGGCCGGGCTCCTCTCGCCCATCCGTCGGCGCGGGCTACGTGCCAACCCCTGGTGAGCTGGTACTTACCGTTGGCTCCGTCCTTGTTCGCTCCTTCTGACTCGCCCCGTTTGTAGGCTACAACAGGGCCTCCTCCGAAACTGAGACGAGCGAAGGGTATTCGCCTCCGCCCGACGTGGACAGTGTCTCTGATTACCTGGGCGACCCGACCGATGCGGTGGGGATGAAGAGGCAGGTGACGCGGCTGTTCCAAAAACACACGCTGCTGCTGCAGGAGATCGTAAAGAGGGTCGATGAAGACAAGGCCGAAACCGAGGCCCGACTCGCGGCCTTGGAGGGACCTCCACGCGCAGCGGAAGACGACGATGTCACTTCACCGGGCGTGCATATAACGCGAGCTGAGGGGCATCTTAGGAGCGCCACAGAGCAAGTCGGCCTGGCTCAGCGGGAACTGGTGGCGGTTCGCGATTACCACGACCCTCGCGTGCCGCCGCGATCGGGAACGAAGCGGCGGCACAGGTGGAAGTGGGTCGAGTACTGATCCAGCCTTCCGTCCCCCGCTTGCGGGATACCGCGGGGTTGCTGTTATTTCAAAGTTATCTTGTATTTGTAACCACTTGCGACTCTTTTCGCCCGCCTATGGGCCTAACTTTTTACTGCTGAGGTTTATTGAAATTATCATGCTGTTGCTCTTGCTTTCTGTGGGCGGGTTAAGGGAAAGATCCTCCCTTCCCCTCGTGCTGATCGGGGCGAGGGCGAGCCGAGGAGCTCGCCAGACGGGGGCCTCCCGACTCGTGCGGAATCTTGGGCGGGTGTGGGCCGAGACTCACCCGCTCGGTTCTTCCGCGGACGCGGCCGGGCGAGACCCGCGCCTGATCGGCCTTTGGGGTGCGGTTGCGCGCGGGGAAGTCGAACCGTCGGGCTGATTTTTGCTATCCGCACCCCCTCTTTCGGCGGGAAGTTTCCCGCCCTTTCTCTTTCCCTATAAATAGGCCTTGCCGGTTCTTATTCCCTCACCGATTCCAAACGTCCTCTCGCTTCCTTTTTCCCGCGAAGTACGGTTCGCGCTCGCCTTCTGGACCTGTCTCGCACGTTCGGCGGCGATCTGATGGGAATGGGCGGAGGCGGCGGCGACGTGGATGGATGAAGTAAGTGCGCTTGGACCTTCTCAGAGCACGATTTTCCTCACGCCGTCATCTCTGAACGCGAGTACCTGGATGCTCTTGGCGACCACGTTCCGCCGGGCTTTTCTGCGAGACGGCCCGGGGATGGGGAAAATGTCACAACCCGCATTTCCTCAACGAGTACATCGTATCAGAGCAAGAGGAACTACGGGTTATGATGCCACGTCGTGCAGGGGATAACTGCACACGCTCAGGCAACTCTTGACGTTCACTTTATAAGTTGAAATTCAACCGTGGAATGGAAGAAAACTTTTGAACTGAATGGCCGTATCCCTCGGCCTTAAATAGTAAAACTGTATTTGTACGTGGCGGAAATACTTTGTTTATTGATAGTGAGCTCCTATATGCAGCCTATCATGATACTACTATAAGAAATCCTCTTTATTTACGTTGTTTGAAATAAGTCTTAGTTGATTAAAACATGTATGCATGATATACATAATAGGTTTTGTTAACTTCAAAATATCTAATGCAACCTACTAGAAAACTACCCCAAAAGCAAGTACATATCACTCCATCCAAGTGAGTCACATTAGCAGTCTAGTTCATAGTTTACACAAAAGAAAACCCACCAACTGGGCGCCAACAAGCTGACACGAACCCATTGGGGCACATGTATGTCTGTACAACAAAGAGAAGCACTACCTCGCCAAAGAAGCTCGGCAAGCTCCACAGCAACTCCACTAACCAACCTAGCCGCTCAACCGGCTACAACCTGCACCTGAGGCATTCAAGAAAGAATACATCAGCAATCATCCAAACTATACAAAAGAGAGCATAAAGTTTATAATGGATCAAGAAGGGGCTTACCGACCCGTAGCAATGCTTCATACAAGTAAAAAGAGTGCATAAAACAAGTGGAAAACGCACCCAAAACATATGCCAAACGCACCAAGTGCGTACAAGTTCATCAAATCCTGCTCAACCCACAGGAGCAAAAGGCAAAACACATGCCCATTCCATCATTCATAGGACAAGAACCTACTAGACAAGTGAAGCATAAGCAGCGGTTAAGTTCAATTTCGCAAGGGCCTTATCGGTGGCGGCCCTAAAGTGGAACGCACCAAACAAAACCAGCCCAAATCGGGGCCAAAGTGGTCTCTCTAACCACAAAAACAAAACCCGGTGGCCACAGGCTGAAACCACACCACCCCTTGCAAAATTCTCACACAAACGCTCCCGCCATGCTTCACGAATTCGCCTCGCAAAACGCCTCATAACCCAAGGTAACACGTTTCCTTTCATCGCCCTCACACATGACAACAAGTTGCTAGAATGGTAAAGTAATTAAGCCACGGTCTACTTGAATTACATGATGAGGAACAAGAACAACCACATGATTAGGCGAGATAAAGGCTACATGAACATGCATCAACTGTAAAGGGCTAGATGAACAAGAATCCAATAGCTACATCAAGTACATGAGCATAAGAAATTGAAGAGCATAAGGAAATACATGAATCAACGACGTTCAGCATAAGGAAATTTAAGAACATAATCAAGCTAGTGAGGAAGGACCCAAAACAAGAAGAACAAGCTCATGAAACGTGAAAGAGAAACTAGCTATTTTGTTTGCACAAGTAAAATCAAGAAAGAGGATTGGCAAGGGTGAAGAACACCGCTTGCCTGCACCGAGACGATGCCGCGACGGCTGCTCCTCCCTTTCCTTGCCTTGCTTGCTCCCTTGCTCCCTTGCCTTCTCTTTGAGAATGAAGAAGAAGATGAAGAGAAGGTAGAATGAGGAGAAGAAACTCTGTTTCGGCCTTATTTCCTCCAGAACAGAGCTGGATCGTTCGATGCAGAATCAAGGAAATGAACAGCACAAAAAAAACTGGAAAAAGTCGATTTTCGGGCCGGTCACGCCCTATGTCACGCCCGTGACACAGGGCGTGTACCATAAGCGGCGCCGAAAGGCGGCAATTCCACGTTTATCCACACGGTACACGGTCGGGTACACGCCCGTGATGGGTCGGTCACGCCCGTGACCTAGGGCGTGTAGCCCGTGTCTCGACACCTCGTCGACAGAAAGTGTCGACACTCGACTCATCTTGACACGCCCTGTGACACGCCCGTGTCACAGGCCGTGTCCCCTCTCTCGACACTCGACACTCGATACTCGACGCTCGATACTCGACGCTCGATACTCGAAACTCGACGAAGCGGGACACGGCCCGTGACACGCCCGTGTCACGGGGCGTGTACTCCATTCGTCGAGCACAACTCGACGTAAGAAAAAATCGTCGAGTCAAGGAGGTCACGCCCAGGTCACGGCCTGGGTCACGCTCGTGTTAGGGGGTGTGTCTCGCACAAAAACGACCATTTTTCCCTTTTATGAAAAATATTTCTGAGACGTCCTATACCATTTTTGCCTCAAGCACTTTTTACCCTTTTTTTGTTTCCTGAACCAGCAACTTGTTTTGAGCTACATTCCCCGGGCGCGAAAACGTGCAAGCATTCCCTAAGAGGCCTCACCGAGTCCCTCATATGGACTCCGGTTTGCTGGGGAATCGTGCAACTCGGCAAACAAAACAGCCACTCGCAAGCCCGCGGAAAAAACCATGCTCAAACTACAGTCAAAACCAACGTAACGCCCATCATGCGTACGTAATCAAAAATCCGGGGCGTTACAATCACCCCCCCTAACAAAAAGTTTCGCCTCGAAACTTTTCACAAAACCAAACACACAGCAACCCAAGGCATGAATACTAAATCACATACTAAATCACATACCAGCTTATCTACGGGAATAAATGAGGGTGCGCCGCCCTCATCGTTGACTCGAGCTCCCACGTCGCGCTTTCCACAACCTGATTTTTCCATAGCACCTTGACCATAGGAATCTTCTTTTTCCGCAACACGCGATCTTGGGAGTCCAATATCTGGATGGGCATCTCCTCATATGAAAGATTCGGTGTCAATGGCGGCACAACGTCCAACACTTGTTTGTCATTTCGCACACACTTGCGAAGTTGGCTCACATGAAACACATTGTGAACACCAGGAAAGTTCACGGGTAATTCTATTTTGTAGGTGGATGCACCAATTCGCGCAAGAATCTTGAAGGGACCCATAAATCTTGGGTCTAATTTGCGCTCTTTTCCAAACCTTTTAATCCCAACCATTGGGGAGACCTTCAAGAAAACGGAATCTCCCACCGCAAATGCTAATTCCGACCTTCGTCGGTTGGCGTATTTTTCATATCTCTCTTGGGCGATTCGGAGCTTCTCCCGAATACCTCGGACGGCAACTTCCATGTCCTCGAGCGCTTCCGGACCCAACAAAGGCCGCTCGCCAACCTCAGCCCAAAATAGTGGGGTCCGACATCGACGCCCATATAAAGCTTCGAACGGAGCCATTTGTAAGCTTTCTTGATAGCTATTATTATACGCGAATTCCATAAGCCGCAAACGTTCATCTCATGCTCCGCCATACTCAAGAATGTAATATCGAATCATATCTTCTACAGTTTGATTTACTCTTTCGGTTTGGCCATTCGTCTGAGGATGATAAGCCGTGGAATATCGCAAATCTGTCCCCAACCCCTCTTGTAGACTGCACCAAAAACGAGAGGTAAAGCGGGAATCTCGGTCTGAAATGATATTCATAGGCACACCATGCAGTCGGATGATCTCGTTCAAATAAAGCTCCGCTATGGTCTTCATCGGGTAGTTGACCTTAAAGGGTATGAAATGAGCACACTTGGTCAACCTATCCACGACGACCCACACGGAGTCATGTCCCCGTGGAGACCTTGGTAGACCTGTAATAAAATCCATTGAGATGCTTTCCCACTTCCAGGTTGGAATCTCTAATTGTGTCAACTTACCACCAGGCCTCCCATGATCAGCTTTCACCCGCTTGCAGGTATGACATTCCGATCCAATTGCGCTATATCTCTTTTCATTCCATACCACCAGACAATTTGTTTCAGATCACGGTACATTTTTGTTGAGCCTGGATGGTAGGCCATACTTGAGCCATGTGCTTCCCGACACACCATCTCGCGAATATCCCCAACCGCGGGGATACAAAATCGCCCACGATACTTTAACGTGCCTGCACCGTCAATCACAAAATCTGGTAATTCATCCTTTTCAGTCTGAAGAAATAAATGTAAAAGATCAGGATCATCTTTTTGATGTTGTCTTGCAAGCACCAGCCATGACGGTTCTTCTATTGCCGACTGACTTTGCGGGTCATATTTTCCCACCGCAATATCCATCAATAGAAATTCCTCTACAAGACGTTCGACGGAAAGATGAAATAATTTACCTGTCTTCCGACTCAAAGCATCGGCTACAACATTCGCTTTCCCTGGATGATACTGAATGTCCGCATCATAATCAGCTACATACTCAAGCCATCGCCGTTGGCGCAAATTAAGTTCTTTCTGCGTGAAGACATACTTCAAGCTTTTATGATCTGTAAAGATTTTACACTGTGCACCATATAGCAAGTGTCTCCACAACTTCAATGCAAATATCACCGCTGCAAACTCCAAATCATGCGTTGGGTAATTCGTTTCATGAATTTTCAACTGTCGAGACCCATACGCAATCACCTTTTTGTCTTGCATTAACACACATCCAAGTCCAACGTGTGACGCATCCACAAACACTTCATAATCCTTTCCTTCTGTTGGCAAGATCAACACAGGAGCGGTACATAACCTATGTTTGAGTTCCAGGAATGAGGTATCACACTTGTCATTCCATTCAAATGCTACATTATTCTGGGTTAAACGAGTCAAAGGTGCGGCCAACGTCGCAAAACCTTCGACAAATCTGCGATAATAGCCGGCCAAGCCCAAGAAGCTTCGAATCTCTTTGGGTGTTTCCGGTCTTCTCCATTCCATGACCGCAGAAATCTTTTCCGGATCCACTGAAATACCATGGTGGTTAATGACATGACCCAGAAAAGCAACTTGCGGCAACCAAAACTCGCATTTGCTTAGCTTGGCGAATAACCATTGATCTCGCAAAGTGGCCAATACTAATCGCAGATGCTGTTCATGCTCCTCAGCACTGCTGGAGTAGACAAGAACATCATCAATAAAAACCACCACAAATTTATCCAAGTAGTCCTTGAACACCCTGTTCATCATATCCATGAAGGCTGATGGTGCGTTGGTCAAACCAAACGACATCACAAGGAATTCAAAATGACCATGTCGGGATCGAAATGCAGTCCGCGGAATATCAGACTCCCGGACCTTGAGCTGATGATAGCCCGAGCAGAGATCAATCTTCGAAAATACAGAACTGCCACGCAGTTGATCAAACAAATCATCGATTCTTGGCAGTGGGTACTTATTTTTAATTGTCACCTTGTTCAACTCCCGGTAATCGATGCAAAGGCGCATCGACCCATCTTTCTTCTTCACAAATAACACCGGTGCACCCCAAGGTGATGAACTCGGCCGGATAAACCCTTTTGCCAATAAGTCATCCAACTGTGTACGCAATTCTGCTAGCTCACGCGGGGCCATCCTGTACGGTGCTCTCGCAATCGGTCGCGTACCCGGCTCCAAATCAATAACAAACTCGACATCACGAGTAGGGGGTAGACCAGGAAGGTCAGTAGGAAAAACATCTGGAAATTCACGCACAACAGGAATCTCCTCCAAAAGCGGCAAAACAGCACTCGTCCCCACAACGGAGACAAAACAAGCACAACAGTCGGAAACAAACAACGTCCGAACACATACCGCCGAAATCCCTGGAGAATCCTGACAAGAATCACCATACACACTTCCTGGCTGACCATCATCCTTAATAAAATCCAAGCGCTTTCCTCTGCACTGGATGACAGCATCATAACGGGCTAACCAGTCCATGCCCAGAATGACGTCAAAATCGTCCAAATCGAGCACCTTGCAACCAACTCTTGCTATGAAATCCCCCAACAAAATGGGACAATCAAGAAGACTCCAATCAGCCACCACAGAAGCGCCGGAAGAAAATTTCACCAAAAACGCATTCCCCACTCGCTCTGGTGTCAAATGATATCGATCTAGAAAGGTTCGAGCCACAAATGAATGAGTCGCGCCAGAATCAAAGAGAACACGCGCCCAACGGTTCTTTACCTTAAAGTTTCCTATAAGGGATATATGCTATGCTAAGAACTACAAATAAGAGGCATACACAAAACGAGAACCAGAGGACTGAATCGAACCTGAGATAACCTGCGGTGACATCTACGCTTCCTCTGAAGAGACCACATTCAACTTCCCTTTGCCTTTGTCCAAGCGCGGAGGCGGAGGCAAAGCCTGGAGTGGTGCGGGTTGCAACACAGCTTGAACCTGTGGGCACCTTGCGCGAAGATGTCCTGGTCTGCCACACTGGAAGCATACCTTGTCTTTGGCCCAGCAGCGGCTCACATCATGACCTCTTCTCCCACAAAATGTACACTCCAAGTCTCTGGTTGGCGCACCCTGAATGGCGTGCACCTGCTCCTTCTTTTGCATCCCCAACCGCTTGAAACATTTTTCAAACGGGTGACCGGCTCGGCCACAGAAGCTACATAGTTCCTTCTTCTTCTTTACGTCTGACTCGTGGGACATTTTCTCTCCCACCAGCTGTCTCTTGTCCTGCCTCATCTGCTGCCCTCTTTGTTTGGCATTTTCGATAGCTTCTACCTTCAACGCCGCCTCAACCACCGTAGTGTAACTTGTCGCTCCATAAGCACTTGCGAACTGCTGCACGTCGCTGCGGAG
This sequence comes from Platanthera guangdongensis, assembly GCA_039583875.1. Lineage (NCBI taxonomy): Eukaryota > Viridiplantae > Streptophyta > Magnoliopsida > Asparagales > Orchidaceae > Platanthera > Platanthera guangdongensis. Next base: position 570,979 of record CM077162.1, on the reverse strand, counting down.
TTCGCCCAAAAATCTCTTGACTCGATCAGCTTCCGTAGTCACCAAGCTCGGAGCGAACCGACTTAACTTGTTAAACTCAATTTCATACTCACTAACTGTGAGTTTTCTCTGCTTCAAGTACAAGAAGTCATTCATCAGGCGGTCCCTTTCCACTGCTGGTAGAAACTTGCGCCGTACCATTTCTTTAAACACTTCCCACGAACAGCCCGCCCCTAGGCCTTCCTTTTCTCGTAACCACCAACCTTTCGCCAACCCTTTAAGTTGATAGGCAGCAAGCATAACCTTCTGGTCCTCGGTCACACCAGCATACTCAAACATTTCTTCCAACGTAATCACCCAATCATCCAAGATCACGAAGTCTGCTTTTCCATCATACGTCGGTGGTCCAAGTCGCTGAAACTGCGAGATGAAAGTCATCGCAGGAGGAACTACAACTGGGGGCGTCACTGCCACTGAAGGAGTCGAACTAGTGGGGCCTCTAACCGCCTCTTGTCCTCTTGGTGCCAGCCCAGACATCGCGGATGACATAGCTTGGAGCTGGGACTGGACCTCCTGCACCTGCCTCGTCAAAGCCTCATTACTTTGGCGAAGACTATCCATCAGCGCATTATTCTGCGCGCCCGAAGACTCGCCCTCGGATTGGGGAGTTTGCCTTGTCACTGGACGCTTCGACATACTATAACACGTTCACTCTTATCAAGCTCAAACCCAACAAAACACACAACGGCTATGCACCGACCAGACATAAAGAAATATGAACATCAACTGCTAACTTGCTTTGGGAGTTTGAGAATGATGGTATGCCTAGCCTAAAGATGACTCACCGTCATCCCACGAACTTGTGCCTAAACCATGAATGCATGACTTTCTTTGACCCAAAACCATGTGTGTACATGTGTCATCATGTACGTATTAGCTTGTGAAAGTCCACCTAGTGTCAGCTATGTGCACCTATGGGGGGGGTGGGGGAATAGGTGACGAGTAGCGCTTTTGCGGAATTTACGAACGTACCTGCACAATAAAAATAAAAAGCACAGCACACAGAATACACAGGCAATTTATAGTGGTTCCCCGACTTGGGTACATCCACTTTCTCCCTTCGACCTATCTCCCCAACAAGGGACGACTCGGTCACTTCTCCAACGGGATTGAAATCCAATCCCTGCACTACCGGAAGGAACCCTTCCACACGTGAGAGTCAACACTCCCACAAAACGGGTTGCACCCAACCCTTACAATACGGAACAAAAGTTCCTTTACAACAAAAGAAAATATAGAATGTACACGAGATACAAACTTCTTTTGGAGACTACGGTGTTCCTCTTCGTTCGACGACGTGTTCTTGAAGTCGATGAAGAGTCTACAACCTCGGTCTCTCTTGGAGAGGATCTCCCCGGAACCGGCGGCGGCACACGAGCGGCGGCTAGCTTCGGGATCGGCAGCTACGATGATGAGCGGCTGCTGAACTTGGAGATCCAAACTTCGTAGCGAAGCAAACTAGGTCTACCAACGGTCACTCTAGGATCGGTCGTCTCGATCGATTCGGACGGAGGAGTTTTTCTCGGTCAACAAATCGAGAGACAAGAGATCTCTGGATAGACGCGTGAGACTCAAGCCTTGCTAGGCTTCTGTCGCCGGAGATCGAGAAGAAGAGCGATCAGCGGCGGCGACGGACTTGCGCGAGCGGCGACGGAGGCGGCGGAGAGATTTCGTGATATTAGGGTTTCCGCTTGCTCGGCTTCTTTCTGTGTAGGTATTCCGTTCAAAATACCCGAGTATAAATACTGTAGCTACCTCCAATAAGACCGTTTGTGGGACCCACAAAAGAAATCCCCAAATCCCGGTCCAGAAATTTAACAGCGGCAGAATCCGGTTCAGGAAGTTCCAGAAAAACGCCAAGTCAAAATCGGTGAGAATCGAAAGTGATTCTCGCCGATTCGCCGAGAATCAAAGGTGATTCTCGACGATTCGGCGAGAATCAAAGATGATTCTCATCGAATTTGCCTTGGTTGCACGCACTGCTTTAAGCCAGGTCGAGACGGCGAGAATCAACCAGTGATTCTCGTCGATTCTTACTTAGACGCAGAGGTGCGTGCTTAGAAGTTGCTGGATCGAGTTCGGCGAGAATCAACCTTTGATTCTCGACGAATCGACGAGAATCCCAAGTGATTCTAGCCGAATCAGCGAGAATCACTTGGTGATTCTCGTCGATTCTAACTTAGACGAAATTTCGTCTTTCCACCCATGAGATGCTCCTTGACCCATCCTTGCTCCTTGTCTGCTCCTGCATATTTACAGCCCTGTGCTTGAAAATAAGTGCACTCCAATAGAGAGAGTACACGTAGGCCAATACACTGATCTGCTCAACGAGGGATTACGTCGTGCAGACCCGTGTATATTGACCTACTGCACCCTGACATTGGTGTGCACTTAGCGTGGAAAAACTGCAAGCACAACTAGAAGGATTTTATCAAATACATAGTCTATTGACCTTAGCTTGTCCAGGGGCTTCTTCAAATCAGGTGCATTGTGGATACAATACCCAACAATCTCCCCCTATTTGAATAAGCCTAAACCCTACAAGCTAAGGTGAAAGAGCAAATGAGAATGAAAACCATAAACTGAAAAGAGAGTTGAGTGAGTTATCCATTACCAATACCAATTTCTTGGGAGCGAGCTTGGAGCCACCTTAGCCTTAGCCGAGAGGGTAATCTCCCCCTTTTCGGCTTCTACAAATCGGGGTCTGTAGCGTTTTACCCTTTGCTCCCCCTCAGTTCTTGCACGGGCCTGGAGCCTCTGTAGTCTTCATTCGTCATAATTGAGCATCCCCAATTCAGTCTTGAAAATATTGAACTTGGCCTCATCTAGGGGCTTTGTGAATATATCAGCAATCTGCTTGTCCGTGGGGACATAACAGAGAGAGATATCCTTGTTCTCCACGTGCTCCCGAATGAAGTGGTAGCGTACTTCAATATGCTTCGTTCTGCTGTGCGACACCGGATTGTTGGCAATGGCAATTGCACTGGAGGAGTCGCAGTACATGGGTACTTCCTTGAACTGAAGGTCGTAGTCGGCTAACTGGTTTCTGATCCATAGAAGTTGTGCGCAACAGCTTCCTGCCGAGATATACTCTGACTCTGCTGTGGAGGTTGCAACGCAATTCTGTTTCTTGCTGTTCCATGAGATAAGCCTCCTGCCGAGGAATTGACACGTCCCGGAGGTGCTTTTCCTGTCATCCCTGCTCCCAGCAAAATCAGCATCTGAAAAGCCTATTAGCTCGACATCATTGTTTCTCGGGTACCACAAGCCAAGATTAGGAGTACCTTTAAGGTATCTCAGAATTCGCTTTGCGGCGACATAGTGAGATTCCTTAGTGTTCACCTGATATCGGGCACAGACACATGTGGAGAACATAATATCCGGTTGACTGGTAGTAAGGTAGAGCAGGGATCCAATGATGCTTCTGTATTTGGTTTCATCGAAAGGTTTACCTTTCTCATCCTTATCCAGAGACATGGTGGATCCCATTGGAGTCCTCATAGAGGTTGCACTCTCCATACCGAATTTCTTAAGGAGTTCATTTGTGAACTTCGTCTGAGAGATGAAGATTCCATCCTCAGACTGTTTCAATTGAAGTCCTAAGAAATACTTGAGCTCTCCCATACTGCTCATTTCAAACTTTCCTTGCATAAGTTTAGAAAACTTTTTGCAAAGATTGTTATCCATTGAGCCGAATATTATGTCATCGACATAGATTTGCACCAGCAAAATCTTGCCTTTAACTTCCCTGAGAAACAATGTTTTATCTATTTTACCTCTGGAGAACTTGTTCTCAAGAAGAAAACTAGATAAAGTCTCATACCAAGCTCGTGGAGCTTGTTTCAACCCATATAAGGCCTTATTAAGAAAATAAACATGATTGGGATAAGTAGGATCGACAAAACCTGGGGGTTGAGCAACGTATACTTCCTCTTTCAGGTCTCCGTTCAGGAATGCCGATTTCACATCCATTTGATAGACTGTGAATCCTTTGTGTGAAGCATACGCCAGGAACAACCTGATTGCCTCGAGCCTTGCTACTGGTGCGAAGGTCTGGTCGAAGTCAATCCCTTCCTCCTGTCTGTAACCTTGAGCCACCAGCCTGGCCTTGTTCTTTACGATGACACCATGTTCATCCAGCTTGTTTCTGAAGATCCACTTCATGCCAATCACATTCTGCTTGTATGGTCTGGGAACCAGCGTCCAAACCTTGCAACGTTCGAATTGATGTAGTTCCTCTTGCATGGCCAGAATCCATGGCGTATCCTTGTTCGCCTCGTCGAACTTCTTTGGCTCAACCTGTGACAGGAAGCTAAGATGCAATACTTCATTAACTGTACCTCTTCGAGTTCTGACACCAACACGAGGATCCCCGATGATCTGATCTCTAGGATTATCTCTCACGTGCCGGAGCTCTAGAAGTCTGGCGTCTGGAGCTTCAACTACTTCTTGGGCTTCTCTTTCTTCTAAGAGATTTGTTCCATCTTGATCTTCAACATTTTCAGATGACGTGGAGGTGGAAACTTTGACGTACTTGGGAGCGTCATCTTTAGGGGTCTCATCCAGACTCAGCTGTTCAAGTCTAGCACCTGCATCTTCAAGAATACTACTGGAAGAATTGCAGTTAAGCAAACTTCCTTCATCAAATACAACATTTATTGATTCTTCTACCACTAGGGTTTTCTTATTGAAGACCCTATATGCCCGACTATGGGAACTATAGCCCATGAATATGCCTTCAAAGCATTTTTCACCGAATTTAGTACGCGGGTACTTCCCATTATTCAGTACATAGCATCGGCAACCAAAAATCCTCAAGTAGGACATGGTTGGTTTCCTGCCTTTCAGTAGCTCGTAGGGCGTCTTACGATGATGCTTGTTGATCAATGCTCGGTTTTGTACATGACATGCCGTATTGACACCCTCTGCCCAGAAGTATTCCGGGAGAGAAGCATCTTTCAACATTGTCGTGCAGGCTTCAATGAGAGTTCTATTTCTTCTCTCCGCAACTCTATTTTGCTGAGGAGTGCGCGGGAGGAAAACTCATGAAAGATACCTTGTTCTTCACAAAATTCTGTCATTGCACCAGATTCGAATTCTGTTCCATGGTCACTTCTGATTTTGACCACGGAGCAGTTAAATTCGTTCTGAACCTGCTTGACAAAATTAGTGAAGATGTCAAACGTATCTGACTTTCGTTTCAAAAAGAACACCCATGTAAACCGAGAATGATCATCAACTATCACTAGCGTATAGGACTTGCCTCCCAAGCTATGAACTTGCATTGGACCAAACAAGTCCATATGCAAAAGGTAAAGACATCGGGAAGAGTCTTTGTCAGCGATGCTCTTAAAGGTAGCCCGAGTCTGTTTGCCCATCTGGCATGCAGGACATGGGCTATCTTTGATGCACTTGATACTGGGAGCATCCCTTACCAAGTCCGTCATGTGTGGAGAGTGTCCCGGCGAGACTAGTCCCCTTCTGTGAGACTGACGAGAATGCCAAGCTTGGGGCAAGCCCGGGCAAAGAGGCCATGAGCGGGTGGGGTCCAGCAAGGCTTCTTAGAATCGGTCGGTCTGTGTTTGTTGGAATCCTGACATGAGACGTCAGAGCTTGCAGGCAAGCCCGGGGCTAAGCCCACGAGCGGGTGGGGCCTTGGCAAGAATTCCTTGTGGCGGCCTGTGCGCCGCTTAAGGGAGAGGTGACTCCCTTAGTGTTTGCGGCTTTATGCCAATTGGGGAAACATGAGTACCCAAATGATGTGATGTTGTGCTAGATGCATACGCTGTAGGGTACCTTGGGTGAAGCCCGAGTGTTGCATTCATGTTGCATAGTAGGCCCCTTACTTTATATGCTCAACCAATAGAGAACATGTTTGATGATTGAGACATCCAAGCCTGTTTTAATGCTTTTCTATTTATAGATGTTTATTTGCATATGAAGTGCTGACTTGCAGGTTGGAGGGTTCCCCGGGGTCCGTTAGAGGAGGCCGGGAGGAGATGTGTTGTTACACAGTTTGAGGTCAGCCTTTGCTGACCCACGTTACTAATAATTTTTACAGGGCAAGGATCGCATGCAGAAGCTAGCACGCCGGCCAGAAAGGCCTAAGCCCCATGAAGTGTTTTTCCCTCTTTTGTAGCACTACATTTTTGATGATGTTTGTTTGAGACTCTTTTGTCCGGCTTGCATGCCGAGGTAGACTAGGAGTGCTATGCACATTCATGTTTGATGTACTATTTACTTTTGGACATTTGATGTAAGGCCTTAAGGCCATTTGTTTACTCTTTTGGTTAGTGGATAACTTCTAGTTGTGCTTGGTTTTCCGCTGTGTTGTGCAAGTGTTTTGAGTTTGGGTAGCTATATCAACTTATAATACTAAAGCTGTGGCGTTCGTATGTTGTGGGGCACCGGCCGGATCCATATTATACGTCCACTACAGGGGAGGTGTTACAGTCGATCTGGAGTTTGCCATTAGGAACTTGGTTTCTCTAAAAGTCTCTCCGATGTCTGTTGTCAAAAGGTTTGGAAGGAACCACAAGTTAGATCCCCGGTATGTGGGATCTTTTCAGACTCTTGAGCGCATTAGAGTGTCAGCTTATAGAATGGATTTGCCTGCTACCTTCCCAGGTGTCCATGATGTGTTCCATGTGATCCAGTTGCAGAAGTGTGTTCGTAGTGATCATCAAGTCCTTAACTCATTGCCCCATATTTAGCATAACCTTTCGTATGTGGAAGAACCTGTCTGTGTTTTGGAATCTCAAGATCGAGTGTTGTGGAAAAAGACCATCCCCATGGTTAAAGTTCTCTGGCAAAATCAAGACATCGAGAGTGCGACGTGAGAATTGGAGTTGACAATGAGGGAATCTCATCCGCATCTCTTCCCTTAGTTTCTGGTATGTCTCCATACTTATGAATGTTTTCGATTGTCTTATTTTGGTTTCATTTTGGAGCCATGTTAAGTTTCAGGATGAAACTTCTTTTAGGGGGAGTGACTGTAACGCCCTCGATTTTTCGATGATAATATTTGATTGGGTATCGTCATATTTATGATGTCAGGGCATTATCTTTTAACGTCTTGTTGACGGCGCTGCACCGTTGGTGCGTTTTTTTGCGTCCATTGGGTCTGTTTGACTAGTTTTAGGGTTTTGATGTGATTGAAGGTTTTCATGATGGAAGATTTGCATTTGTGTTTTTCCTGGATTTGCTTGTCCAGTTTTGTTGCGGTCCGGGCATTTTTGGTGTCTCGGCGCATAGTTGAGAATTTGTGATATTTATGCTAGTTGTAGGCATTTGATGATAGTGTCTCAAGAATGGTGCGTCAGATTCTAATGTTTTGTAGCGCCGACATTCGTCTACGGTGCAGTTTTCATCCAAATCGTAGGGCGTTTAATCCATATTGCTGAAAGATTTCTGAATAAATAGGCATCTATAGCTCTGTCAATGACTTGCTCAATTCTCGAGAAAACCTTATGTATTGTATTCAGGATTCTTGCCCTTAATTTCTCGGGAGGCCGGGAATTGTTCCCGAGAAATGCTTCTTCATGTTCTTGTTCTTGAGAAAACTTTATACTGTTCTCGAGAAATGCATCGTTGTTCCCGAGAAGTACTGCCATTTCTCGAGTAGTCCTGTCTTGATGTTCCGGAGAAGTTTCTATTCTTTCCTGAGAAATGATCCTTTTGATCTCGAGAAGTTCTGCCAGTTTTCGGGAAGTCCAGTTGTGTTCTCGATAAATACGAAGCTCTTCTCGAGAAATTCATAAACCCTTCTCGAGAAATCCTTATCTGTTCTCGAGAAAGCCTTGTGCATTGTACTCGACATTTTTCCCTTCATTTCTCGAGAAGCCGGGAGTTGTTCCCGAGAAGTGTTATTATTTCTTAAGAAGCTTCGCTTCGTTCTCGAGAAATACTTCTTTAGTTCTCGAGAAGTCCTCATCAGTTCTAGAGAAATCTCCTTCTGTACTCGAGAAATCCTCCTATTCTCGAGAAAGCCTTCGTTGTTCCCGAGAAGCCTTCTTCAGTACTCAAGAAATCCATACTTCTTCTCAAAAATTCCGGTTCAGCCGACCCTTGTTCATTCTCTTAAGTGTACTAATTTTTATATTATATTCATTATATATATATATATATATGTATATATATATATAAGAAAACCACTTCTTCTCTTTTTGACCGAACTTCTGTTCGTTTCCCGAACCAGAGTGGCATGAGCGTGAGAGGGAAAGTCCTTCCGTGATTCTTTCGGTGGCCGCCGACGGTGCTTCGGTGCTCGAAATCTTGAACCGAACGTAGATCCGGAAAGCTCTGAATGAGAGCTACACCATCGTGGTAAAGTTTTCCCGATTTCTTGAGTTTTTCTCGTTAGGTTTTTGGGCCCTAACTTCTATTTCTGCCATTCTTGTTCAGATTTTGATTTCTCCCATCTTATTTAGCCCCGATCTACGACAAGGAGTGATTTGGAGAGTTTTTCCGGCAAACCAAGGCAAGTGAGGGTTTATCCCCTCTTCCTTCTTCTTCCAATTTTGATGTAATTGCTAATCTTCCTTATTTAGTGTTGTATTCACGATTGACTTGCTGATTAGTGATACTGTTATAATCTTTTAATTAAGATTCACTTATGATGTCATGTTCATGGTTATGCCAACCCTACCGTGTAGAGTGTTAGTGATTTATTGGTGTGGTTGAATCTTTATCATTTAATCGTCTCTTAGCTACAGTGTAGGATGAGATAGAATTTATTTAAGGCTATGTATATTTCCTTGGAGGTTGATCAACCATTTCTAATCTAGCGATGTTTAGTAGAATCCGATGTGCCAAGTCTTGAGATTTATATCATGGTTTTCCTTGTTACGGGTGTTAGCGGACGAAACCACTGCCGTAATGTTTGTTATATCATGGTTTTCTTCGTTTCTAGTGTTGGTGGACGAAACCACCGCCGCAATGTTTGTTCCCTTTATTAGTACCTTATGGAACTCTACCAGGTGTTTGGCCATTTGCGGTGAATGGTGGAGTGTATGAGTCTCCCCCACAGTTAGACGAATATTATGTCTGTGAGGGTGTGTCCGGATGAGTGACAACCTTGCCCGTGTTTTTGGGTAGAGTTGACCACATGTGGCTAATAAAGTCATACGAATTTTTTCTTATGATTTAATCATGTTTTACACCTTTTAGTCCTGAGCATCTGGTGTAGTTTGATGTACATGATGATTCATGTAAGTTCTATTTTCTGATTTTGGTACTTTACTTTTGTACTCTACTTCAGTACTTCTGGTCTTGGGTTGGTATCCCTTATGACCCGTGCTTGCTTTCATTTAAATTTCTGCCATCATTTGTATATTCTTGCTGAGGTGTTCTGTCTTTGGAATGACTCAAGTTCAGAGCGATAGCAGGTAGTGGAGCTGGTTTTGGAGTTCCTGTGTAGCAGTGTTGGCTGTGGTTTTTTACTTCGCCGTTGCGAGGTAGTTTGTTGTTTTGGTTTACATTACCTAGTTCAGACATACTTCTGTATTATGTTGGTTCATGTCAGTTTGTCAACACCCACAGGGTTGTTGATTCTTTTTGGACATTTTGCTAGCTGCAACTATTTTCTTTCTGATTGTTTGGATTATATGCTCTCTGAGATGTTTTATTCTAGGACTGCATGTTAGATATTTTTAACTTATAAAACCTTACTTTTAGTGCATCATACATGTCATCTCTTTCAAAACCAATTCACTACTTTCTGGATAGCGTAAAGACTCTTTCCTATATTTATTATAAATCTAGAGTTATGCATAACATGAGTTGTCCTTCAGGGACATTTATACTCATGTAGGGTGTTTAAAATCAAACTAAACAAAGTATTTTTCCGCAGCGTATAACTATATTTATATTCGTGGACTAGTTGATTCACTGAGCCGAGGGATATGGCTAACTGCTTAACTAAAATTGGTTTTCCCTTACATAACGCATACATTTTAAAAAAGAAGTGTTTAGTTGTCGTCCGTATGAGCGTCTTCAGTTATCCCCTACTGACGTGGTATCATGACTCGTGTCTTCTCCTTACTCTGATATACCTCATTAATGCGGAGAAAATTCGGGTTATGACAACCACTGCTGACGTCACCAGAAGTCAACAAAGTCAAAATAATTTATACCGTTGCGGGAAAGCTGCATTAGTGCCGGAAGCTACTATTTTTCCTCTTCTGAGGGTGGTGGCACTCACCATCCTTGGTTGGGCCCACTCTCAAATTATGTCATTGTTTCAAATCAACAGATATAAAAAGAAGATAGAAAAAGGGGATTAGGGTTACCAAGAAAATACAAAGAATAGAGGCGGCTAGACTTCTTCTTCTATGACGAGCTTGAAAGACAAGTCCAGCAGTGCAACTCGATCAGCAAGGCAGAGAAAGATATTTAAAGCTTTTCTAGTTCAGCAAGGTTGTTTTTTACAGAACAAGGTTGCTGATTCGTCTAATCAGCAAGGAGAGATAACTGTGTGAAGGGCCATCAGCCTTCAACAGCAGATAACTATTCTTCAGTGCAACAGAGATGCAGTAAGTTGTGGAAGAAGACTAATTCCTTCTACAACAAGCGGGCTGGACTAATATATGCTCAGTCTAGCAAGGTAGACTCAGAGATTTATCTCTGAGTCAGTGTTTTAATTTACTTCAACTTCTTGATTAAATTCCTGTATGATTCAGGTTATCTGAATCTGAGCTGTAGGGCCTTTTGTGCCTGAGTTGTAGGTGATTAATTAGTCACTGAGGTAGGTGCCCTATTGGATACTTAGGTAGGATCCAAGTGTATATCTAAGAGTTAGGTTGTCCTCCCATTCTGAGTAGTAGGGCCTAGTGCCTGAGGTAGGTGACTGTTGAGTCACTGAGCTGTAAGTGACAAGTGTCATTGAGTTGTAGGCCTTATAGGAGGCTGAGTTGTAGGTGCCTAGAAGGGCACTGAGGTAGGTACTTGGAAAGGTACTGAGCTGTAGGAGTGTTGTAGCACTCAGAGAGTAGGCCTTGTTCCTGAAGTTGTAGGGCTGAAAAGCCCGAGCTATAGGCCTTAGAGATAAGGCAGAGGAAAGTGGTTTGTGGACCACTGAGCTATAGGAGAATTGCAGGGCTCTAAGGTAGGAACCTTTGTGGTTCTGAGGTAGGGTTCTAAAGAGAACCTAAGTGTAAGGCTAAGGGCCTAAGGTTTAAGCTCTGAGGAGCATTTTGGAGGAGTTTGTGTCTTGTCTAACATAAGTTAGAAAGGTGGGAGGGAAAGTGGATGTACCCAATTTGAGAACCACTATTAATATCTGTATGCTTTGCTATGTTGCTTGTTCTTCTCTTATATTACAGGTTCTAAGGACATGCTCTAGATCACTTAGTAAGAAAACAGTAAAAAGATTTAAGAAATTTTAAAGACCTATTCACCCCCCCCCCTCTAGGTGACTAGCTAACCTTAAATTAATAACTTTCAAGTGGTATCAGAGGGAGGTTCCTCAAAAAGGATCTAACAATCTGAGTATACCTCCAAGGTTAGTATTAGATATAATTTTGGGGTCAGGACTGAACTATAAGGAGCTAGGTGACATGAAACTACCAATCTGTAGGAAGGAAGGATTTGGCATCTAGAAGACAATGGTCAGACTATTCATGGAAGCATCTGACCCTAGGATCTATGTAACAGTAGTGGAAGGTCCTTTTATCCCCACAAAGTTTTCCACCGTAGATCCAACTCTGAGAGTGCCTAAGGCATATACAGAGATGGTCATAGATGAGGTAATTCTGTCCACCAGGGACAAAAGGGCACAAAATATTATAGCCAGTGCCGTTGATGACTCAACCTTCTAAAATCTTGTACACTGTAAGGCCTCCAAGAAATATTAGACATTCTTGTGGTCTATATGGAAGGCTCTGAGGAAGTTAGAGATGATAGGAAGTCCATGCTCAACCAAGAGTATGAGGTTTTCAGACAAAGCAAATCTGAAAAAGTAGCTGACTGCTTTGAGAGGTTCTTTAAGATAGTTAATGAACAAAGAACCTATGGTAGGGTCTTCAGTAACTATGAGCTGAATGACAAGTTCCTTAGATCTCTCACTAGAGATTGGGACACCAAGATTTGTGCCATTAGGGAAATAGCTAAGCTGGAAGACACTCCTCCACCAACTCTCTTTGGAAAGCTGCTGTCCTATGAAATGCAGCTGGCTGTTAGATAAGAAGAGGAGAAGGGGAGTCAATCCAAGACCAAGGATAAGGTAGTGGACCTCAAAGCAGAAGCCCCAAGGAGGAGCAGAAGAAAGACTCCTTCTCCACCAAGGAGAGAAGCTGAGTCCAGCTCAGAATTGTCTGGGATGAGTTCCTCAGACAACCACATGACTGATGAAGTGTTTGCAGCCTTCTCCAGGAAATTTCAGAAGTTCATAAAGAAGAAGCACTGGGAGAGCAGACACTCTTCATCATCTCATCACAGGAAGTCCTCCAAGAAGGACAGGTATGACCCTAAATCTAGTAAACAGATTTCATCTAATGTTATATGTTATTTTTGCAGTAAGGCTGGACATGTCATTGCTGACTGCCCAGTCAGGAACAAGGAATAAGATGAGAAGAAGAAGAAGCATCACCATCATTATAAGGATAGGAAGAAGGAGAAGTCCTTTATGGCTAACAAGGAAAAAAGCTGGTAAGATTCTTCCTCCTCAGAATCAGAAGATGATGAAGAAGACGCCTATATATGGCTGATCTCTATTGGTGCAGATCCAGAAGAAGAAGAGGAATATCCTGCTGCCAATGACAATGAGGAGGATGAAGAAGACTGTGGATGTCAAGGGATGATGGCAATATCTGAAGAAGAAAGAAGTGAGGTAAATGCAGAATCATTCATGGTACATCCTCTCTCCATTTCTCCATCTTCCTCTGACTATGGAACCAGTCCAGATACTGGTGCATCTTCATCCTATGATAAAGATTGCTCAGAATCTGAGACTGATGTCAATCAATTGATTGACAAGTATGGACTGCTCCTAGATGCTCTAAAGAAGAGCAGAAATCTTGCCAAAAGGCAAGCAAAGGAGATCAAAGTCCTCAAGCCTTATAAAACTCTTTATAAAAATAAATATATTGAGTTTTATAAGAAATGTCATGAGGTGTCTGAACTCAGAAAAAGCCTTGAGTGTCAGACCAAGGTTCTAGAAGAAAAATGTAAACATATTAGATATCTAAAACAAAAACTAACTGAGATATTAGGTATTGTGATTAACCCTTCTCAATCTCTTGATATGTTGCCAAAAGCTACAACTTGTCAAACCTCTAAGAAGTTGGGTATTAATCACATAAATTATCAAGTTAAATCAAATATCCCTGATAAGTTGACAGTATTTCAAAAGGTAAATTTACCTTCTAAACTGTCAAGTTTGCACCTCCCCTTAAGGGTCAATCGAATGTGTGCTCTACCAGTGGGGTAAAGACACATGATCTCAGAAGGAGTTATACTGTCCACTCTAGCCATAAATTTCAGGATAAGTTCTTTAGATTTGGATCCAAATATCCTTTATCTAAAGAGATGAGAGAGACCACTAGATGACAGGCTCCAAAAATACAATTGGTCCATCCAGGACGAGCCGTATTTAGTTCTTCAGCACCTTCACTCAGGAAGAAGGAAGCAGCATCATGGTATGCTCATCTAGCAAAATCTGGAGCTGCCCACATCTCTCATGGACAATAATTCTGTGCTTTCCAGAAGAGAAGGTACACCATTCATAGATGTTGGTGCTATGAGAAGGTGTGCCACTTTGCTATTGATTGTTGGCACAACCTGAATGTTGCTAGTTTACAGAAAGGTGCTCAGCCCAAGTAGAGATTTGGGCAAAAGTTTTATAATACTAACAAAAAACTAGGACCCAATAAATATTGGGTGTCTAAGGGTAAATGAATCTTTTTTGCAGGATAGTCCAAATACCTGTCTAGATAAGACTTGGTATTTGGACAATGGATATTCTAGGCAAATGTCTGGGACAAGATGATTGCTCAAGAAATATGCTCCATGAAAAAATAATAAACAAAGATTGAGGCTGTTAATTGTGTAATTCTCAAAATCTAGAGGCAGCAAGTCTCAAGCTAAGTCTCTCTCTCTTGTATAGAGACTAAGTTTGCAAATTCATGAATTAAGTTAGATGTGCTTAAGATTAACCTAATCAAGCACACCAGTTAGAAAATAATGATTCAATTATCCTTCATAATTATCTGCACTGTTAACTTATGTAGCATATACTCTTAAGCTCAAATAACATGTAAATCAGTGCATAGATAGGTTGGTAATAAAACTGGCTTATTAGCATATTATATCTCCATTATATGTAAATTGATAAAATATTTGAATAATGGTGTGTCAAAAAGAATGTACAACCAAACAGTGATGGAAACTACAAATTAATCAAGCATTGAGTAAATGAAATAAAAGCTGAGAGGTATAATCGAAACGCTAAATGCCCTATATCATAACAGGAAGCGTAACACAAGCCTTAAGGCCAAAAAGTACAATTTAAGCTAAAAATATTTAATTGGTTATTCTAATGATAAGATAATTAAATGTTTTCATTATAAATATAAAGGCGACAATAAATGAAAAGCCACACCACTCTTAAAAGCCTTAACCCTACCCGCCAAGACCGAAACCCTTTCAGCTTCTTGCCGCACTAGTTCAATGGTGCCAAATATCACTAAGGGGCTCTAGGAGGGCTATGAAATTATGAGGAATGGATTCAGTCATGCCTCACCAGAGATTAAAGTAGTGCTAAGGATGATTAAGTCAACTGGTTTGGAGTACACCCTTTCTGAACGCTCCACCATTCTTAGAAAGGAGGTAATAGAATTCTTTTCCAATATTAAAGTGTCTTCTTCTCAAAACTCACTTAAGTCTAAGATCAAGGACATCATGGTAAATTAAACCCTAAGAGAATACTTAAAGCCCTTCATCTACCCTCCATAAACCCTAGCGAGGAAGAAGAACCCACCGTCACGGGCAGAGACAGAGCTCTCAGGTGGCGTGGATACAGTGATGCCAAACCTGGGTCTCTTAAGAGGAAATTCTTCAATCAGAGAGGTAAACTGCTAGCAGATATTATAGGGGAAGCCCTTATCTGCAAACTTGAATCACATGACACAATCTACAGGTCAATGTTTGATGTTATGACTAGGATAATATTCAATAGGAAGACCTCTTATCCTCTCTCATCTACCAGAGAATAGTAGACTGTCTACACACTCCAAACATGGGCAGAATTCTTTCTTTGTACCCAATGAACACCTACCCTGATACATTCAAGCGAAAGCATGGAGTGAAGATTCACTACCTGAAAAGGATGGATATAAAGACATTGGATAGATTCAATAGGATCCCACCCATGAGCCAACATTTAACAATAAAGGACTCCTCAAGGGATAAGGGACAACATGTTGTTGAAGTGGATAGTTCCTCCTGCTCTAAACCCAAGCTAGGAATTTCCCCCTGCTGGTGTTGGGATGCAGACAGACATATCCCTGAGTCTTTCCTCAACAAACATTCAACTCCAGGATACTATTGTGTATGTTGATAAAACCCATGCCAGCCCTAGATCAGGACAAGTTTCAAAGAATGCTACTGGAGAAGAGGTTGCTGTAGAAGATGAGGCAGATATGGCTGATACTGATAATGTAGCTGCAGTTGAAGTTATCCCTACTACAGAAGATAATCGTGAGCCTCCTAAGGCATTAGATACTTATCATGATGGGTCAAGCGCAGAAAAAGAATGCTCTGTCTAAGGCGGAGCATAATAAGATGGATTTGACAACCTTGGACCAAGTTTTCAATAGATTGGTTGAGTCTGCACCCACTACAGGTAATACTCATTCCCACTTAATTAGCAGTACTAATACAACTTTAGCTAAGGAAATGTCTCCTTCTACAGGTGCTGTAGTTGAGGGGTAGTCTTCACATGTCCCTGCTATGATAGAAGTCCCTCCTCCATTAAGCTAATCACCCACTACACAAATCTCTAATGAGTTACTCCTAAATCATATCAAAGCACTCTAGGATGCTCAGACCACAACCCTCATGGAGTATGTCGACCAATCAGTTGCCAAGCTAAGAAATGAATTATTAACTGAAGTTAAGGAATGTAAAGAAGAAACCTCTCACTTAAACAAACAGGTCACCACCTGGTTTGATATGGCTGGAACTGCTGGCATAAAGCTGACCACCCTCATGAAATCCTTGGAAAAAAGCCAAAAATTCTCTGCAGCTGACATAGGATACGTCAAGAAATATGTGAGTACAAATGATAAGGTGATCAGGGGTGCAACTGATCATATAAATCAGTATGTCACAAATGTTATTGTCCACTCTCTAGAGCAGACAATACTTCTGAAATATGAGCTGCTTGCTAAAAATGAGAGAATATTCAAATCTATATCAAGCAAAAATGAAGCCAACACCACCTTACTGCAAATGGACATCCTTGAAGAAGGTAGGAAGGGGGAGAGCAGCCATGCTAAGACAATAACACTCATTGAAGATCAAGCTTTCAATGTAATTCAAGGCACCAGGGTGGCAGTGCACCTGCCCCTCCTGGATAAAAAGAGGCCAAAGGACCTAGACTTCCCAACATAAGCTAGAGTTGTACATGATGCACAATTTGCTACCAAAAGAAAAAGGGAAGGAACTCAGATGACTGAAGAGTTCATGGCAAAGAGGAGAGCTGAGAACAGAGATGATCCAGATCATGAACAACTAAGTGATGCCTCTGAATCCATCATTATCAATGCTTGGGTAAGCCATGGACAAATCTTAAAGAATATTGATAGTGTATATTCTTCTGAGTAATGGATAAAGTATTTGGAAAGAAATTCTCTAAGGGAAAGAGTATTCAAAGAAAATCTAGTAACGAAGAGCAGTCCTAAGAAAATGCCACCCAGATACATTACAAAGCCATTCATTTACTTCAAACAATAGAAGAACAAAGCTGAAAACTTGAAGAAGACTGCTGCTACCAAGGATGCTGATTCAAGTTCATCAAAGAAGAGCTGATATGAGGCTGCAAGACTCAGGGTTCTTTAAATATTTAATCAATATCTTGTAATCAATATCAACAGTGTAGCAATATCAAATCTCTATCAATTAAACTAATATGAGTTGACCCTGACTATTTTGATGTGATAAATGTGCATACAATTCTCATTTATATCTGTGATTAATGAATATTTTGTTCTTTTGTAGATATCTTATAATCACAAGTTTTGCCTACTGGTGTTTGGCTAAGGCTCTCTAAATTAGTTAATGATTCGGTATATCTTGATCATAGTGTTTTCCATGTCAATGATTAATAAAGCTTTTGTTGTTAATCATACTGTTACATTGTTAATGATTGATAATTCACTAGTACTATTGATTATTCAATCATAATGTTAAGCCATCTCATCTAGGGGGAGTTATCTCATACTGGGATGGCTAGTTGTCATGATAATGTTTCATCAGGCCTATCATGATACCTTTTATGTTAATGCACCTTAGCATGGATGGGTGTTCTGCCTTCTTCAAATAGGGAAAGATTGTTGGGAATTGTCACCTATAATGTTCCTCGAGATTTGAAGAGGCATCACCAATCATGCTAATGAGCATAATGTATTTTATGTGTTCTTAAGTTCATGCATACATGTTGTCCTTGATTGGACAAATGAACAAAAAGAGTAAGCTAGAAGTCAGATAATTTTACTAAGGCAAAAACGCTGAGACAGCTGAGAAGAATGTCTCAGTATAACCGCTGAGATAGCTGAGAAGCTCAATGCAAAGCATTGAGTGAAGTGTTTGTCTCAGCAAAATTGCTGAGAAAGGAGATAGTCTCAGCTGTGAAGTAGAAAGAGTTGAGATAGTTGAGAAGAAACTGCTGAGACAGGAGATCTTCTCAGCTGTGAAGAAGAAACCGCTGAGATAGGAGATAGTCTCTGAATGATAGGGAAGAGATCTGATTACTCTAGAGGGAGGGGGGGGGGGGGTGGTGAATAAGTATCTTAGAACTTTTGGCTGTTTTAAGATTTATCAGAGTAAAATAGGTGATATTAATAGTAGTTTAAAAATAAATGCAACCTAAGCAAATCTATCACAATACAGCTAGAACAAAAAGAAAGAAACAACCAGACAACACAAGAATTTTATAGTGGTTCCCCAAACTAGGTACATCCACTCTTCTACCACCCTGGTAGAAATCCACTATCAGGTTTTTGATCAGGTAACTACCACCACAATATCTATTTTCAGGGAGATCTCACAACCCTTTAGTCTTTTGATCAGGTGCCCAAAAACCAAGAATAAACTTATAAAGGGAGTTAATAAACCCTTTTACAGGAGGTTGAGAGAGTTGATGGTGTCTTCTCGTTTCTCTATACAGTAGAGAAGACTTGTGGATTTCTGTTGTCAAAGCTCCATCTGAAGTAAAGAATGGTTCAGAAAGCTTGGAGCCTTGCTCAGGGTGTAGGTCTTCAGCCTTGTCTTGAAGTGATCCAAGAACTTTCTGACTGATTCAAAGTTGTTGTACTTGAATGTTACTGGAGTAGAAGTTGATGAAGTATTCTTGATATTTGATGGTTGTTCTCTTCTTCGGTCTTCAGAAAGATCAAGGGAAAAACAGAATGTTTAACAGAATGTTTTTAGAACAGAGAAGAAGCAGATATCTTATGTATTTTTTTTATCTCTTCTCTATATTCTCTTGTGTTACCACAACTTTTCTGATGTCGAGTCTCTGTCTTAGTCTGAAAAGAGAAAATATCTTTTATATTCTGCTGTCAAAATTCTCCACTGAAATCTGAATTCCAAGCATTAATTGATGATTAATCTGGAGAATGAAACGGCTGGAATATATTCTTTAATGAGTTTCCCCAAATGTCCCATTAAAATAAGCAAGTAATTAACCCTGTTGAAGACCATAAGTAATGCTGCCAATAGCATATATATTCAGGAGAATATAAGCATTAATTACACAGAGAATTACTGCTAAATAATATAGTAAATAAGGGCAGAATGAGGAAAAACTCCTAAGTCTGGCTCGGGACAGAATTCATCGAGCTCTGAACAGAATTCATTGACTGGAGTTCCAAGTTCGTCGAGCTGATAATTCATGTTCGTTGACCTAAGCTCAGCGAACTGCATTCTGCAAATAACTTGCCAAATCTACCCTCTAAGTTCGTCGAACAAAGAATTTTTCTTCTTCGAGCTGAGTTCAGAGAAAATAGATTGGAAGGAATCTATTGAAGCTGAACTCTAGAATTCATCGTGCATAGAATCTGTCTTGAGGCAGAAATCGTCGACCTGAGCTCAAATATTATCGATCTCATGTAACACCCCAAATCCCAGGATTAGGAAAAGTTGGGTGACATAGCCTGGGACACGGGCATGTCCCAGGGTATGTCCTGCTCGGGTGAGCAGCCAGTGTGAGTTCGACCAAAATCTTTTCTAGGAAAAAATGAGGGAACACACCCTCTGACATGGGCGTATCATAGGTCGTATCCTCCGCTGCTCGACGAACTTCATTCGATGGAGTTAAGCTGGAGGCATGTCTGCTGCCACGTATGGGAACACGTCCTGTGACACGGGCGTGTCACAGGCCGTGTCCTTTGCTGGATGTGCCCAGGGCATCTGAGGCCTAGTGAATACGGGCAGGACTCTTAGGGTACATGACCTGTGACACGGGTGTGTCACTGGCCGTGTCCCGATCGGGTTGAAGTTGGTTTTGTTCAGCCTGATGTACACGGCCATAGACAAGGGCGTGTCTGATGGCGTATCAGGTGACATGGCCTGTGACATGGTTGTGTCACATGGCCATGTACTGGACTGGATGGGTCGGTTGTGTGCCGCTTAAGGTACACAGCCTGTGACACGGGCGTGTCTCATGCCATGTCAGGCAAAATTTATCCTTTGGTGGCAAAATCGTGGCCGCCCATGTTCTCAGCTGGGATCTAATGGCTGAGAGCCCTCCCTGCTTCCTTAACGCCAGAAAATAAGCTGAGAAGGCTCATTTTCTTTTGGCTACTATCTTTCTACAAAGTTAGAGAGAGAGAGAGAGAGGAAGGAGGAGGTGGAGGAGAGCCGGCCACTAGTGGAGATGCGGCGTTCCTGTTCATAATCGAAGGCTATCATTTTGGAGGCAAGGCCGTTGCGGTGCTATCCAGTCGACTAGGAGCTCATGGCGCCAAAATGATTGTTAAGGGTAATGATCTTTCTTCCTAGCCTTGTGAAGGCTTCTATTTTGGCAAATGCATGACATCCCCCCACCAGAGGGTGGCTTGTGAAGGGTCCCCTTGGGTTGATTCTTGGAATCCCCCCTCATTTGGCATAGAGATTCGGAAATGGAGTACGGAATAGGCATGTTGTGTGAAGCCCATCTGGACAGGTTGGTCTGGATTGGTGATGTTGCATATACGCATCGGAGAAGACTCCGTGATGAAATGTGTAGTTTAGGAGTCATTGGGTTAAACCTATGAAGGGTAGTAACAGGAAGTACTGGAGTGGTAGTCAAGGAAAATACCCGTAGAATGCTAGTGCTGATTGGGTTGTACCTGTGAAGGGTAGTAATAAAAAGTCCTGGATTGGAAGTCTAGGAAATACCCTTATCATGCTTGATGTTCATGCGTGGATTGGAGATCCAGGAAAATACCCTTGTTCTTTGTAATGCTTGGTGGGTTGTGTCTATGAAGGGTAGTTGCAGGAAGTACTGGCGTGAATGCCCAGGAAAAACCCGCAAATTCTGGTTCGAGCTTGGGATGGAAAATGAGTTCTGTCACTACCGCTGAGCGTGACACCTAGATAACCTGTGATTGTGAAGCCAGTCCTGTAAGGACATGATTGCTATATATGAGCTGGAAGAGCTCTTACGGCTTGATGCTAAACAGGTAAGGTGAAACCAACCCGCGCCTTTTTCTTAGCCGCGAGTATGCTGTACTCGGTGATCGTAAGGCGACTTGAGCAACGGGGGTGGATGATCTGACCTGCGTTATGTCCGTCCGACGTGATACCTGAAGGTCCAGTCTGTTGGAGCACATAGCGAGAGTCTTAGGCCTGCACGCCACGACACTATGGGGGCTACGGGCCAATCCCGGGTCATTAAGACTAAAATCTCTGGGTGCACGCCATGGAGTAAATGCTGAGCTTTTGCCGTTGGGTTTCGGCCCTGATACGGTGGTGGGACCCTGGTTCGCCGGTACACCAAGAATGTGCCCTGAGTGCACGGATCGTCGGGCCGTGTGGCTGGCGATTGTGATGGAATGTTTGTGCGTGAGTGCACAATATGTGATGAATATATATATATATATATATATATATATATATATATATATATATATATATATATATATATATATATATATATATATATATATATATATATATATATATATATGTATGCCTGTGAATTGCTATGCCTGCAGGTAAGAAATACCACTGCCCCCAAAAAAGGGGTAGGGTTGTTATAATTTGGTCAGCTGAATGCTGACCGTTGCCTTGTTTGCCACCGTTGGGTGGGCTGTCCCTGTGCAGGTGCTGGAGACCAAGTGGGACATAGAAAGGTTGAAGTCCTTGCTATTGCTGCTGCTGCTAGCCCTTGAAGACTAAGTTTAAAATACTGTGTTTTGAATATTTGTGTCCGGCCTGCGCGCCAATGTTTGGGAGCCACTATTGTAAAAGGACTTGTAAGTCCATAAGGCCAACTGACTTTGTATTTGCTGAACATTCCTGCTTACATATCAAATACATATGTTTGTGGAACCTGCGCATTCCTATCTTATTGTTATTGCTTGTGTGAGGCCGCTAATGTTTGTGTCTTGTTCACCTATAGGTGATGCGGAGTGGTGCTGGGCAATCAGAGCCCCAACATTCTGATGAAGGTACGACACCAACTGAGGTGCCTACACCTCCGCCTTCTGCGGAAACTATGCGATTAGTTGCTGAGGCCGTGTTTGTGATGATTCAAGCACAGCCTACTGGGCAGGCGCAAGGGCAGGCGTAGCCGGCATTGAGGCCAGAATAGGTTGCAGCGAGGCCAGAACCTGTTGCGGCTGTGGCACCTCGAGCAGCTGAGAGACAGTTAAAGAGTTTATGAGTTTCAATCCGCCTACCTTTGCGGGAGTGGGATCTCCTATGCAGGCAGAGGATTGGTTATCACGCGTCAAGTGAATAATGACGGCGATTAAGACAGAGGAGGATCAGAAGGTCACCTTAGCCACCTTCTTACTCGAAGGAGAGACGCATTTATGATGCGACGAGATGGAAGTACACTACTTAGCAGGTCGACCGTTAACACAAGTGTCGATAGAGGAGTCCTCTCGAATGTTCCTGGCAAAGCACCTACCCGTGGCACAACGCATTGCCATAGAAAATGAGTTTCAAAGGCTAACACAAGGTAAAGTTAGTGTTGAAACGTACCTGCATGAGTTCACGAGGTTGAGACGATATGCGGGTTCAATATTCGCCGACGAGCAACGAAAAACCAATCGGTTCTATGAAGGCTTGCGGGACGAGTTGCTATTCCTACTTTCAAGTTCTGTGAACCAAGGATTCCAGGCATTTGTGGACACTGCGTGCGCGCTGGAAAAGGACATAAAAAGGGTGCAAGGGAAGCGGTCCTTGGCTATGACACAGCCAGAGTTCAAAGTGCCCCGACCTGAGAAGTCATATTACAAAAAGAAATGGGGCAAGAGTTCCAAGACAGTTGGACAAGCTCCTTCTACGGTTGCATCGGGTGCAACGTCAGGGGCCTCTTCAAGGCCGGAGACTCGTACCTTCTTTACATGTGGAAAAGTGGGGCATATCGCCCGTCACTATCGGGTTGTTCCGCTGAAAGGAGAAAAGAAGGCGGGAGCGTCTTATGCTGAGAAGGGAAAGACAGTGGTGGAGTCCTCTGCATCCCAGGCACAGCCCCGAGTCTACAACCTTGGCCTGCAGGAGGCCATTAAACAGAGTTACGTCGTCACAGGTACGAGTTAGTTATTGCATTATTTTTCTTATTGCATGCTTTGTTTCTTGTATGCTTTGTATGTGGCTTGTTTGTGATACAATTTCCACAGGCTTTGTAATGATTCGGGACACGCTAGCATGAGCACTGTTTGATACAGGTTCTTTGCAGTCATTTCTGTCTCAAGACTTTGTAGCTCGAGATGGAGTACCTAGTCATGCGAATACAGAGAGCGTCAGGGTGGTGTTACCGAACGGTTGTTTGATGCTCGCGGATTAGGCTTGCGATGTGGCCGTTCAAATTGGAAGTCGGGAGTTCTGTTTGACTGCATCTTTATTGCCGATATCAAAATTCTATGTGATCTTTGTAATGGATTGGCTCGCGGAGCAGCATGCCTTTATTGATTGTAATGCCAAAGAAATCACATTGGGCCAGAATACCGAGCAGGAGACTAAGTTCGCAGGAATGCGAGGATTGGCAGGACGTTGATGTCGGCACTCCAAGTCGTCAAGGATGTTCGGAAGGGCATGGAGTTCTACCTCACGCAGATTCAGGCGGTCGAGCCAAAGGACAGTGTGAGTGATATTTCGATTGTTTCAGAGTTTACAGATGTGTTCCCTAAGGATCTTCCTGGGCTCCCACCCCAGCAGGAGATCGACTTCACGATCGAGTTGGTGCCAGGTGCAAAACTTGTGGCCCGCTCGCCATATCGCATCGTGCCAAAGGAGATGGCAGAGTTGAAAATCCAACTGAAAGAGTTGCTAGAGTAGGGTTATATATGCCCAAACATGTCACCTTGGAGCGCACCTGTTCTGTTTGTGAAAAAGAAAGACGGTGGTTTGCGGTTATGTATTGACTACCATAAACTGAACAAGCTGACAGAGAAGAACAAGTATCCGATTCCACGGATTGATGAGTTGTTCGATCAGCTAGTGGGATCAACCGTCTATTCCAAGTTGGACTTGAAATCTGGTTATTATCAGTTGAGGATTCGGAAGGTGACATTCCCAAGACCGCATTTGGAACACGTTACGAGCATTATGAGTTCACGGTAATGCCATTTGGGATGTGTAATGCGCCATCGGTATTCATGGATCTGATGCACCGAACGTTCCGAGAGTACCTGGACTTGTTTGTGATTGTGTTCATTGATGATATTTTGGCGTACTCAAAATCTGAAGCTGATCATGAAAACCACTTGCGGTTGGTGTTGCATACTTTGAGGAAGAATAAGCTCTATGCCAAGTTCTCGAAGTGCGAGTTTTGGCTATCGTAGGTGGCTTTTCTTGGCCATGTGGTAAGAGGAGAGGGCATAGCAGTGGATCCGGCAAAGATAAGAGCCATACAAGAATGGCCGGTGTTGTCTTCGATGGACGAAGTCAGGAGCTTCCTTGGACTGGCGGGCTATTATCAACGGTTTGTTGAAAACTTCTCGCGGATTGCTTTGCCTTTGACCACACTAACGAGAAAGGATCATAAGTTCGTTTGGACGCCGGAGTGCGCGTAGGCTTTTGAAGAGATAAAGAGTCGGTTGACCACGGCTCCTGTGTTGACATTGCCATGTTGTACTAACGAATTCGAAATTTACAGTGATGCTTCAGGGAGAGGCTTAGGCTGCATTCTTCTGCAAAATGGGAAAGTGATTGCTTATGGCTCACGCCAGTTGAAGGTGCATGAAAGAAATTATCCCGTCCATGACTTAGATTTGGCGGCGGTGATCTTTGTACTCAAGTTATGGTGGCATTATCTTTATGGCGTGAAAGTGGATATCTATATGGGCCACAAGAGCCTAAATATTTGTTGGAGCAGAAGGACCTTAATATGCGACAATGAAGGTGGCTGGAGTTCCTTAGGGACTACACCTTTGCGATTCATTATAATCCCGGGAAGGGAAATGTGGTCGCTCATGCCTTGAGTCGGAGGGATCCGACAATGGCAACATGGTTGCAGAGGCACGATGAACGTCTAATCCAAGTGCTGGAACCGTTGGAGATTTCTTGTGTTGACAAGAATTCCACGGCCGATGCATGTTTGAACTGGACGGAGGTGCAATATGACCTTGCGGACATGATTCGACGAGCAACAGAGCTGGATGAGAGTCTCCAACGCTATGCAAAGGACGGGCTAGAGGGCAAATTCTCCTGGGATGACGGCCTTTTGCGGAAAGAGGGCCGGTTGTGCATCCCACGTATGGGTAAATTACAAGAAGAGTTGATGTACGAAGCGCACTATACGAAGTACACAATTCACCCTAGGAGCACAAAGATGTTCAAGGATATGAAGAAGCTGTTCTGGTGGCCAGGACTGAAGAATGACATCGCTTATTATGTAGCCAAATGCCAGACTTGTGCTTTGGTAAAGGCAGAATGCCAGAAGCCTGCCGTTTTCTTGAAGTCGTTGCGGATTCTGGAATGGAAGTTCGATGATATTTCAATGGATTTTGTCGACGGGTTGCCGAGATCTCATCGTGGGAATGATTCAATCTGGGTGATTGTAGTCCGGTTGACAAAAGTGACGCACTTCTTTCCGAACAAACGGGACGATTCAGTGTAGAGTTTGACAAAGCTCTATGTGGAGCAGATCGTGCGGCTACATGGTGTTCCTTGTAGCATTATGAGCGATCGTGATGTGCGCTTAACTTCGAATGATTGGCGGCTAATCCATCAGCTATTGGGCACTAAATTGACGTTCAGTACGGCCTTTCACCCCCAAACGGATGGCCAAACTGAGAGAACCAACAGGAAAATGGAGTATATGCTCCGAATGTGCGCCATGGACTTTGACAAGAGATGGGAAGATCATCTCTATATGGTGGAGTTTTCCTACAACAACAGCTACCAAACGAGTATCGGTATGCTACCGTTTGAAGCTCTGTATGGTCGGAAGTGCTGTACGACGTTAGCTCAGGCAGAAGCAGGAGAATCCAAGGTGTATATACATAACGAAGTTGAGGAAGTGAACTCGACGATACACACGATTCGAGAGAGGCTACTAATAGCCCAAGATCGATAAGCAAAATAATACAATGCCAAGCACCGGAACATGGAATTTGCGGTGGGCGATTGGGTCTACTTGAAGATCAAACCCTTCAAAGGCGTGTCCAGGATTCGGCGAATGAAAAAGTTGAGTCCGAGATATCT
This sequence comes from Platanthera guangdongensis, assembly GCA_039583875.1. NCBI lineage: Eukaryota > Viridiplantae > Streptophyta > Magnoliopsida > Asparagales > Orchidaceae > Platanthera > Platanthera guangdongensis. Next base: position 544,864 of record CM077162.1, on the reverse strand, counting down.
TGGTCCGTTTATAGTGGTGGAGCGAATTGGAGAAGCTGCATATCGGGTAGCTCTTTCGGCTGACTTAGGTGGATTACATGATGTGTTTCACATCTCAGTACTTCAGAAAGCCGTCAAAGATCCAGCTCAAGTGATCGAGAATGGTCGTGTGCCGGTGGAGTATGGGCTAACGACGAAGGTTAGACCCATTCGGATCGAGGATCGTATCGATAAACAGTTGCGGAACAAGATGATCGGGATGGTCAAAGTCCGATAGGACAATTGCGGCCATGATGAGCTAACATGGGAGCGAGAGCAGACCATGCGGGCTGAATTTCCCGAGCTCTTTGTGTAACTGTTATGCAGTGTGTATTGAGTTGTATTGAACATTTATGGAATAGAACCTCTTGTGTTTGATTCCTTACTCTGTGCAAATTTCGGGGACAAAAGTTTTGTAAGGAGGGGAGGGTTGTAATACCCCAAATCCCAGGATTGGGAAAAGTTGGGTGACACGGCCTGGGACATGGGCGTATCCCAGGGCGTATCCTGCTCCGGTGAGCAGCCGACGAGAGTTCAACGAAAATCCTTTCTAGGAAAAAATGAGGGAACACGCTCTCTGACACGGGCATGTTAGAGGCCGTGTCCTCCGCTAATCGACGAACTTTGTTCGACGAAGTTAAGCTGGAGGCGTGTCTGCTGCCGTGTATGGGCATACGGCCTGTGACACGGGCATATCACAGGCCATTTCCTTTGCTGGATGTGTCCAGGTCATTTGAGACCTGGTGAACACGGGCACGACACAGCTGTTTCTTAGGGTACACAGCCTGTAACACGGGCGTGTCACTGGCCATATCCCAATCGGGTTGGAGTTTGTTTTATGCAACCTGATGTACACGACCACAAACACGGGCATGTCTGATGGCGTGTCAGGTGACACAGATCGTGATACGGGCATGCCACATGGCCATATACCGGACTGGATGAGTCGATTGTGTGCCGTTTAAGGTACACGGCCTGTGACACGGGCGTGTCACAGGCCATGTCAATCAAAATTTATCATTTATTGGCAAAATTATGGCAGCCCATTTCTCAGCTGGGATCCAATGGCTGAGAGCCCTCCCTGCTTCCTTAAGACCAAAAAATGAGCTGAGAAAGCTCATTTGCTTTTGGCCACTATCTTTCTACAAAGTTAGACAGACAGAGAGAGAGAGAGAGAGAGAGAGAGAGAGAGAGAGAGGAAGGAGGAGGAGGAGGAGGAGAGCCGGCCACCGGTTGAGCTACAACGTTCCTGTTCACAATATGAGGCTAGCGTTGTGTAGGCATGGCCATTGCGGTGCTATCTAGCCGACTAGGAGCTCATGGTGACAAAACGATCTTCAAGGGTAATGATCTTTCTTCCTAGCCATGTGAAGACTTCTGTTTTGGCATATGCATGGGATCCCCCACCAGAGGGTGGCTTGTGAACGGTTCCCTTGGTTTGATTCTTGGAATCCCTACTAATTTGGCATATAGATCCGGAAATGGAGTACGAAATAGGCATGCTGTGTGAAGCCCATCTGGACAGGATGGTCTGGATTGGTGACGTTGCATATACGCACCGGAGAAGACTCCGTGATAAAACATGTTGTTTAGGAGTCGTTGGGTTAAACCTGTGAAGGGCAGTAACAGGAAGTACTGGAGTGGTAGTCCAGGAAAATACACGTAGAGTGCTTGTGCTGATTGGGTTGTACCTGTGAAGGGTAGTAACAGAAGTACTGGATTGGAAGTCCAGGAAATACCCTTGTCATGCTTGATGTTCATGGGTGGATTGGAGATCCAGGAAAATACCCTTGATCTTTGTAATTCTTGGTGGATTGTGCCTGTGAAGGGTAGTCACAGGAAGTACTGGCGTGAACGACCAGGAAATAAACGCAAGTGCTGGTTCAAGCTAGGGATGGAAAATGAGTTCTGTCACTACCGCTGAGCGTAGAACCTAGCTAACCTGTGATTGTGAAGCCAGTCCTGCGAGGACATGATGAATATGTATGAGCTGGAAGAGCTCTTATGGCTTGATACCAAATAGGTAAGGTGAAACCGACCCGTGCCTTTTTCTTAGCCGCGAGTATGCTGCACTCGGTGATGGCAAGGCGACTTGAGCAACTAGAGGTAGATGATCCGACCTGCATTATGTCCGTCCGACGTGAGACCTGAAGGTACGGTCTGTTGGAGCGCATAGAGAGAGTCTTAGGCCTGAGCACCACGACACCTTGGGGGGCTACAGGCTCAACTTTTGCCGTTGGGTTTCGGCCTTGATATGGTGGTGGGACCCTGGTTCGCCGGTGCACTAAGAATGTACCCTGAGTGCACGGATCATCGGGCCGTGTGGCTGGCGATTGTGATGGAATGTTTGTGCGTGAGTGCATAATATGTGATGAATATATATATATGCCTGTGAATTGTTATGCCTGCAGGGAAGGAATACCACCGCCCCAAAAAAAAGGTTAGGGTCGTTATTATTTGGTCAGCTGAATGCTGACCGTTGCCTTGTTTGCCACCGTTGGGTGGGCTGTCCATATGCAGGTGCCGGAGAACCAAGCGGGACATAGAAAGGTTGAAGTCCCTACTGTTGCTGCTGCTGCTAGCCTTTGAAGGCTAAGTTTAAAATACTATGTTTTGTATATTTGCGGCCGGCATGCGCGCCAACGTTTGGGAGCCACTATTGTAAAAGGACTTGTAAGGCCTTAAGGCCAATTGACTTTGTATTTGCTGAACATTCCTATTTATATATCAATTTGGATATTTATGCGGTGGACATTCATGTTGGAGTTCAGTTTCGTGTCATAGGCTTCCGCTAGAATACAATGAGCTAGGATGCGTAACTATGGTATTCCTCCGTGACTTTGCCACCTATTTTTTGGTATATGCTGTGGGGCCCCGACCAGACCTTCTAGTATATACTATATGAATGAATGGAGTCGTTACAACTCAACTCAGAGAAATAACTCCGAGTTCGTCGATCTGAGATCGACGATCGTTGAGTTGAGTTCAAAGAATTTTGAATTGATAATTTTGAACTCTGAATTCTTCTAAGTCTGAGCCTACTGAGGTCCTCTGCTGGCTGGTTCATGAAGGTTGAACCTAATCACTAGCCTAAACTCTAGGACTCATAAACTTGACCCTGGCTATATAATATGGGTCAAAACTCATCCTAATTAGTGAACCTAGCCCAAATCCAAACTAGGGATCCAACAATCTCCCCCTATTTGGGTGAGGTCACTAATACAAACAAAAGAAAAACAATAATAAAAGCATAATAAAATATATCTGGCAGAAAAACAAAATATCCAGCAGATATGTACACACGTGCTTCATGATTAACAAATATAGTTCAAAAAAAAAAAAACTAAACACAGCAGTTATCTGTTCTTCTTTGGCTTTGCTTTCTCAGCTTTATCAGATTTATCAGAGGGCTGTCTGAATATGATTTCTCTACTTGGATTTGCAGCTTTTGTTTTGGACATTGTCATGTCTGATGCTCCAATTATAGTGCATGAGGTGGCCCTTGGAACTATTGCTTTAGGATGCAGATTCATATAATCATCTATATTGAAAATTTTATTAGCTTTTGTATACCTCTTGAGCTCTTCTTTTTTGTAAGATGACATTGTAGAGTACTGTGATGGATCTTTTCCTTCTACTTTAGCTTTTTGATCATAGAAAGTCCAACCGACTCTTAAAATCTGGTCATTTTTGCTGTTGTTTCTTGTTCTGGATCTACAAAAGGAATAGGTGGAGATTCTGGCCTTATAGGAGTAGAGTCCTTCTTTGAATAATCTGAAGAAGCTGAAGTACTTTTCTTGTCTGTAGTAGGAGGAGGCTTGCTCTGAGAGGATTGCTGATGATTGCTGCCTTGTGAACTTGGCTTGGAGTGTCTTTGATAAGTCTTGGTAATAGTGCTGATCCATGAGTCACACTTCCAGCGGCTCCAACTGATGGAGGAGGATGAGGAGGGTCTTTCCTGAAGTTCTTGGGAGGAGACCTGTATCTTCTTCTCTTCTTCCTTTCTTTTTGCTCATTCTTAAATAGCCACATCCATGAAGGCTTTCCGGGTAAGGAGTAATCTTCTGTAAACTATAATAAGGAGTGTCATGGGTAGGATTTGGCTTGGGAGCAGTCTTTGGAACAACTTTCCTTTTCTTAGCAACCTTCTTCTTGGCTTTAGAATCATCAGATTCATGAGAATCTTCATCATAATTATCTTTATCAGAGGATCCTGGAGGTTTGTCATACATAGCATCAATTGCCTTCAAGGCTTCCTTTGAGATTTGCTTTTCAGCTTGAAGTAGCACTTGAGTTTCTGAAGCTTCTTGTTCAGCAACACTTTCAGAAATAGTTTTATTCTCTTCTTCTATATCTGTAAGGATGATGTCATCCAGGTTTTGTAAAGGACTATCATCCATTTTGTAGTTAGGAGGGAAAAGAGCTTTTTGCTCTAGAGTAGAGACTTGTTTAAGAACATTCTCAGTCACATGTTCTTCTGAAATCACTGGTGCAGCAAAACTTGCCTTTAGTTGATTAACAACTTCAGGGCTTATTGGTGAAGTATATCAAACTATAGCCATAGATTGCTCTGGGCAAATTTATAGAAGATAACTCAAATAAACTGTATCAAAAGAATTTAACAAATTGAATATATCTACTGTGGGATTGACAAAGCAATCACCAACAGTCAAAAATTCTGGCAAGTCAACTTGCTCATCTGTACAAAGCATATCAACATAAGGTGCTGTCTCAACTTCTGTAATCATATTTACATATGCATCTACTAGCTCATTTATCTGCAAAACTGCTGCTGATTCTACTACTGCTGGAGCAAATTGAATATAACAAATTGAATTTACAAATTGAATATATCTACTGTGGGGTTGACAAGGCAATCACTAACAGTCAAAACTTCTGGCAAGTTAACTTGCACATCTATACAAAGCATATCAACATCAGCTGCTGTCTCAACTTCTGTAATCTTATTTACATCTGCATCTGCATCTGCTAGCTTATCTATCTACAAAACTGCTACTGCTTTTTCTATTACTGGAGGAGAGGAGACTGGAACTTCTTCGCTAAATATCTCCCCCTGCCTGGTTTTAGAGGGTCCTAAAGCCAGGCCCCTAGAAGAAGGGATTGTGGGGGCAGTAGAAATGAGGGCAGATAGGGATGCAATGGAATCAACAAGAGATTTAATGGCCTCTGCTAAAGCTTTGAGATAATGGGAGTGATGAGTTCTAGAAGGGAGGGAAGGGGAATCCATTGACATAAACTTAGAGGGTGTCTGAGTTGATACAGAAGGATGGAGGATGGATGATGTTGGGAAAAGAGTGGTGTCTGTCATGGGCTCATCATGAGGTGATGGAGTATTGATGAGAGATAATAGTAGATCAAAAGATGGAATAGATGAGAGGTTATGGAGGGGAATGTCATCCAGATGATGAGGGAGTGGGGATTGAGTAAGTGGGGAAGGGGTGGTGTGGTATGCTCTGGAGATTGAATTTGTGTTAGAGTATGAGATGGAGATGAGGATGGTTGTTGGAGGGTTGATGAAGGAGTTGAAATATATGGAGGTGTAGTTTGTTGAGATGGAGGTGTTGGAATCTGGGTGGATGGAATGTTGATGGAGGGGACAACTTCTGGTTGTAGGAGATCAGCTGATACAGCTCTTGTATCCTCAAAAGTTCTGGAGGAGGTTGTAGCCTTGGATGTCTTTGGGATTGTCCTCTCCCACCTTCCAAACAAGGCACATGTTAGCCTTTTGGATACATTAATGAATATGGTCTGAGAGACCAGGGATTCAGCATCCTTTTCATGTAGGAAGATTCCCAGAATTCTTCCAAAACACACTTCCTTCTTACTGTTCTTCTTCTTGATCTATTCAAACAGAATTCTTGCTCAATTCACTGGTTTCTTATTAAGTACTGCACACATTACCAGAAATTGTTGCCTGGTAATATAATCATGAGCAGTATGCTTTCCTAGCAATACCTTGCCCACCACATTGGCTAAGAATTTGTATTCAGAAGATAAATTTTTCTTCAATAACTTATTAGGGTTCTCTCCAATATGACCCATTTTGTTTTGCATGTCCGCATATTAGAATTATCAATCTCTATATCTTCTTCTCCATTTATCAAACCAAAAACTTCAGTTAAGATTGCTGGGGTGAAAGAAACTTGGTTGCCAGATATTGTGCCCGTCATCGTGTCTGCGTCTGTAGTTGAGGTGGTGAACACCCATTCTCTTATTTCAGTAACAACTATCTTTATTCTGGTTGTCATGAAGTTCTTCAACTGTTGAACCTCATATAATTTCAGTATATCCAGGAAAATTTGATATGAATGTTGGAATTATTCAAAATCTATGTCGAATCCCATGTAAAATATCATTACCGCCAGAGAGCTCACCAGAATCGCCACTAATCTCCTGCAAAAGGAAATAGAAAGATCAAGTACAAGGAGAACAAAAAGCGCAGGATGGAGCTCGAAGAAAATCTAGTTATATGGTTTTCAGAATATGAAGTGGCAGAATCCATCCTGCGAAATATGCAAAATTCTTCGATCTGAGTTTGACGAAATATTTTATTGACAAAAGAGTTCGTCGATCTCAGTCTGAAAAAGGGAAAAGTTTTCGTCGTTCTCAGGTCGATGAAATTTTTCTGAAGCAGAATAGTCGATCTTCGTTCGACGAATAGTACTTCACACATAGAGAGTTCGTCGATCACAGGTCGACGAATTTCTCAAGAACTTTTCTTAGTTCATCGATCTCCGTTCGACGAACTATGTCAAATTCTTCGACCACAGACAGAAAGTTAAATTAATGCATCTCCATTTATCATACTTAGCTGATTCATATTGAACAGATGTTTCTTCTCCTCTAAGGGTTTGGTGAAGATATCTGCCTTTTGCAAATCAGTAGAGACAAAGGTGAGATTAATTTTCTTTTTGTTTACACACTCTCTAATGAAATGATGCCTTACATATATATGCTTAGTTCTACTATGATGCACTGGATTCTGTGCAATAGAAATTGCACTAGTATTATCACACAGTAGAGTTGAATTATTTAAGTTGACACCATAATCCAGGAGTTAGTTCTGAATCCACACCATATGTGAACCACAACGGCCAGCTGCTATGTACTCAACTTCTGCTGTTGAAGTAGATACAAATGTTTGCTTCTTGCAAAACGAAGAAACTAGACTATCACAAGGAACTGACATGTCCCTGATGTGCTATTTCTGTCCACTCTACATCCAATAAATTCTATATCAGAGTATCCAGTTAACTCAAATTCTGACTCAGTTGGATACCAGAGTCCTAAATTAGGGCAACACTTTATATATCTCAAAATTGTTTTTAAGAAAATAAGGTGAGATTCTTTAGGGTTCACCTGGAACCTAGCACAATGATATGTAGCAAACATAATGTCTAGTCTACTTGCTGTAAGACACAACAGGGATGCGACAATGACCCTATATAATTTCTAATCTACAGGTTTCCCATGTTCATCAGAATCAATCACAGTATTTGTAGCCATAGGTGTTTTCTTAGCTGAAGCATCAGCCATCCGAAACCTTTTTATCAGCTCCTTAGTATACCTAGATTGGGATATGAAGATGTCATCAGGGGATTGCTTCACTTGGAGACCAAGGAAGTAGGAGAGCTCACCCATGCTACTCATTTCAAACTTGGAATGCATAAGGTTGGAGAACCTTTCACATAGTTTGGAATCTGTACAACCAAATATAATGTCACCTACATTATTTGTACTAACAAGATTTTGTCATGTTGATGCTTGATAAATAAAGTCCTCTCTACTGTGCCTCTAGAAAAGTTTTTCTCTAAGAGAAAGCTAGCTAAGGTTTCATACCAAGATCTTGGAGCTTGCTTTAGACCATAGAGAGCCTTATGCAATTTGAAAACATAAGAGGGATGAGTAGGAGAAATAAAACCTAGTGATTGTTCTACATAGACCTCTTCTTTGAGTTCACCATTTAGGAATGCACTTTTGACATTGATTTGGTATACTGTGAACTTCTTGTAGGCTGCATAAGTTAGAAATATCCTTATTGATTCTATCCTTGCAATAGGGACAAATGTTTGGTCATAATCTATACCTTTCTCTTGTATATATCCTTGAGAAACTAATCTTGCCTTATTCCTTACTATAAGACCTTGAGCATCTAGTTTGTTTCTAAATACCCATTTAGTTCCAATGACTGGGTAGTCTTTGGGTCTTGGAACTAAATCCCAAACTTTACATCTCTCAAATTGGTTGAGCTCCTCTTGCATTGCAATGATCCAGTGTGGATCTTGATCAACATCTTTTATGGATTGGGGCTCAGTTTGAGATATGAAGCAGGCATGCATCATGTCCTACTGGAGTTGGTGCTTTATCTGCACACCCAGTGATATGTCTCTAATCACTTGAGATACAGTGTGATCTCTAAGTGTGACTAATTCAGTAGGAGGAGTTGGTTGAGCAATAACTTGGGGAATTAATTCCTCTTGTGGAATTATAGCTGTTGTTGGCTTTTCACAGAGTTCAGTGTCATCATCTTAACTATCTTCAACAAGTTGTGGAAAAGGTTGTGTAACAACCTCATTGGTGCGGGTCAATTTTTCTAACTTCTCACACAGATGTGGTTCCTGCAATTTCTCAATGGTAGAAGGAATCTTCTCCTTATAAAACATGTTAGTCTCATCAAAATAAATATGAATAAACTCTTCCATTTTCATAGATGATTTATTGTATACCATATAAGCCTTACTTACTTGGTAATATCCAAGAAAAATTCCTATCTCAGCCTTGACTTCAAACTTTCTAATATGTTTCTTGTTGTTGTTATGAATTTAACAAAAGAAACAAAAGATTCTAAAATAGTCTACTTTAGGTTTCTTCCCTTTGAGTAGTTCATAGGGGGTCTTGCCCTTAAGTTTGTGTATCAAACTTCTATTCAATACATAATTTGTTGTGCTCACAACCTCTGCACAAAAGGATAGGGGCAAGTGAGCATCTACAAGTAATGTGCCTGCAACTTCAATCAATGTTCTATTTTTCCTTTCAGCTACCCCATTTTGTTGAGGAGTTCTAGGAGCAGAGAAACAGTGCTTGATACCTTCCTTCTCACAGAATTCTTGCATGGGAAGAGACTCAAACTCTGTACCATGATCACTTCTGATCAATACAACTGGAGTAGAGTACTCAATCCTTATGCTCTTAAGAAAATCTGTAAGAACCTTAAATTTATCTGACTTGTTTCTCAAGAAGAACACCCAAGTGAACCTTGAGAAGTCATCAACAATTACTAAGGTATAAGACTTCCCTCCTAGGCTCTGTACAACAATTGGTCCAAAGAGATCCATGTGTAGCAAATATAGAATCCTAGGTGAATCACTCTTATTAAGTGACATAAAACTATTTTTAGTTTGCTTGCCTAACTGACAAGCCCTACAGAGGCTTTCCTTCATGTAGGGGCAAGAAGGCAATCCTCTAATAAGGTTGTCCCTAGAGAGTTTAGCAATATTTTTTAGGTTTACATGTCCTAATCTCATATGCCAAAGATCATTATTATTAATAGTTTGGTTAAATAGGCATATTTCAGTTTTAGCCGATTTAAAGTTTACTACATAGATATTTCCTACTCTAGTACCAATTAATACTACTTGGTTATCTACAAAAGTAATAATACAGGAGGTTTTGTTAAATGATACCTGAAACATTTCATCACATAACTGACTAATGGATATAAGGTTGTGCTTCAGTCCACTTACATAAGCAACCTTCCTGAAGGGAACTGCTCCAATTTTGATATTTCCATATCCTTCAGTCTGGCCACAATTAGAATCACCAAATATTACTTTGAGTCCTAGCTTTGACTTATAGTAGATTAAGTTGTCCTTGTTTCCAGTCATATGCTTTGAACAACCACTATCTAGATACCACTATTGCTCTGTGGTGGGATAGTCTTTCACCTGCAATAAAACAGATTAGCCATTCATGACATGGGTTACCTTGGGTCCTTGTTTATTTACATAATTAAAGCTAGAAATGTAAGAGTATTCTGGTTGATTTTTATAACCTAAGGGGTGAAATCTTCTAGGTGGAATTATCCACTGGGTGAATGGATTAACATATTGTCTTGGTTTATAAAATGTTCTATATGAATTAAAGTTTCTGTTATAATGAACTGGGTTCGACGAATTTTGGTAAGTTCGTCGATCTGAGGTCGACGAATGAGGATGTGTTGGGTACATTGGTCAAATGTACCTGATTTGAAGAAGCCTCACCCAACTCAATGATATACATCATAATGTATTTGATGTATGTTGAGTTTACTTGTGCAGGTTAAGTTATCACTGGACTGAAGCAAAAAGTTTCTAAGTCCATGTGTCGACACCTAGAGGGAAAGTGTCGACACTTAAGAAGGCTTGTGTCGACACCCAGACAAGCAGTGTCGACACTTGAAGTCATTGTGTCGACACCTGGGATGAAGAGTCGACATCAGACAGAAAGTGTCGACACTTGGAGCTGTGTCGACACTCAGTGAAGAAAAGTGCAGATAGAAAGTGTCGACACAAGGAGCTGTGTCGACACCCAGTGAAGCTGTGTCTACACTAGAAAGTGTCGACACTTGGAGCTGTGTCGACACTCAGCAAAAGTCTACAGAGACTAAGTTAAAGTGTCGACACTCAGAACAATGTGTCGACACTCAACAGAAGAGTCAGCACTTGAAGTATGTGTCGACATCCAGCACAATGTGTCGACACACAACCAGAAGAGTCAACACATGAAGTATGTGTCGACACTCAGCACAATGTGTCGACACTCAGCTAAAGACTCTACACTTGAAGAAAGTGTCGACAAGGAGCTGTGTTGACACTTAGCAAAGATCAGAAAGATCAACAAAATTATTCTAAGTACAAGTGTCGACACTAAGGGAATGTGTCGACACTCAGCTGACGTCTCAACAAGAAGAAGGTGTGTCGACACAAGGAGCTATGTCGACACTCAACAAGTATCAACATAGAAGACTATTTGTCGACACCAAGAAGTAGTGTCGACACTTGACAGATTCAACACAAGAAGTTATGTCGACACAAAGGTGATGTGTCGACACTTAGAAGAATTCAGCAAAAGCTAGAAGATCAAGTACTTGTGTCGACACTCAATTTCAGTGTCGACACCTGAAGAAGAATCTGTGTCGAGACATACAAGGAGTTGTGTCGACACCTTGTAGACTTGTGTCGACACTTACACAACATGTGTCGACACTTGGACTATAAGTGTCGACACTTAAAGACAGAAAGTCTCGACACTTTCAGATAGTTAGAGATTTTCAAGAAATGACTGGATGACTTGACAGCTGCCGTTCCAGCCGGTCTACAGCACCTGTCAGAGATATCAGAAGTCAGTTATGGACCGGACCAGCCGGTTACCATGAAGAAGGCCTATAAATAGGCACCTACAGTTTACAGAAACGGTTGTTAGAGTAGTTCAAGTGGTTGACAAAGTGGATCACATTGTTGAAGAACAAGTTTTTAAAGTGATACACAGAGTATCAAATCAAGAAGATCTTGCAGTTCAAGTGCAGATCTAAGAAGTTGGAGATAGAGGGCTCCATCCAAGAAATCAGCCTTTGGAACTAGGCTGAGAAGAAGGATTCAGATTCATTCTGGATCTTAAGTGGCAGAGGTCAAGGAACAACTGCAGGAGGATTCAGTCTTATTCAGTTCTACTCAAGAAGCTTTGAAGAAAGCTAAGTCAGAGTGAATCCAACTGAGTTCTTCCAAGAACTCATCAAGAAACTCTCAACTCCCATCTTTCATTTCTGAGTTGTTGAGTTAATATTTGTAATACATTTTTAACTTGTAGGATCCTTTGGATCTGAGTGAATTGTAAGCCTATAATTATAAAGGCTGAGGGTAGGGCTTGAGAGCCTGAGTGTAGGAGATTGAGATCTCTGAGTGTAGGCCTTGGTTGGCTGAGTGTAGGCCTTGGTTGGCTGAGTATAGGCCTTGATTGGCTGAGTGTAGGCTTTGGGATAAAGCTGAGTTGTAAGGCTTTGGGCCTGAGGTGTAGGAACCAATTTGGGTTCTGAGACAGTGGAGGAGTTTGGCCGAATCTAGTACACTGCTAGGTAGGCAAAGGGGGAAAGTGGATGTACCCATATCTTGGGGAGCCACTATAAACCACTGTGTATGCTGTGCTATGCTGTGATTGTTGCTGTGCATGTTGTGTGTATGCTGTGATAAAATAGTTAGTATTCTGATTGCTGACATTTAAGTTTAAAAAGGATTAGGTCACCTATTCACCCCCCCTCTAGGTGTTTAGGTACCATATCTTTCAAGTGGTATCAGAGCCAGGTTCCTCAAAAAGGACTAACAGTCTGAGGAGATCCTGTTTGGCAGATTCAGTGTAAGGCAAATCACAGATTCAAGAATATCAAGAAACATGGGTTCCTCTGAGAATCACAAGGAATTGGGTTCCATGAAATTACCCATATGCAGGAAAGAGATCTTTGGGATCTGGAAGGAAAGGGTAAGGCTGTTTATGGAGGCCTCAGACCCTAGAATCTACATCACAGTAAAGGAAGGGCCTTATGTGCCCATGAAGATTTCAGTTTTAGATGCAAATCAGAGAACTCCAAAGGATTTCTCTGAGATGACTAAGGATGAGATTGTCCTAGCCACAATGGACAAGAGGGCACAGAACATAATAGTGAGTGCCATTGATGATGCAACTTTTCAGAATCTTATACACTGTAAGACAGTCAAGGAGATGTGGGACACTCTTATAGTGTATATGGAAGGATCTGAAGAAGTAAGACAAGATAGAAAATCCTTGCTAAATCAGAGTATGAGAGTTTTAGACAAGGTAAAGGTGATAGCATAAGTAAGTGCTACAAGAAGTTCTACAGAATAGTTAATGAACTCATGTCTTATGGAAGAGAGTTCAGTAACTATGAACTAAATGATAAGTTCTTGAGGTCCCTAACCAAAGATTGGGACACAAAGATCTGTGCCATTAGAGAAATGGCTAAGTTGGGGGAAATTCCTCCTCCTACACTGTTTGGCAAGTTATTGTCATATGAAATGCAATTGACAGTGAGGAAGGAGGAGGAGAAATCAACAAGGACTGAGCACAAGGAAAGATCAGTTGCTTTCAAGACAGAAGTTCCCAGAAAGTGCAGGAATAAGTCATCAACTCCACCTCCAGAGGTAGTTGAATCAGAATCAGATGAGTCAGTCAGCACAAAGACTGAGAGCAGTGAAAGTGATGAAGACTTTGCTGCCTTCACTAGACACTTTCAGAAATTCTTGAAGAAGAAACAGTGGAGGTCAAGACCTTCTACTTCAAAGGGAAAGGAAGTCTTTTATCAGGAGAAAAAGCCTTCAAAGAAAGACAGGAAGAGGACAAAGTCAAGCAAGGCAACTGGATCTAAGATAGTGTGCTATTGCTGCAATAGACAGGGCCATGTTATTGCAGATTGTCCAGAGAAGAGAAAGGAATCTGGTGACATGAAAAAGGCTCACTTCAAAGGCAATAAAGAGAAGTCTTTTGTTGCCAAGAAGGAGAAGACTCTATCAGATATCTCTTCTTCAGAAACTGAGTCTGAGGCTGAAGCCTACATAGGGCTGTTTGCTGAAGAAGAAGAGGAAGAATTCCATGCAGTTAATGGAGTCTATTTATGAACAAGAAGACAGTCAATGCCAAGGGCTAATGGCTTTGACAGAAAGTGCCAAAATCCTGGAGCAGCCAGGACCCAGTAAGGTACAAGGTTCAAGTTCAAGTTCAGTTTCTTGTTCTAGTTCAGATTCAGATTCTTCTTCATCAAGTGATGAGAATGTATCTGAGTCTGAGGATGATATTCATCAACTTATAGATGAATATAAGGTGCTGTTGCAGGCTTACAAGAAAAGCAAGACCCTAGCCAAAAGTTAGGCAAAGGAAATTGCTATTCTTAAAGCTGCAGCAACAGATTTTGAGAAGTCTTTTGATCAAAAACTGAATGAGATAGCCAGGTTGAAGCACATAACAGTGATTCAAATGGGTACTATATCATTTAAAAATGATCAAATCAAGAGTCTGGAGATCAATCTTCAGAAAGAGAGAGAGCTTGTTGCTAGGTTTTCTAAACCTAAGTCAGTGTTACCTTTAATTGATGAATTTGTTCATCATAAAGGCAAGGCTGGACTGGGCTTTATTAGACCTGTAGGGACTGAGCAGTCCAAGTCTAAGTCCAAGGGCAAAGACCCAACATTCAACAAGGCTGCTGTAGACAAGACAGCCAAGGCTGTACCTAAGCAAAGGTACAATAAGTTTGAATGTTGGTGCTGTGGCAAAGTTGGCCATTTTGCAGTGGACTGTTGGCACAATGCTAGTGCCAAAGTGAGTACCAAACTACCTGTTGGAAAGCCAGTGGGTAGCTTTGTCCGATTGTAGACTAACAAGTACCAAGGACCTAAGAATTCTTTGGGTTCTAAGGTTCATTAATCTGTTTTGCAGGTGAGTCCAAGTGGCCATACCCCAACATGGTACTTGGACAGTGGATGTTCCAGACATATGACTGGAACTAAAGGATTACTAAAGGACTACATTCCAGTAAAAGATGGTCCACAAGTAACCTTTGGTGGTTCTGAAAAAGGAATCATCAAAGGATTTCGTAACATTTCTACAAACTTAGTTACCATTACTCAAGTGGCTTATGTTAAAGGGTTGAAACACAACCTAATAAGTATAAGTCAATTAAGTGATGTAGGGTATGACATCTCATTTGTTAAAAATGGTTGTCATATCAAGAGGTCAAGTGATCAAGAGATCATTTTGACAGGTTATAGGAAGAGGAATGTCTACTGCCTAGACATTATGGTTGAGAACAATGGTTCTCCAGTTTGTCTTATAGCTGATGAGACAGTCTCTCATTGTGTCAAATGGCACAAGAGGCTTGCCCATCTTAACTACAAGACTATTAGCAAACTCTTTAGCAAAGAGTTAGTGAGGAATGATCATCAAGTTAAGTGTGTTAAAGATGGTATTTGCTCAGCTTGTCAAAAGGGCAAGCAGACTAAATCCACCTTTAGAAACATAGAAAACAAAGATGCTGTGAGGTGTTTATACCTCTTGCATATGGATCTCTTTGGTCCAATGCCAGTTCACAGCTTAGGTAGGAAGGTCTATACCTTTGTAGTTGTAGATGACTACTCAAGGTTTTCCTGGGTGTTCTTCTTAAGACAGAAATCTGAAACACCTAGTGTCTTCTATAGCTTTGTCAAGCAAATTCAGAATGAACTAAATAGTATAGTGGTCAAAATTAGAAGTGACCATGGTACTGAATTTCAGTCTGATAGCATGACAAAACTGTGTGAAGACTTTGGGATATTTCAAGAATTCTCTTCACCTAGAACACCTCAGCAAAATGGCATTGCTGAGAGGAAGAATAGAACCTTGATAGAGGCTGGTAGGACCCTATTAAGTGATACATCACTGCCAGAATATTTCTGGGCTGAAGCAGTTAATACTGCATGCCATGTTATAAATAGGGCTACCATCACTAAAAGGCTAAATAAGACCCCCTATGAAGTTGTGAAAGACAGGAAACCAAACCTATCCTATTTTAGGATCTTTGGTTGTAAATGCTTCATACTTAACAATGGGAAGTCTTACTTAACTAAGTTTGCTGCCAAGTCCCAAGAGAGAATTTTTGTTGGGTACAGCAATAATCGTAAGGCTTATAGAGTCTACAACTTGACTACACAAGTTGTAGAAGAATCAGTGCATGTAGTTTTTGATGAGACTAAACTTATTAATAATGAGTTGTCTAGTAGTGTATGCAGCCCCACAGGTTTGATAAAGAAAATGGACAAGCTTACTATAGAAGAAGTGCCTGCTGCAAGACAGCAAGTAGAAGAAAGTAGCTGTTGTCCAGGGGGAGAACTACATGTGCCAATTGCTGAAGAAATACAAGGAATACAACATGATGCAGATGCTGAAGTGGTTCAACCAGAAGTTAGGATGCCTCCAGCCCACAGACATCTTAGAGATCATCCAGTAGAGCTGATTATTGGAGATCCAAGACAAGGAGTTCAAACCAGGAGTAGAAACATGAATGCAGCAATCTATTCCAGCTTTCTGTCACAAGTTGAACCTAAGAAGTTTGAAGAAGCAATACAAGATCCACAATGGACTGAAGCAATGCAAGAAGAGCTTAATCAGTTCAAGAGGTGCAAGGTCTGGGAACTTGTTCCTAAATCTAAAGACCACAATGTAATAGGAACTAAGTGGATCTACATGAATAAGATGGATGAACAAGGGGTCATCATTAAGAATAAGGCTAGACTAGTTGCTAAAGGATATAGGCAAGAAGAAGGTATTGATTTTGATCAGACCTTTGCTCTAGTAGCCAGACTGGAAGCCATAAGAATGTTCTTGGCCTATGCAACCTATCAAGGATTCAAAGTATACCAAATGGATGTCAAGTCAGCATTCCTAAATGGTAATCTTAAAGAAGAAGTCTATGTGGAACAGCCTTCAGGTTTTGTTGATCCAACTCTACCTCATCATGTCTATAGACTTAGGAAAGCTTTATATGGGTTAAAGCAAGCCCCTAGGGCTTGGTATGAAACCCTATCTAGTTTCCTCATTGAGAACAAGTTCTCAAGGGGGAAAATAGATAAGACTCTATTCCTTAGGGAATCTAGAGGCAAAGTTATACTAGTCCAAATATATGTAGATGACATTATATTTGGGTCTACTGAAAGCAGCCTTTGCAAAAAGTTTGCAAAACTTATGCAAGGTCAGTTTGAGATGATTAGTATGGGAGAGCTGAAGTTTTTCTTGGGTCTCCAAGTTAAACAGACTGAGAGTGGTTTATCCATTTGTCAGTCAAAGTTCACCCTAGAACTCATAAGGAAGTATGGTATGGATTCATCCAGTACCATGAAGACTCCTACGGGGTCAAGTATGTCTCTTAGCAAGGATGATGTAGGGAAACCTGTAGATGAAACCTTGTATAGAGGGATAGTTGGCTCCCTATTATACTTGACTGCTAGTAGACCTGACATCATGTATGCTACATGTGTTTGTGCCAGGTATCAAGCCTGCCCTAAAGAGTCTCATTTGACAGCAGTCAAAAGAATATTGAGATATCTAAAGGGCACTCCCTATCTAGGCCTCTGGTACCCTAGGAATGGAGATTTTGATCTAACAGGTTATTCAGATGCAGACTTTGCAGGATGCAAAGAAGATAGAAAGAGCACTACTAGAACCTGTCAATTCCTAGGTGGGAGACTAATTTCATGGAGTAGCAAAAAGCAAACCAGTGTGGCTATCTCCACAGCAGAGTCAGAGTATGTAGCTGTAGGAAGTTGCTGTGCTCAACTTCTGTGGATACAACATCAGCTAGAGGACTATGAATTTCAGGTAAGTAGAACTCCACTTTTCTGTGATTCTACAAGTGCTATTTCAATAGCTAATAACCCTGTATCACATAGTAGAACTAAACATATTGAAATTAAATATCATTTTCTTACGGAGCATGTAGAAAGAGAAGATATTTTACTTGAATATGTTAAAACTGATAATCAAATAGCTGATATGTTTACTAAGCCCCTAGAAGAAGCTAAGTTCAATAGATTCAAAATTGAACTAGGAATGTTAAACTTAGAGTAAGTTTACAGAATTAAAATTGGCTAAGTAAAAAGGTGTCGACACATAGACAAGTCTATGTCGACACAGAATAGTGGTGTCGACACTTCAGGAAAAAGGTGTCGACACATCCAGGATGTTGGTGTCGACACTTCAGAATGATAGTGTCGACACATGACAAGTAGGTGTCGACACATCCAATATGGTGTCGACACTTATGTTTTACTCAGAATTTTCTAAGTAAAGTCTCGACAATTGTCGAGTTATGTTGTGTCGACACATAACCAAGTGTCGACACATAAAATCTGTTGACTAAACTTGTGTCGACACATATGTGTAGAGACATTATAAGTCAATGTCGACACTTATTGCCAGTGTCGACACATTTTAAGTTAGCTGTCCCGCCTGTTCATCTTCAAAATCAGAAAGGTATAAATAGGGTTCTGTCTTTGTTTGTCGACACGTTTCAAAGTTTCGAGACCAAAACTACTGTGTCGACACCTCTCTTTTCTAAAGACAAATTCTACAAACCCTAATGGCTCCTAAGCTTGAGGAGAACGTTAACGAAGGATATGAGCTTGTGCGCGGCGCGTTCGACGATGCTGATCCAGAAATCAAGGCAGTAGTAACCCTAGTCGCCGATTCAGGGTTAGAGTACTTAGTTTCAGAACCAACTAAGATATGGAAGAAGGAAGTGCTTGAATTCCTTAATGGAGCTGCAGTAGATGAATCTGGATACAAAATCAAATCCAGAGTTCATGGAAAAAAGGTTAAGGTAACCCCAAAAAGTCTGAGGAAGATTCTTCAATTGCCAAGAACTCAAGATGAAGAATAACTTACTGCATCCAAGACCAGGGAAGCTCTAACTTGGTGTGGACTTGATCCAAAGATGAAGATAGGTTCTGTTTTCAACAGGAAAGGCATGAATAATCAAGGAAAGTTCATGTCTGAGATTGTGGGAAAGGTCTTGCTCAGCAAACCTGGAGGGCATGACAGAGTGTCTGCCTATATGTTTGGAATCATGACAAGGATCATATTCACTCTGAAAACAGACTGGTCCATAGTGGTTTATGAGAAGATTAAGGAGAGCTTGAAAAAGCCCAATCTGGGCAGAATCATCAGTCTATACCTAGCTGGTGTGATACCAGAGGTAATGAGTTCTGCTGCAGGAAGTAAGATAAATCACATGAGGAAGATGGATCAAAGGATCTTTTCAAGATGGGATAGGGTGTTGTCCAAGGAAATGCCAACCCTAGAGAAGACAGTTACTGAGAAGGAGATTCCCCTAAAGAAAAAGAGAAAAACTGCTCCAATGGTACAAGAGTCCTCCAGCAGTTTAGGGAGTGAAGAACATGTTGTTTTCACTCCTGATGATCAAGAGGAAGAGGCTGTAGTGAAATCTCCTGCTGCTCAAGAGATTGCTGAGATCCAGGGGGAGCTGCCTGAAGCTAGCCCCATCTACAAGGATCACAGCTAGGGGGAGCCTCCAGTTGTAGAAGAACCCTCTACACTGGACAGTGAGCAAGCCACCACCATCATACAAGAGGTACTCACTGACCTAAATACTTTAGAATATCTTAAAGAAGATGCTGATTTGTCTGATGTTCCTCAGCAAACTCAGCTACCTAGTCAAGCTCCATATGTTGTTATAAAAGACACATCTGCTGTACAAGAAGAGATTCCTGATCCAGTAGTTGAAGAGCAAAGAATGTCTCCAGCTTCTTCACCCCCTGAATACACCATGGAAGATTAATTTCTAAATCTAGATCAAGCAGATTTTGACAAGGAAATTGATGATGCTGAAGGAGAGAATGCTGCTGCTGAGGGGGAGCAAATGCAAGTTCTGGAAGAACCTATAAGGCAAGAAACTGAGAAGGCACAAGATGTGCAAGCTGACAAGCCTCAAAGCCCTAAGGAGAGGGTTGACATAGCCAGCAGTTCTGCCTCTGAAGATGAGGAGAGTGCTAGGGCAAATAAGAAGAAACTGTATATCTTCAAAAGAAGAAGTCAAAGTTATAAGAAGGCTCTGCAATCAATTGCACCACAGCCTATAGTTCAGCAAGCTCCAACTGCTGATTATAGTGCTTTAATGGTTGCACTACAAATAAAGTTGGATGAGCAAAGGCAGGCCATAGAGAAGTATGTAGATGAAGGGCAGAAATCACTTCAATTTGATCTGGCCCAGGAAATAAAGTCTATAAGGTTTGAAATGAACCTTAACAAAAAGGAAATGACTGATTGATTCCACAAAGGTGGAAATGCAGTGGTGTATTTGGCAACACACCAAGAGAAGATCAAGGCACAGGTGGATGATATAGCAGTGAAACAAGGATATGTTCTTGAGAATCAATTAAGAATGAATGACAATTTGACTGCCTCCCATAATGCTATAATCACTGAGTTGAAGAACAAGGCTGCTGAACCTTCTACATCTACTGCTGCTGCTAAAGCTGATTTTGATAAAGTATTTCAAGAGGAAATTTCTGCTGTAAAGACTGCAATCCAAGCCTCCCAAAAGGTCATATCTGAACAACTTCAAAAGGTTAAACCTTTCTTTAAAGATGGCATCAGATACTTGGATAGTCAAATCAGATTTCAGAAGGATGATGTCAGAGATCACATGGCTAGAGAAGTCATAAAGGGGGAGAGAGTACTAGTCAAGGCAAGCTCTGAACATGCTAAGTGGATATCAAATTCCATCAGAGCTACACTTGGATATCCTCCTCTGTGTGATGATAATGAGGTTGCTGAATCTGGACTAAATCCTGCTTATTTTGGAGGTGAGCAACCAGAAGTAGCTCAGGTCATTTATCCACCTCCAGACTTTAAATGATTCAAGCAGATGTGAGCACAATGTATAGCCCACCTGAGGGCAAGGACAATGTCCATATTGAAAAGGTTGTTCAACCTATATCTGAAGCCATGCAAGAGGCTCTACAGAAAGAGGAAGAGACAAGGTTGTCCAAAAAGAGGTTTAGGGAATAAGCAGAACAAAGGCCAGACTTTGAACAGTGGAGCCCTACCTCTAGGAATATAATTTTAACTGCCTGGAAAGCTGCCAAGGACAATACTCATGACAGGAACAAATGGTTTTCTGAAGCAGAATGGAGAAAACATGAGATCAGGCAGGAAGCAATAGTTCAGTATAGAAGGAAGGCTAAGATGGGAAAGCTACCTCCTACTGCAGTGGAGCCTAGCAAGTACTTCCCTAAGCCATATCATTATTTTGAGAGGCAGAAGATCAAGGCAGAAGAACTTAAAAAGAAAGATCTAAAAGGCAAGAAGCCTGCTGTTGCTGAAACTGCTGATACCCCTGTCAAAGCTCAAGTTCAAGCTGGCAAGGGAATAGTTATCAAGGAACCTGATCAGAAATAGATTAAGATTTTACTTGAAGATTATTTTGTAATCTTTTAAATGTAAAACATTTTTGTAAACCACTGAAGATGTATAATAAAAATATTAGAACAATATATGATAAATATATTTCATGATTGTTCTGTGAATGTGTTTATTTCTTGTTTGTTCTGAAATGATGAATGTGTATACATGTGTGAATTAATACATGTTTATGTTTACCCTGCTGTATATTACCTGCTTTACATCATTTTGTAATTTTTAATTATGAATGGTGTATATCATTGACTAAGGGTTATGACTTCTCCAAATAGGGGGAGATTGTTGGGTACATTGGTCAAATGTACCTGATTTGAAGAAGCCTCACCCAACTCAATGATATACATCATAATGTATTTGATGTATGTTGAGTTTACTTGTGCAGGTTAAGTTATCACTGGACTGAAGCAAAAAGTTTCTAAGTTCATGTGTCGACACCCAGAGGGAAAGTGTCGACACTTAAGAAGGCTTGTGTCGACACCCAGACAAGCAGTGTCGACACTTGGAGTCATTGTGTCGACACCTGGGATGCAGAGTCGACATCAGACAGAAAGTGTCGACACTTGGAGCTGTGTCGACACTCAGTGAAGAAAAGCGCAGACAGAAAGTGTCGACACAAGGAGCTGTGTCGACACCCAGTGAAGCTGTGTCTACACTAGAAAGTGTCGACACTTGGAGCTGTGTCGACACTTAGCAAAAGTCTGCAGAGACTAAGTTAAAGTGTCGACACTCAGAACAATGTGTCGACACTCAACAGAAGAGTCAGCACTTGAAGTATGTGTCGACACCCAGCACAATGTGTCGACACACAACAAGAAGAGTCAACACATGAAGTATGTGTCGACACTCAGCACAATGTGTCGACACTCATCCAAAGACTCTACACTTCAAGAAAGTGTCGACACAAGGAGCTGTGTCGACACTTAGCAAAGATCAGAAAGATCAACAAAATTATTCTAAGTACAAGTGTCGACACTAAGGGAATGTGTCGACACTCAGCTGAAGTCTCAACAAGAAGAAGGTGTGTCGACACAAGGAGCTGTGTCGACACTCAGCAAGTATCAACATAGAAGACTATGTGTCGACACCAAGAAGTAGTGTCGACACTTGACAGATTCAACACAAGAAGTTGTGTCGACACAAAGGTGATGTGTTGACACTTAGAAGAATTCAGCAAAAGCTAGAAGATCAAGTACTTGTGTCGACACTCAATTTCAGTGTCGACACCTGAAGAAGAATCTATGTCGAGACATACAAGGAGTTGTGTCGACACCTTGTAGACTTGTGTCGACACTTACATAACATGTGTCGACACTTGGACTATAAGTGTCGACACTTAAAGACAGAAAGTCTCGACACTTTCAGACAGTTAGAGATTTTCAAGAAATGACTGGATGACTTGACAGCTGCCGTTCCAGCCGGTCTACAGCACCTGTCAGAGATATCAGAAGTCAGTTATGGACCGGACCAGTCGGTTACCATGAAGAAGGCCTATAAATAGGCACCTACAGTTTACAGAAACGGTTGTTAGAGTAGTTCAAGTGGTTGACAAAGTGGATCACATTGTTGAAGAACAAGTTATTAAAGTGATACACAGAGTATCAAATCAAGAAGATCTTGCAGTTCAAGTGCAGATCTAAGAAGTTGGAGATAGAGGGCTCCATCCAAGAAATCAGCCTTTGGAACTAGGCTGAGAAGAAGGATTCAGATTCATTCTGGATCTTAAGTGGAAGAGGTCAAGGAACAACTGCAGGAGGATTCAGTCTTATTCAGTTCTACTCAAGAAGCTTTGAAGAAAGGTAAGTCAGAGTGAATCCAGCTGAGTTCTTCCAAGAACTCATCAAGAAACTCTCAACTCCCCTCTTTCATTTCTGAGTTGTTGAGTTAATATTTGTAATATATTTTTAACTTGTAGGATCCTTTGGATCTGAGTGAATTGTAAGCCTATAATTATAAAGGCTGAGGGTAGGGCTTGAGAGCCTGAGTGTAGGAGATTGAGATCTCTGAGTGTAGGCCTTGGTTGGCTGAGTGTAGGCCTTGGTTGGCTGAGTGTAGGCCTTGATTGGCTGAGTGTAGGCTTTGGGATAAAGCTGAGTTGTAAGGCTTTGGGCCTGAGGTGTAGGAACCAATTTGGGTTCTGAGACAGTGGAGGAGTTTGGCCGAATCTAGTACACTGCTAGATAGGCAAAGGGGGAAAGTGGATGTACCCATATCTTGGGGAACCACTATAAACCACTGTGTATGCTGTGCTGTGCTGTGATTGTTGCTGTGCATGCTGTGTGTTTGCTGTGATAAAATAGTTAGTATTCTGATTGCTGCCATTTAAGTTTAAAAAGGATTTGGTCACCTATTCACCCCCCCTCTAGGTGTTTAGGTACCATATCTTTCAGGATGAGTTTGTCGAACTCCACTCAGAGAATGAAAGTATTCATTCTCTGGGCCCCAATATCATCGATCTCTGGTCGACGAAACATTCTGCTTTCATCGATCGTATTTCAGAGAATAATTGTAGTAAAAGTTTGCATTCTGAGTTCGTCGACTTGAGGTCGATGAACTGCACACATTTGTCGATCTGAGTTCAACAAAATCTGCGGAACATTGTTATGTTTAAGATCTTTCTTATTCTTTCAATTTTTCTTATTCTTTTGTTTTAATTTTCTTTGTTTAACATTATTATCTATCGTTTTCTTGCCCTTTTTGAAACAAATTTT
This sequence comes from Platanthera guangdongensis, assembly GCA_039583875.1. Taxonomy (NCBI): domain Eukaryota; kingdom Viridiplantae; phylum Streptophyta; class Magnoliopsida; order Asparagales; family Orchidaceae; genus Platanthera; species Platanthera guangdongensis. The sequence continues at coordinate 521,105 of CM077162.1, read as the reverse complement.
ATTGGAGTTGTTAAATTATTCTTCTGAATCAGTGGGGGTTGCCTTGATGAATCACCTAAGCCCAGCTTGCCATTAAGCATGACATTCACTGTGCTTGTGATGTCCATCAGCTTGATACTCTCCCATTTAGAGATTCTTCAAGTTGCTTGGCCTCAGTTAATTCAATTTTTAATGTGATGATCTGTTCATTAGTTATTGTTAATTCTTCTTTTAATTTGATATTTCAGAAAGCAAGTTTTCTTGTTCAGTCAATTTTTCTCTAAGTTGTTTAATCTCTTTTTTAGAATTAATTAAATCAATGCATACAGATTTAAATTCAGTTCTAAAAGTTTCTGAATTGAAATCAAAGGAAGACAGTACATGATCCTCTTCAGATAGAGGTTCTTCACTGTCTGATTGATCAGCTTCAGATAGGCTGCTTGATGCGTCAATGGCCATCAAGAAAATCTCATTTGCCTTAGCCTCTTCTTCATCTTCACTGGAGCTAGAAGATGAAGATTCATCTTCAGTTTCACTCCAAGTTTCAGCCGCAAATCCTTTCTCCTTCCTTTTATGCTTGCTGGAGGATGGCTTGCTGTAGTGTTGCTTCCTGATTTCCTTTTCTCTTCTTCTGTCCTTCTTTTGATTCTATGGACACTGTGATATAAAGTGTCCTAGATTCCTGCAACCGAAGCAAACAACTTCTTTAGTTGGTGTCTTGTCATACCTTGGCTTGTCATCTTGCCTAGATGACTTTCTTTTGCCATCTTGTAAAATCTATTGGCTAAGAGACTTAGAAGTTCTTCATTAGCTGTTAGAGCTTCTGATTCTTCAGATTCCTTGAATGCTATGTTTTGCTCCTTTCTTGTTGCTGAAGGAGTCTTCTGCTCTGCAACTTCTCTTGTCTTTATTAGTTGTTCATAGGACTTGAGCTTTCTGAGAAGAGATTGAGTGGAAATCTCATTTAAACTTCTGGTCTCCTTAATTGGCCATATTCTGGAATCCCATGAGCTGGGGAAGCACATGAGAATTTTGTCATTGACTTCTGTGAGGGTGATGTCTTTGTCTAGAGTCTTCAACTCATTGATGATTGAGCTTAGTCTGTTGTACATGTCACATATAGACTCTGACTCATCTTTCTTAAAGTTCTCATATTATGAGATGAGATTTGATCTCCTGTCCTTTCTATCATCCGCAGAACCAGCAACCATCTGGTTAAGAGAATCCCAGATAGCTTTGGCTGATGTGAACTCTGCCACCTTCTGGAAGATGTTATCAAAAATTATTTGAGCCAAAATATTCATGGCCTTGACATCAACTATCTTGGCCTTATTTTGAGCATCTGTCCACTTAGGTGGTGGAACAGCATGTGTACTGGAAGTAAAAGTAGATGTAGTCTGTGGAACAGGTGGTCCTGTCAAAACAACATTAAAAATATCTTCATCAATAGAATTTATATATAGTTTGATTCTTGCCTTCTAGATAGAAAACTTGTTCAGATTGCAAATTGGAGGTCTGGTGCTTGCATAATCTTTGTTCCGTGCCATTATGTAAAATAAACAAAAAAAATAGGAAAAAGGAAAATCAGATCTAATAGGGATCTGTTGGTTTTAGTGTTAGCTTGTACAACCAAAGGAACCTGCCTCTGATACCAATTGAAAGATAGGGGATAGATCTGATTACTCTAGGGGGGTGGGGGGGGGGGGTGGGGTGAATAGAATAACTTAAATTTTTTGGTTATTTTAAGATTTATTAGAGTAAAATAGGTGATATTAATAGTAGTTTAAAAAGAAATGCAACCTAAGCAAATCTATCACAACAAAGATAGAACAAAAAGAAAATAAACAACCAGACAACACAAGAATTTTATAATGGTTCCCCAAACTGGGTATATCCACTCTTCTACCACCCTAGTAGGAATCCAGTATCAGGTTTTTGATCAGGTGACTGCCACCAAAAGATCTATTATCAGGGAGATCTCACAACCCTTTAGTCTTTTAATCAGGTGCCCAAAAACCAAGAATAAACTTTTAAAGGGAGTTAATAAACCTTTTTATAGGAGGTTGAGAGAGTTGATGGTGTCTTCTCTTTTCTCTATACAACAGAGGAGACTTGTGGATTTCTGTTGTCAAAGCTCCTTCTGAAGTAAATAATGGTTCAAAAAGCTTGAAGCCTTGCTCAGGGCGTAGGTCTTCAGCCTTGTCTTGAAGAGATCCAGGAACTTTCTAACTGATTCAAAGTTGTTATCCTTGAATGTTGGTAGAGTACAAGTTGAAGAAGGATTCTTGATATTTGATGGTTGTTCTCTTCTTTAGTCTTCAGAAAGATCAAGGGGAAAACAGAATGTTTTCAGCACAGAGAAGAAGTAGATATTCTTCTGTATTTTTTTGTATCTCTTCTCTATATTCTCTTGTGTTACCACTGCTTGTCTAATGTCGAGTCTCTGTCTTAGTCTGAAAAGAGAAAATCTCTTTTATATTCTGCTGTCAAAATTTTCCTCTGAAATTTGAATTCCAAGCATTAATTGCTGATTAATCTGGAGAATGAAACAGCTGGAATATCTGCTTTAATGAGTTTCCCCAACTGTCCCATTAAAATAAGCAAGTAATTAATCCTGATGAAGACCATAATTAATGCTGACAATAATGGCTATATTTAGGAGAATATAAGAATTAATTACTCACACAATTACTGCTAAATAATATAGTAAATAAGGACAAAATAAGGAAAAACTCATAAGTCTGGCTAGGGACAGAATTCGTCGAGCTCTGAACAGAATTCGTTGATTGGAGTTCCAAGTTTGTCGAGCTGATAATTCCTATTCATCGACCTAAGCTCAGCAAACTGCATTCTGGAAATAACTTGCCAAATTTGTGCTCTAAGTTCGTCAAACAAAGAATCTGTCTTCGTCGAGCTGAGTTCAGAGAAAATAGACTTGAAGGAATCTGTTGAAGCTGAACTATAGAATTCGTCGAGCAGAGAATCTATCTTGAGGCAGAAATCATCGACCTAAGCTCGAATATCGTCGAGCTCAACTCAGAGAAATATCTCTAAGTTCGTCGATCTGAGATCAACGATCATCGAGCTGAGTTCGAAGAATTTTGAACTAATAATTTTGAACTCTAAATTCTTCTAAGTCCGAGTCTACTGAGGTCCTCTGCTGGCTGGTCCATGAAGTTTGAACCTAATGACTAGCCTAAACTCTAGGACTCATAAACTTGGCCCTGGCTATATAATGTGGGTCGAAACTCATCCTAATTAGTGAACCTAGCCCAAATCCAAACTAGGGATCCAACAGGCTCAGCTGTGAAGAAGAAACCGCTGAGACAGCTGAGAAGAAACCGCTAAGACTGGAGATAGTCTCAGTCGTGAAGAAGAAAACTGCTGAGATAGTTGAGAAAGAACCGCTGAGATAAAGATAGTAGAAATTCCCTAAGTACAGAAGCGTTGAGTGAAGTAGATTCACTCAACGCTTCTAATGAAGAGCCAAGTCAATAGGCATTGAGTGACTAAACATCATTCAACGCCTAATGATTTCTGCAATTTTTCTAAGTTCAGAAAGTGATGACAACTGCTGACGTCACCAAAAGTCAACAAGTCAGAGTATTTTGTGTCGTTGTGGTAAAGCTACAGCAGCACCGGATGACCATTTCAGACGTCACCAGAAGTCAACGAAGTCAATATAGTTCATGTCGCTGCAGGAAAGTTGTTGTAGTGCTTGAAGAAACTATTTGTCCTCGTTTGAGGGAGGTGGCGCTCACCATCCTTGGCTGGGCCCAAACTCAAATTGTGTCGTTGATTCAAATCAATAGATATAAAAAGAAGAAAGAAAAAGTGGATTAGGGTTACCAAGAAAATATGAAGAATAGAGGCGGCTGGACTTCATCTTCTACGACGAGCTTGAAAGCCAAGTCCAGTAGTGCAAGCCAGTAAGGTAGATAAAGATAGCTGAAGTTTTTCCAGTTCAGCAAGTTTGTTCTTTGCAGAATAAGGTGGCTGATTCATCTAATCAGCAAGGAGAGATAGCTGTGTGAAGGGCCGTCAACCTTCAACAACAGACAACTATTCTTTAGTGCGACCGAGAAGTAGTAAGGTGTAGAAGAAGACTAATTCCTTCTACAAGATGTGGGCTGGACTGATATCTGCTCAGTCCAGTAAGGTAGACTCAGAGATTTATCTCTGAGTCAGTGTTTTAATTTACTTCAACTTCTTGATTAAATTCCTGTAGGATTCAGGTTGTCTGAATCTGAGCTATATGGCCTTTTGTGCCAGAGTTGTAGGTGACTAATTAGTCACTGAGGTAGGTGCCCTGCTGGGGTACCGAGGTAGGATCCAAGTGTGGATCTGAGAGTAGGGCTATCCTCCTAGCCTGCGTAGTAGGGCCAAGTACCTGAGGTAGGTGACTGTTGAGTCACTGAGCTGTAGGTGACAAGTGTGTCACTGAGTTGTAGGCCTTGGAGGAGGCTGAGCTGTAGGTGCCTGGAAGGGCACTAAGGTAGGTACCTGGAAGGGTACTGAGCTGTAGGAGTACTGCAGCACTCTGAGAGTAGGGCCTTGTGCCTGAAGTTGTAGAGCTGAAAAGCGTGAGCTGTAGGACTTAGGGACAACGCTAAGGTAGATGGTTTGTGGACCACTGAATTGTAGGAGCACTATAGGGCTCTGAGGTAGGAACCTTTGTGGTTCTGAGGTAGGGTTCTGAAGAGAACCTGAGTGTCAGGTTGAGGGCTTGAGGTGTAAGCTCTGAGGAGTATTTTTGAGGAGCTTGTGCCTTGTCTAACATAAGTTAGAAAGGTGGGAGAGAAAGTGGATGTGCACAATTGGGGAACCAATATAAATATATGTGTGCTTTGTTGTGTTGCTTGTTCTTCTCTTATATTGCAGGAACTAAGGACAAGCTCTAGACACTTAGAAGAAAACAACAAAAAGATTTAAGAAATTTTAAAACCGATTCTCCCCCCTCTAAGTGACTACCTAACCTTAAATTAATAACTTTCATTACTGTATTAGTATGTCTCATAGCCTTTTGTTGTATGGTGTTGAGTGAGTTGACTTCACTCAACGCTTGTGTACCTAGCCACTTTCTGAACTTGCCACTACTTTGACTTTGACTGTAAAGCCTTCACTCAGCTCTATAAGTCATCTGGCGTTGAGTGAATGACCTTCACTCAAATCCTATGGACATAGACAGTATTCTATCTATTCACACCTTAGGTAAGTGTTTACCTAACCTAGCCACTTAGGCCATATGTCCCATCATTGTTGCTAGGACATCCCTGCATGCATGAACTTAGGCTTACATCAACTACAACTTTATGTATATCATTGACAATATTTACTTCCTCAAATCTAGGACATTGTGGGAAATGGACCCAATAGTTACCCTTGTCGATCTTTTAAGAGCCATGATCTTGCACTTGACCCAGATGGAAATGAGCGCTATGCTTTCCTCTCCATGGATCTAGCTTCGACTCACAAATCTGACCACACAAACGCCTTCACAGTTTCCCTTGCACTCTTATCCTTCTCCTTCTTCTACCTCATTATCTAGGAGAGGACGAGAGATATAGAAAGAGAGAAAATGAGAAAGAAATCTCATCTCAAGGCTTTATCAAATTGTTACCACCATGCGGTGCCTTGCTACCGCTGCGCAATAGCCCAAGCGGTGGTCGCTTTGCCCACTCGAAGGCCATTTTAACCTTATCTGACATGTGACACGCTACCTCCAACATTGCCTCTTCCACCGGGAGGTACCATCCATAGACAAATGTCGATTTAATTTATTTTCTACCGCCGCGCGGTATCACACTACCGCTGCACATTATCACACTACCGCCGCGTGATATTGTCCAGAGACGTTGGTCTTTTTAATTTAGCTGGATACTGCCAGCGCTAGCTTTACCGCCCGACGGTAACCTCCATTAACCATCTACCTGTTATTTTTCAGGAAATTTGGGGCATTACAATTCTCCCCTCCTTAAGATATTTCGTCCTTAAATTTACACTTAACATAAAACAACATAGAAGTACAAAACATATCAAATGTACCTCAATGAAACAATTCAGTGAACTCTTCTCGCATAGTGTACTCGCGCTCCCACAAAAGCTCCTCATGGCCACAGTTGTCCCAACGTACTTTGACCATTCTGATCATTTTATTCCGTAATCATTTGATCTCCGTGTCCTCGATTTGAATGAGCTTGACTTTCATTATCAACCCACTATCGACCAAAACTTGATCCACACCAAAAATGTGCATAGGTTCTTGCATAGCTTTTCGCAGCATAGATACACGAATCACATCGTGAAAACCACTAAGTTTAGCTGAAAGATTCAACCGATAGGCAACTTTACCAATCTATTCAACGATTTCAAATGGGCCAAGGTATTTTGGACTCAGCTTTTTCCAGCGATGAATCCTAGATATGCCCATGGATGGTTATATCTTGAGATAAACCCAATCCCCAGCCGTAAACTCCACGTTTCGATGTTTGACATTATAGTATTTTTCCTGCCTATCTTGAGAATTCAACAATCGTTCTCATATTAAACGTATCGTTGAAATCACATCTTCGACGTCTTTACGTTTATAAAGCTTCTATTCACATGTTTCTACCTTAGCCAACGGAGTACAACACTTCCTACCATATAATGCCTCAGAAGGCGTCATTTGAATACCTTTTGGTAGCTATTATGGTAGGTGAATTCGATCCTAAAGAGTCGGTCCTCTCACCTCTTCCTGAAATCCAGGGCTCACTTGTGAATCATATCTTCCATCGTTATGTTTACCCTCTCGGTCTGACCATTTGTTTGAGGATCAAAGATCGTGTTGAATTAAACTTGGTACCCAACTGTTGATGAATAAGCTTCCAATCATTTAACGTGAAACGCTCATCTCGATCACTAACGATGCTACGGGGCACACCGTGCAATCGTACGATCAATTTAACATAAAGTTTGGATAACTTTTCCACTGAATCGTCCCTTTGATTTGGAATAAAGTGTGCTACTTTTGTCAACCGGTCCACAATCACCCAAATGGATTTGTTCCCGCATTGTGATCTCTGCAAACCATGCATGAAATCCATAGATGTATCATCAAACTTCCATTCTGGTATTCGTAATGATTTCAAGAAACCACTGTGTTTTTGACACCCTGCCTTTACTAGGGTGCAAGTTTGGTACTTCGCCACATAAATTATTATGTCCAACCCTGGCAACCAGAACAACCCTTTCATGTATTTGAACATTTTTTGTGCTCCCTGGGTGAATTGAGTACTTGGTAAAATTTGCCTCGTACAACAACTCCTCTCGTAATTTTCCATCATTCAGGATGCACAACCGACTGTCCTTCCACAAAAGACTGTCATTCAATGAAAATTGAGAATTTGACCCATCCACTATCTCCGTCATATAGTGCTTGATGTTCTCCTCCAACTCCAATGCCTGTCAAATCTTGTCCGCGAGGTCATATTGCACCTCCATCCAGTTCAAACATGCATCCTCGCTCGTTGTCCCGACAACACAAGAGATGTCCAAAGTCTCCAACTCACGAATCAGGTGCTTATCATACATATGTAACCAATTTGCTTGTGTTGGATCCTTATGACTCAGCACATCCGCGACTACATTTCCCTTCCCGAGAGTATAATGAATCTCAAAGGTGTAGTCCCCAAGAAATTTCATCTAACTCCACAATCACATTTTCAGATCCTTCTGATGTAATAAGTACTTCACGCTCTTATGGTCCATAAAGTTGTCAACCTTCATGTTATATAAATCATATCGGCAAAGCTTCAGAGCGAATATTACGGCTGTCAATTCCGAGTCATGAACCAGATAATTCGTCTCGTACACTTTCAGTTGGCGAGAGCCATAAGCAATCACATGTCCCAATTGCAGAAGAACGCAGCCTAAGCCGCTCCTCGTGGCATCAATACAGATTTCAAAGCCTCCTATTCCACATGGAGAGCATAATATAGGTGTCGTGGTCAAACGACTCTTCAACTCCTCAAAAGCTTGCGTGTACTATGGCGTCCAAATGAATTTCAAATTCTTCCTTGTCAATGTTGTGAGAGGTTTAGTAATCCTCGAAAAGTTCTTTACGAAATGCTTGCAATAACCGGCAAGTCCAAGAAAACTCCTGACTTTCACTATAGAAGCAAGTAAAGGCCACTCTCGTATCTCAACTATCTTTGTCGAATCAACAACAAAACCCCCTCCACTAACCACGTGACCAAGAATAGCCACTAAATATAGCCAAAACTCACAGTTAGAGAACTTGGCTCCTCCTTAAGTATGCAGAACCAATCGCAAATGATTCGCATGGTCCTCTTCTGACTAATAGTATACCAGTATGTTGTCAATAAACACATTCACAAATATGTCCAAATACTCTCTAAAGGTCTTGTGCATCAAGTCCATAAACACTAATGGTGCATTAGTGAGCCCAAAAGGCATCACAGTAAAATCATAATGCCCATAGCATATACCAAACCCTATCTTGGGAATATCACTTTCCTGAATTCTCAAATGCAATAACCGGACTTCAAATCCAACTTTGAATAGACAGTCGATCCAACTAGCTGATCTAACAAATCAACGATTTGCGGAATCAGATATTTGTTCTTCTCTATCAGCTTGTTTAGTTCATGATTGTAAATGCTTAGACGCAAACCTCCATCCCTCTTCTTCATAAAGAGGACTAATGCACTCCATGAAGACATATTTGGGCGTATATAGCCTTTCTCTAGCAATTCTTGTAACTGCACCTTCAGTTCCGCCATCTCCTTTGGTGTTATATGGTACAGTGTGCGTGACACAGATTTCACACTTAGCAACAACTTAATCATGAACTTAATCTCTCGCTGGGGTGCAAGTCCAGGGAGATCCATAGGAAACACATCTGCAAACTTCGATACAATAGGAGAATTACTTGAACTGGACTTTAGCTCTACATCATGTAACATCGTGAAGATTAATTTCGCGCCCTTCCGAACCACCTTGACTACTTGGAGAGTAGATATCAATATCTTGCTCGATCCTCACATACCTGCGAACTTAGCCTCATGTTCGGTGTTTTTCCCCAGTATGATTTCCTTTGAGTTGCAATCAATACAGGCATTATAATATCCCTCCTCCTGGGAATTGGGTACGACCGAGGAGAGATTTGCCCAAGGCCGTCGCCTTACAATGACACCAACTATGAGTTAGTTTCCACCACAAGACAGTGACCCTGTCAACAAGCACGGTCATACACACATCCAACAAAAGAAAAATTGAACAAGCCCACATATCACAACAATGATATATAAATATCTAAGTAAAGGTCCACATGAGATAATGAAAGAGTAGAAGAAAAAGGGCTTATTCCCTGTACAAAAATATCATAAAATATCACTCTCTCTCTTAATTAACAGCGCGGAAGCTAAACCATATGATCATCAACATGACGTCGGGTAGTAGTGGTAGTGCGCGGCTTCGGCTTCTCAAATTATGGTGTCCCAATCTCTAGCTGTGTCTGGTCGAACTGCGGTGGGGTCTCCATGTGTCCCTAAAATGATGTAGTCAAATGACCGTCAGTTAAACTAGACTCAGTTGCTTCGTCCCCGCCTCACCCCCGCGACTCCTAGGAACCGTGCGAGAGGAAAAAAGCGGAGGACCAAGAATAACAAAATGTACAAGCAGGTAATAGTGGTATATATAGGTAATTCTATAACAGTTCTATATCAATATAAGCACAAAAGAAAAACAATATCTAACATAGTATAAAAGAATAGTAAGAGGAGCTAAGTAAAACTAGTAAGGTAAAACAAGCACATTACCATCACAGAAGTGTACCCAAACTTATATGAATGCCCTTACAAACATTTAAGTTAAGGTTTCTGAAGTAGTAACTCATCATATAAAAGAGTCCATCCTAATTTATATGATGAGAATCTGCAAGTTTTTATGCTATGTCATGCTATGTCATGCAATGATTATGTATCTCACACACATGATTCTATGCACAGACCTTTCATGCATCCCCACTTTTTGGAGGTGGCCAACCTCTCAGGTACCAACCATCATGTCTCACGGTGGTAGTAGAACAGGTGTTCCCACTCCTAGGCTGGCATGCACACTACTAGGCCTAGACCACTCGTACACCTCAATGCTAAGAACACAACAATGAGCCCCTGCATACTCTAGCTAGCAACTACCAGTCTTCTATAGTCTGGTGTGCTCTTAGGGGATATAGTCCTCCAGACCTAGGTATAAACATCGTACCGGTCTCCCAAATGGTCTACACTCTGCACCAGAGTCATCGTACTTCCATCAGTGTACCGACTAGACCAGTACCGAGGGACTCACCACATAAACACAAACAAAGTATAACAATACCTTCCCGAGCCTCCAGCTCACATGACCAACCCATCCTGATATTGAGTAACAACCCAATCCACCAGCTCGTATGACCAATAAGCCCAATATCCCTCCAACCCACACATCAGTGTGATTGCTATAACATTCCTTAATCTTATCAACTACTCTTGTCTAACTTTTGGATTACTTAGCGATTTATGGTTAACCTTGGATTTCCCAAGCTCTACCTTTTGAAGGGCTCGCAGCGGTGCTAGGAACTATGATGGGCTAAAGCCCATCACTCCATTTCTCAAGGCACTTAGTAATGTTATGCTATTCTTAATCAAATCCACTCCCATGGTTACTAAATATGATCTCTACAAAACAACCACTGCTGAAAACACTAATTTTCCAAAATTACTAAATGCAGACCACATGATCTTATATGTGTGTATGAATAGGAATCCTCCCAAATTGTTGACTCAAGGAACTAATATTATTTCCTGAGACCTATCATGACATCTTAGACCTAATTCCAGAGATTTATAATTTTTCTAAAATAATCAGCAATTATTCTAATTTTCCCAAATAATTGCTACATGTGATTTTGAACATGAAGTGTCACTTTCTGTTAACAAACTAGCAAGATAAAATTATCCTAATATCACCTTGAGTAATAATGGCTCTGGACCAAATTTCATATCATTCCAATAATATTTGCTATTTAATTTCTAATTACAAAAATCTGATCTACTACGTCATGTTACACATGAAGCACTATAAATATTCTTCAAATAACTCCAGAAAAATTACTGGAAGTTATAAATGGTAAATAATTATTTATTCCAAAAATTTATATTTTTACAACTCAATTTAAGCACAATTATCTCAATAATATAGAAGGGGTAAAAATGATAAAAAGATTTTGACTTTCAAAAATTACAATTAATTTAACCAATAATTATGATACTAGATAATTGCTATTGCCAATGTTTCATAATTTGTGCAACTATTTTAGTCACCCTAATTTCCCTAATACACTTGCGTAATAAAAATACGAATTAATTCATTTGTTAAGCAAATCAACTGCAAATGTCCTAAAATTTTATGAGAAGGTGTACTTTCACTAAATAATTGCATGTATAAAATTTCATTAGATTTGATCAAGCAAATCTTGCTAAATTCACAAGATACACCAAAACCCACCAACCTACAGGGGTCCAAAGGGCCTGAAATTTTTACCAGGGCCTTATACCTCCCTAATGAACCTCTCACCAAAATTTAGGTTAAAACAATTATTTTACACCAAAATATTTCAATTTTATGAAAAATCACATATTTTCTAAAACCATAGGAAAATATTGTCTAAAAATTCTCATTTTTAGACTGTAGGTGTAACTCTAGTATATGCTTACATGCCCCAAATTTCATGTCAATCCCCTTAGCCAAATAAAAGTATTAAGGAAATAGTGATTGTCCTACCCTAAGGACCAGTCCCACAAAAATTGCCCACACATGGAGCTACAATGCTCCAAATGAGCTGATTTAAATTTCTAATTAAAGAAGACTCGCAGGGCTACCTTTTAAATGTTGGGCACTTTTCATGGTTCAGCGCCTAAGGGATATATTTTCCTGGTTCAAAAAGTCCAATTTATAGGGATAAAATAACACTATTATAATAATAGTTATTATAACATTTTATAACAATCAATCCAACGGCCAGAGCATTGTCTTCCTCCTCCAGCCGAAGACCAAGATCCACCCGACCTGGAAGGTTTTCTACAGCCATTTCCCGGTGACCTAGCCTCCTCCCCGGCTGGCCACATCCACCACCACCTCCGTTAAGGTAGTGGCAATCGCCGAGCGGCGGCTCAGCCACCGGAGGGGCAGTTTCCGGCGATCCCAAGAGGAAGCATTTTCAAGTTTTTTCCATGGAAATTCAAAATGGAATTCGACTCGATTGAGCTCGAACTCATTACCTATTGATTTAAGATGTTAGCACAAGGGGAGAGGGGGAGAAACATGTCTGATTTCGGGCATGGATGTGGCAACTCCGGCGGGTTGTCATGGTTTTGGGCGTTTTCTAGTGAACCTCTCCTGACCTCAATTCCTCACCACAAGCTTTGATCCAAGCGTCAATTTCGACTTCTTGAGTGCTTTTGAAGGTGATGAAAGTGTCTAATTGAGCTTTGGGGGTTTTTATATAGGAGATCCATTAATGAGAGGTGGTAGGCCATGACCATTAATGGCCCTCGTTGATGGCGCCCCACCTATAACTGATGGAAACTCCTCTTCATCAGGGGAGATGAAAGGATGGGTTTGCAAAGAATAAGGGATTCTCACTTGTCCTCCTCCATTATTCCTCCCACCAAATGAAACTTCTCTCGTAAGTACCCCCATTAAGTCCTAATTAAATCACTTAATTCAAATTAAATAAATTTCATAAACTTAGTGGCCTTAGTGTTGAAACCAAGACTCTGCTTCTCTGCAGTTTGGACCCTAAAGAAGGGGTGACTGCACACTTACTTCTACTCGCAAGCTTGCTTGATTGAGAGCTTAGGACTCGAGACTGTCCCAAGGATCCAGCACAGAGGTCCTACCACACACCTGGAAGATCTTAGAATGCTTCCCCACCTTAACCGGTGTTGAGCTAAGGCACCTCAAAAAGCGCAATAAGACTAGAGAATGAGAAAACTCGAAAGCTTACCTTCAGAGGTACCCCCTTAGATCTATTAATAGATTTTTAAGCCTGACCTGCAAATAGCACAACTCTACTGTTCTAAACGGTTATATGCAGCCCAAATGGGGCCTGCTAACATCAAAACTCTGTTATTTAGTGAGGTTACTAGAAGACCAAATAAAGTTAGATACACGCTATCTGCACCCCACCTATGGGGAAGGATCGGGATCAGTTTGCCACACTCTTGGGCGGATGCAGCCCAGCTTTCGCAGCTCATCTTTCTCTTCAGGAGAGTGCGAGCTGGGCCCCTACGGCTTGCTCGCCTACCAAGCCGAGGAGGGCCTGCTTCCCTAGCTTACTTGCCTGCCTAGAGGATGCGGGCTGGGTGCCTCTTGGGATTGCCCGCTTACCGAATTGGCATGGGCCGGCTCCCCCGGCTTGCTCGCCTGTCCAGCGGGTGCGAGTCGTGCAATATTGAGGGCCCCTCTTCTACCTTGTTGGATCCATTTGGCGAACACTAGGATGTACCCAATGCTCGCTCTTTATGAGATTTTATGAAGATCGGAAAGAATCAATCAACCCCACGTGTTTGGTGAGTGCGTGCTGAGTTGGAGGGAATTTTTTGGTGGGTCCCACCTTTGTGCTATATATATACCGCCAGGATCAAAGAAATCCCCCAACTTTCTACTTCTCTTCTTCTTCGTGAGTTACTGTAACTGAGAGATACCAATATCCGAAGAGATGTGAGCTTGCCTGGCAGTTGCGAGGGATGTCACGTACTAACAGGTTGTTGACATATCCCTGGCTGCTCGAGTGTCGCCCGACCCTACTTTCAGGTCAAAGAAGGCCAAGATGGATAAGCGGCTTTCTCAGTATGACACTCCTACATCCACTTTAGTGACGGCTCCGAGGCCATTCATCAGGTATGAAGGACCGTTATAGGGTTTTATCATTACTCTGATTTTGACTTTCCTCTCCGCAGTACACGCCTCGTGAGGATGGAGTTGGGGGAGTAGTGCCGAGGCATTCTTCCCCTTGAGTATCCGAGAATGCTGTTAGTGAAAGTTATTTAACTTTAGGTTAGCTAATCACCTAGAGGGCGGGGGGGGGGGGGGGAATAGGTCATTGAGCTTATAATAAATCTTTTGCTGTTTTCAACTTGTTCTATCTAGAGCTTATCCTTAAGTCCTGCAATCACAAAGAAAAACAAGCACACACAACAAACATCGGGATTTATAGTGGTTCCCCAATTGGGTACATCAACTTTCCCTCTCCACTTATCCAACTTATTTGTTGGACTCGACACAAACTCCTCCACTTATACTCCTCAGGGCTTACACCTCTGGTCGTCACCCTTACACACAGATTCTTCTCAGAATCCAACTCAAAACCACAAGGGTTCCTACCTCAGAGCTCTGCAGAACTTCTACAGTTCAGTGATCCACTGATCATCTACCTCAGCCTTATTTCTAAGGCCTACACTCAGGTTCTTCTGCCCTACAGCTTCAAGCACACAGCCCTACTCTCAGAGTGCTGCAACACTCCTACAACTCAGTACCCTTTAAGGAACCTACATCTCAGCCTCCTCCAAGGCCTACAATCTCAGTGATAAACTTGTCCCTACAGCTTAGTACTCTTCAGTCACCTACTTCAACCACAAGGCCCTACACTCAGGCTGGAGGACATCCCTACCTCAGATCCATACTTGGATCCTACCTCATAGAGCAACACTCTCCTACCTCAGGCACTTAAGACTTAAAACTCAGGTCCTCACTTGGATCCTAACTCAATGCCCCAACAGGATACCTACCTCAGTGACAAATTTATCACATACTGAAAGATATGGTACCTAAACACCTAGAGGGGGGGGGGGGTGAATAGGTGACCTAATCCTTTTCTAAATTCTTTGTTGGCAGTCAACAGTTTATAACACAGATTTCTGAATAAGTTATCACAGCACACAGCAATTCTCAACACAGTACAATCACAGCACAGAATACACAAGATTTTATAGTGGTTCCCCAATCTTTGGGTACATCCACTTTCCCCCTTCGCCTATCTAGCAGTGTACTAGATTCGGCCAAACTTCTCCACTAACTCAGAACCAAACTAGGTTCCTACCTCAGGCCCAAAGCCTTACACTCAGCCAAAAGGCCTACACTCAGCCACCCAGGCCTACACTCAGCCAATTAAAGGCCTACACTCAGAGTTCTTCAACTCCTACACTCAGGCACCAAGCCCTACCCTCAGCCTTTATAAAATAGGCTTACAATCACTCAGATCCAATGGATCTTACAAGTTTAAAATAGAAATTACAAATGCTAACTCTACAACTCAGAAAGGATGAGAGGAGTTGAGAGTTTCTTGAGGAGTTCTTGGAAGAACTCAGCTTGATCCAAACTGACTTAGCTTTCTTCAAAGCTTCTTGAGTAGAACTGAATTAGTCTGAATCTTCTGCAGTTGATCCTTGATCTCTGCTTCTTGAAATCCAGATGACTCTGAATTGTTCTTCTCAGCCTTAGTTCCAAAGACTGAATCCTTGGTTGGAGCTCTCTCTCTCCAACTACTTAGATCTGCAGTTGGACTGCCCGATCTTCTTGTGTTGATCCTCTGTGTATCACTTCTTGATTTAGTCTGATCAATTATTATCACACCTTGTAATGATTGTGAACAACAACAACTTTCTGTAAACTGTGGGTGCCTATTTATAGGCCTCCTTTATGGTAACCGGCTGATCCGGTTTATAACAGACTTTTGACTTCTTTGACAGTTGCTGTAGACCGGCTGGATTGGCAGCTGTCATGTCAACCAGTCACTTCTTGAAATCTCACTAACTGTCAGATAGTGTCGAGACTTTCTGTTCTTAAGTGTCGACACTTATAGACCAAGTGTCGACACATGTTGTGTAAGTGTCGACACAAGTCTACAAGGTGTCGACACAATTCCTTGTATGTCTCGACACAGTTTCTTCTGCATGTGTCGACACTGAAATTGAGTGTTGACACAAGTACTTGTACTTCATCCTTTAACTGTATTCTTCTAAGTGTCGACACATCTCCTTTGTGTCGACACATCTTCATGTGTTGAAACTGTCAAGTGTCGACATAGCTTCTTGGTGTCGACACAAGTCTTCATTCTTGATTCTTCAGCTGAGTGTCGACACATTCCCTTAGTGTCGACACTTGTACTTAGAATATTTTGTAAACTTTTCTGTTCTCTGCTAAGTGTCGACACAGCTCCTTGTGTCGACACTTTCTTCAAGTGTAGAGTCTTCTGGTTATGTGTCGACACATTGTGCTGAGTGTCGACACATTCTTCAAGTGTTGACTTCTTTGAGTGTGTGTCGACACATTGTGCTGAGTGTCGACACATTCTTCATATGTTGACTCTGCTGATTGAGCGTCGACACATTGTGTTGAGTGTCGACACTTGTACTTAGTCTCTGCAGAATTTTGCTGGGTGTCGACACAACTCCAAGTGTCGACACTTTCTGATGTTGACTCAGCTCTTCTAGGTGTCGACACTTCTGCTAAGTGTCGTCACAGCTTTTCTGCATCCTTCTACACTGAGTGTCGACACAGCTCCAAGTGTCGACACTTTCTGACTGGTGTCGACACTTCTTCCCAGGTGTCGACACAATGACTCCAAGTGTCGACACTGCATGTCTGGGTGTCGACACAAGCTTTCTCAAGTGTCGACACTTTGCCTCTGGGTGTTGACACATGGACTTAGAAATTTTCAGCTTCAGTCCAGTGTATATCTAACCTGCACAAGTAACTCAAACAAACATCAAATACATTCTGATGTATATCATTGAGTTAGGTGAGGCTTCTTCAAATCAGGTACATTTGACCAATGTACCCAACAATCTCCCCCTATTTGGAGAAGTCATAACCCTTAGTCAATGATATACACCACTCATAATTAAAAATTACAAAATGATGTAAAACATATAAATGACAACAGGGTAAACTTGAACATGTAATAAAGCACACATGTATACTTATTAAACATTGCAGAACAATTAAGAAACACACATATTTCAGAACATTCATACTATATTTATCATATACTGTCCCAATAATGTTCCTTATACATTTTCAATGAAGTTTACAATGTTTATCACTTAACAGATTACAACAAGCATCAAGTTAATTCCTAATCTAGTGCTGATCAGGTTCTTTAATAACAATGCCTTTTCCAGCTTTGACTTGAGCTTTCACAGCAGCAGCAGCAGCAGGCTCAGCTTCAGCAGTCTTCTTCCCTTTAGAGTCCTTCTTCTTCTGTTCTTCAGCCTTGATCTTTTGTCTTTCAAAATAATGATAGGGCTTAGGAAAGTACTTGCTAGGCTCCACAGCTGTTGGAGGTAGCTTTCCTAACTTAGCCTTCCTTCTAAATTGGACAATTGCTTCCTGCCTACTCTCATGCTTTCTCCATTCAGCCTCTGAGAACCACTTGTTCCTCTCATGGGCATTGTCCTTGGCAGCTTTCCAGGCTGTGAGAATTATGTTTCTAGAAGTAGGGCTCCATTGTTCAAAATCTGGCTTTTGCTCAGCAATTTCCCTAAACTTCTTCTTTGACAGCCTAGTTTCTTCTTCCTTGTCCAAAGCCTCTTGCATTGCAGCTGAGATAGGTTGAACAACCTTTTCCAGAATAATATTAGGCTTGCCAGCAGGTGGACTATACAATTGTGCTTATATCTGCATGAATCATTTCAAAGTCTGGAGGTGGATAGATTACATCAGCCACTGCTTGTTGCTCACCTCCAAGATATGCATTTTGAATACCAGATTCAGCCACTTCATTGTCATCACACAGGGGAGGATATCCAAGTGTAGCCCTGATAGAATTGGAAATCCATTTTGCATGCTCAGAACTGGCCTTGACTAACACTCTCTCCCCCTTTATGACTTCTTGGGCCACATGATCTCTCACATCATCTTTCTGGAATCGGATTTGGCTATCCAAATACCTTATGCCCTCTTTAAAGAAAGGTCTAAGCTTTGTAAGCTGTTCTGAAATGACCTTCTGTGAGTCTTTTATTGCAGTCTGTACAGCAGCAATCTCTGCTTGAAAGAGTTTATCAAAATCAGCTTTGGCAGCAGCAGAGGAAGTTGAAGGTTCATCTGACTTATTCTTGAGTTCAGTGACTATTGCATTGTGAGATGCAGTCAAATTATCATTCATCCTTAACTGATTCTCCAGCACATAGCCTTGCTTGAGTGCTATATCATCCACTTTCTCCTTTATAGTTTCTTGATGTTTAGCCAGATAGACTACTGCATGAGCACCTTGGTAAAACAATCAGTCATCTCTGTTTTATTAAGGTTCATTTCAAACCTTATTGACTTGATTTCCTGGCCCAGATCAGATTGTAGTGCATTATGCCCTTCATCAACATAAGTTTCTAGAGCTTTCCTTTGTTCATCCATCTTGATTTGCATGGCAAGCAGTAGAGCACTGTAATCAGTGGATGGAGCTTTGTTGGACCAGTGAGTGTTGAGCAACTGTTTGAAGAGCCTTCTTGTAGCTCTGGCTTCTTCTTTTAAAAACAAAGAACTTCTTTTTCTTAGCTTGCTCAGCTTCCTCATCTTCAGATTCTGATGTACTGGCTATATCCACCCTATCTTTAGGGCTGGATTGTTTTTCAGTTTGCACATCCTGTGCCTTCTCAGTATCTAGCCTTATAGGCTCTTCTTGTATATCCAAATTCTCCCCCTCAGCAGCAGCATCCTTTACTGCATCAGCAGCATTCTTTTCCATATCAAAATCTTCTTGATCCAAGTTCAAAAACAGATCTTCCATTGTATATTCTGCTGGAGACTGGGCGGGAGATGTACTTGGTTCTTCAACCACTGTATCAGGTATCACAACAGATGTGTCTGGAAGAACAACATCTGGTTCTTGGTTTGCTGGCTGATTTTGCTGATGGACATCAGACAATTCAGAATCTATTACAGAAAAATCTAATGTATTAAGGTCAGAAAGTACCTCTTGGATGATAAGAGTAGCCTGCTCACTATCCAGTGTAGATGGATGTTCTACAGCTGGAGGCTCCCCCTAGATATCAGCTGGCTCCTGAGGAGCAGGTGACTTTTCTGCAGTCACATCTACTGGACTGTCAGGAGTGAAGACCACATGTTCTTCACTGCCTGAGCTGCTGGATGACTCTTGAGGCACAGCAGCTGTCTTCCTCTTCTTCCTGGGAGGAGAGTCTCTCTTAGAAGCTTGTTTCACAGGGGTGGCCAATTCCTTTGACACCAGCACCCTTTCCCATCTTGAGAATATCCTTGAGTCCATTCTCCTCATATGATTGATCTTAGATCCTGCAGCAGTGCTCATTACCTCTGGAATTGATCCAGCCAGGTAGAGACTTAGTATCCTGCCCAGATTGGGCTTCTTCAGGCTTTCTTTTACTTTCTCATAAACCACCATTGACCAGTCTGTTTTCAGATTGAAGATGATTCTGGTCATGACTTCAAACATGGAGGCAGACACCCTGTCATGCCCTCCTGGCTTGCTCAGTATAACCTTGCCCACTATTTCTGACAAGAACTTGCCTTGATTATTCATACCCTTTCTGTTAAAGACTGATCCCACCTTCATCTTTGGATCCAGTCCACACCAAGTAAGAGCTTCCCTGGTCTTAGAAGCAGTTACTTCCTCTTCATCTTGAACTTTAGGTAGCTGAAGTACCTTTCTCAGTGACTTAGGGTGAAATCTTGACCTTGGTGCCATGCACCCTTGACTTAATCCTGAAGCCTGAGTCATCTATAGACGCGCCAGAAAGGAATTCAATGACTTCCTTCTTCCATATTTTCGTTGGTTCTGAAACCAAGAACTCCAATCCAGAATTGACAATTAGGGTTAGCACTGATTTGATTTCTTGTCGCTGTCGTCAAATGCGCCTCGCACAAGCTCATAGCCTTCGTTTACGTTCTCTTCCAGCTTGGGAGCCATTAGGGTTTTGAGAATTAGTCTTGAGATGAGAGAAATGTCGACACAAGAGTTTAGGTCTCGAAACTTTGAAAGCGTGTCGACAATCAAAGACAGAACCCTATTTATACCTTTCTTGTTTGAAGACGAACAGGCGGGATGAATTTCTAATGATGTGTCGACACTGTCAATAAGTGTCGACACAGACTTATAATGTCTCGACACACATGTGTCGACACAAAATTTAGTTAACAGCTTTTATGTGTCGACACTTGGTGAAGTGTCGACACCACTATACTCGACATGTGTCGAGACTTTACTTAGAAAAATTCTGAGTAAAACTTAAGTGTCGACACTTTATTGGATGTGTCGACACCTACTCGACATGTGTCGACACTAATATTCTGAAGTGTCGACACTAACTTCCTAGATGTGTCGACACCATTTTCCTGAAGTGTCGACACTTACTATTCTGTGTCGACATAGACTTGTCTATGTGTCGACACCTTTTTACTTAGCCAATTTTTGTTCTGTATACTTAGTCTAAGTTTATCATACCTAGTTCAATTTTGAACCTATTAAACTTAGCTTCTTCTAAGGGCTTAGTGAACATATCAGCTATCTGATTATCTGTTTTAACATATTCAAGTGCAATATCATTTCTTTCTACATGCTCCCTAAGAAAGTGATATTTAATCTCAATATGTTTAGTTCTACTATGTGATACAGGATTATTAGCTATGGAAATAGCACTAGTAGAATCACAATAAAGTGGAGTTCTACTTACCTGACATCCATAGTCTTCTAGCTGATGTTGAATCCACAGAAGTTGAGCACAGCAACTTCCTGCAGCTACATATTCTGACTCAGCTGTGGAGATGGCCACACTGGTTTGCTTCTTACTACTCCATGAAATGAGTCTTCCACCTAGGAATTGACAGGATCCAGTAGTGCTCTTTCTATCTTCTTTGCATCCTGCAAAGTCTGCATCTGAATAACCTGTTAGATCAAAATCTCCATTCCTAGGGTACCAGAGGCCTAGATAAGGTGTGCCCTTTAGATATCTCAAGATTCTCTTGACTGCAGTCAAGTGAGACTCTTTAGGGCAGGCTTGATACCTGGCACAAACACATGTAGCATACATAATGTCAGGTCTACTTGCAGTCAAGTAAAGTAGGGAGCCAACTATCCCTCTATACAAGGTTTCATCCACAGGTTTCCCTGCATCATCCTTGCTTAGAGACATACTTGACCTCATAGGAGTCTTTATGGTACTGGAGGAATCCATACCATATTTCCTTATGAGTTCTAGGGTGAACTTAGACTGACATATGGATAATCCACTTTCAGTCTGTTTAACTTGGAGACCCAAGAAAAACTTCAGCTCTCCCATACTACTCATTTCAAATTGACTCTGCATAAGCTTTGCAAACTTTTTGCAAAGGCTACTTTCAGTAGACCCAAATATAATGTCATCTACATATATTTGGACAAGTATTACTTTGCCTCTAGATTCCCTAAGGAATAGAGTCTTATCTATTTTCCCCCTTGTGAACTTGTTCTCAATGAGGAAACTAGATAGGGTTTCATACCAAGCTCTAGGAGCTTGCTTTAACCCATACAATGCTTTCCTAAGTCTATAGACATAATGTGGAAGAGTAGGATCAACAAAACCTGAAGGCTGCTCCACATATACTTCTTCTTTTAAATTACCATTAAGGAATGCTGACTTCACATCCATTTGGTATACTTTGAATCCTTGGTAGGTTGCATAGGCCAAGAACATCCTGATGGCTTCCAGTCTGGCTACTGGAGCAAAGGTTTGATCAAAATCAATACCTTCTTCTTGCCTATATCCTTTTGCAACCAATCTTGCCTTATTCTTAATGATGACTCCTTGTTCATCTAACTTGTTTCTGTAGATCCATTTTGTTCCTATCACATTGTGATCTTTAGGCTTAGGAACTAAGTCCCAAACCTTGCACCTCTTGAACTGGTTTAGCTCTTCCTGCATAGCTTCAGTCCACTGTGGATCTTGTATTGCTTCTTCAAATTTCTTTGGTTCTATTTGAGACAGAAAACTTGAATATACTGCAGCATTCTGATTTCTGCTCCTTGTCTGAACACCTTGTCTTGGATCTCCAATGATCAGCTCCACTGGATGATCTCTTAGATGCCTGTTGGCTGGAGGCATCCTTACTTCTGGTTGTACTTCTTCAGCATCTTCATCATGCTGAGTTCCTTGAACTTCTTCAGCTCCTGGTACATGTAGTTCTCCCCCTGGACATAAGCCATCTTCTTCTACTTGCTGTCTTGCAGCAGGTACATCTTCCATGGTTAGCTTGTCCATCTTCTTAGAAAGACCTGTGGGGCTGCACACACTACTAGACAACTCATTGTTAATAAGAAGTGTCTCATCAAAAACTACATGCACAGACTCCTCTACAACTTGTGTAGTCAAGTTGTAGACTCTATAAGCCTTACTATTACTGCTGTACCCAACAAACACTCCCTCTTGGGATTTGGCAGCAAACTTAGTTAAGTAAGACTTCCCATTGTTAAGTATGAAGCATTTACAACCAAAAATCCTGAAATAGGATAGATTTGGTTTCCTGCCTTTCACTACTTCATAGGGGGTCTTGTTTAACCTTTTAGTGATGGTAGCCCTATTTATCACATGGCATGCAGTGTTTACTGCTTCAGCCCAGAAATATTCTGGCAGTGATGAATCACTTAATAGAGTCCTACCAGCTTCTATCAAGGTCCTATTTTTCCTTTCAGCAATGCCATTTTGCTGAGGTGTTCTAGGTGAAGAGAATTCTTGAAATATCCCATAGTCTTCACATAGTTTTGTCATGCTTTCAGATTGAAACTCTGTACCATGGTCACTTCTAATTTTGACCACTGTACAGTTCAATTCATTCTGAATTTGCTTAACAAAACTGTGGAAGACACTAGGTGTTTCAGATTTCTGCTTTAAGAAAAACACCCAGGAAAACCTTGAGTAGTCATCAACAACTACAAAGGTGTAGACCTTCCTACCTAAGCTGTGAACTGGCATTGGACCAAATAGATCCATATGCAAGAGGTATAAACACCTCACAGCATCCTTGTTGTCAATGCTTCTAAAGGTGGATTTAGTCTGCTTGCCCTTTTGACAAGCTGAGCAAATGCCATCTTTGACACACTTAACTTGAGGACCATTCCTCACTAACTCTTTACTAAAGAGTTTGCCAATAGTCTTGTAATTTAGATGAGCAAGCCTCTTGTGCCACTTGACACATTGAGAGACTGTCTCATCAGCTACAAGACAAACTGGAGAACTATTGTTCTCAACCATAATGTCTAAACAATAGACATTTCTCTTCCTATAACCTGTCAAAATGATCTTTTGATCACTTGACCTCTTGATATGACAACCATTTTTAACAAATGAGATGTCATACCCTACATCACTTAATTGACTTATACTTATAAGGTTGTGTTTCAACCCTTTAACATAAGCCACTTGAGTAATGGTAACAAGGTTATAAGAAATGTTACCAAACCCTTTGATGATTCCTTTTTCAGAACCACCAAAGGTCACCTTTGGACCATTTTTGATTGGGATGTAGTCCTTCAGTAGTCCCCTAGTTCCAGTCATGTGTCTGGAACATCCACTATCCAAGTACCATGTAGGGGTATGGCCACTTGGATTTTCCTGCAAAACAAATTAATGAACCTTAGAACCCAAAGTAAACTTGGGTCCTTGGTGATTGTTAGTTTGCAATTTGACATAGCTACCTGCTGTCTTTCCAACAGGTAACTTGCTACACAACTTGGCACTGGCATTGTGCCAACAATCCAAAGCAAAGTGGCCAACCTTGCCACAGCACCAACATTCAAATTTGTTGTACCTTTGCTTAGGTTCTGACTTAGCTGTCTTAACTACAGCAGTCTTGTTGAATGTTGGGGCTTTGCCCTTGGACTTGGACTGATCCTGAACAGTCCTAGCTGGATTAACAAAACCCAGTCCAGTCTTTCCTTTATGATGAACAAAATCATCAATCAAGGGTAGCACTGATTTAGGTTTTGAATACCTAGCTGCTAGCTCTTTCTCCTTCTGAAGATTAATCTCCAGTTTCTTAATTTGATCATTCTTAAATGTAATAGTACCCATCTGAATCACAGTAATGTGTTTCAGCCTAGCCACTTCATTCAGTTTTTGATCATAATTCTTCTCATAATCTATTGCAGCTGCCTTGAGATCAGCAATTTCCTTGGCCAAATTTTTGGCTAGGGTCTTGCTTTTCTTATAGGCTTGCAATAGTACTTGATATTCATCTAGGAGTTGATGAATATCTCCCTCAGACTCAGATATATTCTCATCACTTGATGAAGAATAATCTGACTCTGAACTAGAACTGGAATCAGAACTTTGAGTTAAACCTTGTACCTGACTGGGTCCTGGCTGCTCCAGGTTTTTAGTACTTTCAGTCAAAGCCATCAGTCCTTGGCTTTGACAGTCTTCTTGCTCATAGATAGATTCCATGATCTGCATAAACTCTTCTTCTTCTTCAGCAAATAGCCCAATATAGGCTTCAGCATCTGTCTCAGTGTCTGAAGAAGACATATCTGAAAGAGTCTTCTCATTCTTTGCAACAAAGGACTTCTCCTTCTTTCCTTTGAAGTGTGTTTTCTTTTTGTCACTGGATTCTTTCCTTCTTTCAGGACAGTCTGCAATAACATGGCCCTGTCTATTGCAGCAGTAACAAATTATCTTGGATCCAGTTGCCTTACTAGTCTTGGTCCTTTTCTTGTCCTTCTTTGAAGGCTTCTTTTCCTGATACTGAACCTCTTTCCCTTTGGAAGATGAAGGTCTAGACCTCCACTGTTTCTTCTTAAGGAACTTCTGAAAATGTCTGGTGAATGCAGCAAAGTCTTC
The DNA here is from genome assembly GCA_039583875.1 of Platanthera guangdongensis. Taxonomy (NCBI): domain Eukaryota; kingdom Viridiplantae; phylum Streptophyta; class Magnoliopsida; order Asparagales; family Orchidaceae; genus Platanthera; species Platanthera guangdongensis. The sequence continues at coordinate 496,245 of CM077162.1, read as the reverse complement.
ATCACTTTCACTGCTTGTAGATTTTGTACTTTCTGACTCTTCAGATTCTGATTCAACTACCTCAGGAGGAGGAGTTGATGACTTGGTCCTGCTCTTTCTGGGTACATCTGACTTAAAGGCAACAGTCTTTTCTCTGTATTCAGTCCTTGTTGACTTTTCTTCTTCTTTTCTTACTGACAATTGCATCTCATAAGATAACAACTTGCCAAAAAGTGTGGGAGGAGGAATTTCTCCCAACTTTGCCATTTCTCTGATGGCACAGATCTTGGTGTCCCAGTCTTTGGTGAGGGACCTCAAGAATTTATCATTCAACTCATAGTTTGTGAACTCTCTTCCATATGACATGAGTTCATTTACAATTCTATAAAATTTCTTGTAGCATTCAGTGATGCTATCCCCTCTTCCTTGCCTAAAGCTTTCATATTCTTAATTAAGCAAGGACTTCCTATCTTGCCTTACTTCTTCAGAACCTTCCATATAGACAATGAGGGTGTCCCACATTTCTTTTGCAGTTTTACAGTGAATAAGGTTCTGGAAGGTGGCATCATCAATTGCACTAACTATTATATTCTGTGCTCTTTTGTCCATGGTTGCTAGGACAATCTCATCCTTGGTCATTTCAGAGAAATCCTTTGGAGTCCTCTGATTTGCATCCAATACTGAAATCTTCATGGGCACATATGGCCCTTCTTTGACTGTGATGTATATTCTAGGGTCAGAGGCTTCCATAAAAAGCCTAACCCTCTCTTTCCAGATCCCAAAGATCTCTTTTCTGCATATAGGTAGTTTCATTGAACCCAACTCCTTATGATTCTCTGAAGAACCCATGTTCTTGATTTTCTTGAAACTGTTTCCTGTTTCCTGACTTATACTGAATCTGCCAAACTGGATCTCCTCAGACAGTTAGTCCTGATTTTGAGGAACCTGGCTCTGATACCACTTGAAAGATATGGTACCTAAACACCTAGAGGGGGGGGGGGGGTGAATAGGTGACCTAATCCTTTTCTAAATTCTTCGTTGGCATTCAACAGTTTATAACACAGATTTCTGAATAAGTTATCACAGCACACAGCAATTCTCAACACAGTACAATCACAGCACAGAATACACAAGATTTTATAGTGGTTCCCCAATCTTTGGGTACATCCACTTTCCCCCTTCGCCTATCTAGCAGTGTACTAGATTCGGCCAAACTTCTCCACTAACTCAGAACCAAACTAGGTTCCTACCTCAGGCCCAAAGCCTTACACTCAGCCAAAAGGCCTACACTCAGCCACCCAGGCCTACACTCAGCCAATTAAAGGCCTACACTCAGAGTTCTTCAACTCCTACACTCAGGCACCAAGCCCTACCCTCAGCCTTTATAAAATAGGCTTACAATCACTCAGATCCAATGGATCTTACAAGTTTAAAATAGAAATTACAAATGCTAACTCTATAACTCAGAAAGGATGAGAGGAGTTGAGAGTTTCTTGAGGAGTTCTTGGAAGAACTCAGCTTGATCCAAACTGACTTAGCTTTCTTCAAAGCTTCCTGAGTAGAACTGAATTAGTCTGAATCTTCTGCAGTTGATCCTTGATCTCTGCTTCTTGAAATCCAGATGACTCTGAATTGTTCTTCTCAGCCTTAGTTCCAAAGACTAAATCCTTGGTTGGAGCTCTCTCTCTCCAACTACTTAGATCTGCAGTTGGACTGCCCGATCTTCTTGTGTTGATCCTCTGTGTATCACTTCTTGATTTAGTCTGATCAATTATTATCACACCTTGTAATGATTGTGAACAACAACAACTTTCTGTAAACTGTGGGTGCCTATTTATAGGCCTCCTTTATGGTAACCGGCTGATCCGGTTTATAACAGACTTTTGACTTCTTTGACAGTTGCTGTAGACCGGCTGGATTGGCAGCTGTCATGTCAACCAGTCACTTCTTGAAATCTCACTAACTGTCAGATAGTGTCGAGACTTTCTGTTCTTAAGTGTCGACACTTATAGACCAAGTGTCGACACATGTTGTGTAAGTGTCGACACAAGTCTACAAGGTGTCGACACAATTCCTTGTATGTCTCGACACAGTTTCTTCTGCATGTGTCGACACTGAAATTGAGTGTCGACACAAGTACTTGTACTTCATCCTTTAACTGTATTCTTCTAAGTGTCGACACATCTCCTTTGTGTCGACACATCTTCATGTGTTGAAACTGTCAAGTGTCGACATAGCTTCTTGGTGTCGACACAAGTCTTCATTCTTGATTCTTCAGCTGAGTGTCGACACATTCCCTTAGTGTCGACACTTGTACTTAGAATATTTTGTAAACTTTTCTGTTCTCTGCTAAGTGTCGACACAGCTCCTTGTGTCGACACTTTCTTCAAGTGTAGAGTCTTCTGGTTATGTGTCGACACATTGTGCTGAGTGTCGACACATTCTTCAAGTGTTGACTTCTTTGAGTGTGTGTCGACACATTGTGCTGAGTGTCGACACATTCTTCATATGTTGACTCTGCTGATTGAGTGTCGACACATTGTGTTGAGTGTCGACACTTGTACTTAGTCTCTGCAGAATTTTGCTGGGTGTCGACACAACTCCAAGTGTCGACACTTTCTGATGTTGACTCAGCTCTTCTAGGTGTCGACACTTCTGCTAAGTGTCGTCACAGCTTTTCTGCATCCTTCTACACTGAGTGTCGACACAGCTCCAAGTGTCGACACTTTCTGACTGGTGTCGACACTTCTTCCCAGGTGTCGACACAATGACTCCAAGTGTCGACACTGCATGTCTGGGTGTCGACACAAGCTTTCTCAAGTGTCGACACTTTGCCTCTGGGTGTCGACACATGGACTTAGAAATTTTCAGCTTCAGTCCAGTGTATATCTAACCTGCACAAGTAACTCAAACAAACATCAAATACATTCTGATGTATATCATTGAGTTAGGTGAGGCTTCTTCAAATCAGGTACATTTGACCAATGTACCCAACACATACCTTATGTACAAAGTGCCTACACTCAGATTCAGGAAACCTGAATCCTATAAGAAAATAATACAGTAAGTTGAAGAAAGTAAAATAACTAACTCAGAGAAATATCTCTGAGTCAACTTTGCTGCACTGAGCAGATTTCAGTCCAGCTTACTTGCTATAGAAGGAATCAACCTTCTTCTATAGCTATCACTTTTTACTGCTGCACAGATGAGCAGCTTCCACATTACTGATGAGATGAATCAGCTAAACTGTTCTGTTAAGAACAAACTTGTTGAGCTTTGAAGTGCTTCAGCTATCCTTCTTTGTCTTCAGGCTATCTTGGCTGGGCTTTAGCTTTCAAGCTTGATGGAAGATCGTCCAGCCGCCTCTTTTCAATTTTTATTTTTTTGTATTCGTTAACCTATTCCCTTTTCTATTTCCCCTTTTATATATGTTGAATTGAATCAGCGACACAGTAGGATGTGGGCTCAATAAGTATTGGTGAGCGCCAAGAGCATTAGAAAAGGACAAAACATCTTTCGGCACTACAACAACTTTCCCGCAATGGATTCATGCAATTTTGAATTTGATGATGTCAGCAGTAGTCATCAACATCTGGACTTAGAAAATATTCCAGAATACCACGAAGCGTTGAGTAGTGTTAAGTCACTCAACGCCATCCTTAGCTCTCAACGTTTCTGGACTTAAAATTTTCCTGGCTTTGTCTCATCGATTTTGTCTCAGTGGTTTCAGTGATTTTTCATTATTAGCTGAGATAAGTCTTTATCTCAACGCTTTCTTCTTATCTGCTATCTCAGTGATTTTTGCACTTAACTATCTCAGCAGTTTTGTCTCTGTGGTCTCAGCAATTTTCATTATCATCTGAGACAAGCCTTTGTTTCAGCGCTTTCTTCTCATCTATTGTCTTAGTGATTTTTGCACTTTACTGTCTCAGTGGTTTTCCTCTTAACAGTCTCAGTGCTTCCTTCTTCATTAGAAGCATTGAGTGAATCTGTTTCACTTAATGCATTTGGATTTAGAGAAATCTAGCCAGTTTTCTCAGTTGTCTCAGCGGACTCAATGCTTTCTTCTTAGTTGTCTCAGCTGTCTGAGCGGTCTCAACGCCTTCTTCTAAGTGGTCTCAACGCTTTTTCCCTTAGACAGATTTTCTGGTTTTAGCTGGACAAGCATTAAGCTAAGCTCGACAAACTGCAAACTGAGCTCGACGAACTTTGATCTTCTCAGCGGTCTCAGCACTTTTTGCCTTAGTCAATTTTTCTCTGGCTTTAACTTGATAAGTATTGATCTGAGCTCGACGAACTGTAAACTGATCTCGACGAACTGTGATTTTCTCAGCGGACTCATCACTTTTTTCCTTGCTTAATTTTTTCTCTTGCTTTAGCTTGACAAGCGTTGGGCTTAGCTCGACGAACTATAACTTGAGTTTGACGAACTTCGAGCCGAGCTCGATGAAATTTGAGTTTACTGCCCAACTCATTTTTCTTCACCTGTCCAATCATGGAATACCTGCATGCAAGAACTAGAGCGCACATCAAATACATTACGTGTGTATGTCATTGAACCATTTGAATTCTTACAAATCTGGGATATTGGGATCAATAGACCCAATAATCTCCCCCTATTTGAATAAGTCAAAACAATACAGGTCATTGACAACACAACATTTCATCATAATAAAATTTAATAGTAGTAGAGTGGAGAAGTGTTATCATTTCTCCAGCCTGTGGAGAATTACTTACTCCCCCTGGCATGTTGTCATCCTTACTGTTCCCCTTAGTTGCACTTCTCAGCTCTTGACTTCTTTACTCCCCCTTTTTGACTTCTACAATAGGGAGCATACTGATAGGTTATTCTCCCCCTATCTATCTCAGCTATTGGGCTAGCTCCCCCTCAACAGTTGCACATCATCTTCAGTATCTGGAGGAAGAGCTTGTTCTACCTGCAAAATAAACAATGCAGCGTATGGTAGAAGAGAGAATTGATGCTACACAAGATTCAACTTGCCCAATTGAAATTTGAAGGTGTTGAACTTAGCTTCATCTAGTGTCTTAGTGAAGATATCAGCCACTTGCTTCTCTGTGGATACAAACTCAAGGGAGATATCTTCCCTTTCCACACGCTCTCTAATGAAATGATACCCAATTTCTATATGCTTAGTTCTGCTATGGGAGACAGGATTCCTAGCTATAGAAATTGCACTAGTAGAATCATAAAAGAGAGGAGTTCTACTTATCTGAACATTGTAGCCCTGAAGTTGATGCTGAATCCACAAAAACTGAGCACAACAGCTTCTAGCTGAAATATACTCTGACTCTGCTATCGAGATTGCAACACTTGTCTATTTCTTACTGCTCCAAGAGACAAGCCTTCCACTTAGAAATTGACAGGAGCCTGAAGTGCTCTTCCTATCCACCTTGCAGCCTACAAAATCTGCATCTGAATAGCCAGTTAATTCAAATTCCCCATTCCTGGGGTACCATAGGCCAAGATCTGGGGTGCCCTTAAGATATCTCAAGATTCTTTTCACTGCAGTATTGTAAGACTCTTTAGGGCAGGCCTGATACCAAGTACAAAAACATGTTGCAAACATAATTTCAGGCCTACTTGCTGTGAGGTAGAGAAGGGAGCCAACTATACCTCTATACAGAGTTTGATCAACAGGCTTCCCTATTTCATCTTTGCATGTATGCATACTTGAGCTCATGAGAGTTCTTATGGTGGAAGCATTCTCCATGACATGTTTCTTGATTATCTCTCTGGTGAATTTTGACTGGGATATGGATAGACCATCATCAGTCAGTTTTACTTGGAGTCCCAAAAAAACTTCAATTCACCAATACTACTCATCTCAAACTTCCCCTGCATAAGTTGTGCAAACGTTCTGTAGAGGTTGTCATCAGTAGAGCCAAATATCATGTCATCAACATAAATTTGGACAAGGATGATCTTGCCCTTAGATTCCCTTACGAATACGGTCTTGTCTATCTTCCCCCTTGAGAATTTGTTCTCAATAAGGAAGGTAGATAATGTCTCATACCATGCTCTTGGGGCCGGCTTGAGCCCATAAAAAGCTTTCCTAAGTCTATATACAGCAGTAGGGGAGTTAGAATCAATAAAACCTGGAGGCTACTTTACATAAACCTCTTACTTCAAGTCTCTATTTAGGAAGTCTGACTTGACATCCATCTGGAATCCATTGAATCCATGGAAGGCTGCAAATGCAAGGAATAATCTGATTGCTTTCAACCTTGCAACTGGGGCAAAGGTTTGATCATAATCAATCACTTCTTCCTATCTATACCCTTTGGCCACCAGTCTGGCTTTATTCTTGATTATAGTGCCATTTTCAGTTTATTTCTGAAAATCCACTTGACTCCAATGACATTGTCTCCATCTTTTCTGGGAACCAGCTTCTAGACCATGCACCTTTTGAACTAGTTCAGTTCTTCCTGCATTGCACCAATCCAGAAATTGTCTTGATTTGCTTCTTTAAATTTCTTAGGCTCTTCTTGTGACAAGAAGCTGGAATAGAGTACTGTGTTGAGACTCCTACTTCTAGTCTGTACACCTTAGCTAGCCTCACTTATTATCTGCTCTGGAGGATGATCTCTAAGATATTTGACTGTTGGGGGCAGTCTCTCTGCTTCCTGTTGATTATCATTTTCTTCAGCAGGTTGGTCTTCATTTCCAGCTTGACTGCCCTGTGCTTCCTCCGGAAAACATTCCTCTCCACAATCTTCTTGCAAAGCTGGGTCTTTATCTTTGATGGAGAGCTTTTCCATCATGACTTTTATTCCTGCAGAGCTAGGCAAAGAGCTTGACAGCTCACTGTCAATCATGCATGACTCATCAAACACTACCTGGACAGACTCTTTTACAACTTAATTTGTCAAGTTATAGACTCTATATGCCCTACTATTATTGTTGTACCCAACAAATATCCCCTCATGGGATTTGACAGCAAACTTAGTCATTTTTGACTTACCATTATCCAGGATGAAACACTTGCAACCAAAGATCCTAAAGTAGGATATGTTTGATTTTCTGCCCTTCAAGATCTCATAGGGAGTCCTCTTGTGGCCTTTGGTTATAGAAGCCATATTGAGCATATGACTTGCATTGTTAACTACCTCAGCCCAGAAATATTCAGGGAGAGAAGTGTCACTCAATAGAGTTCTCCCAGCTTCTGTGAGAGTCCGATTTTTCCTCTCAGCTAACCCATTTTGCTGGGGTGTTCTTGGAGAGATGAACTCTTAATGAATCCATTTCTCTTCAAAGAATGTAGTCATAGCAGCAGATTGAAGCTCAGTTCCATGGTCACATTTCATTCTGACTACAGAGCATGCAAGCTCATTCTAAATTTGCCTGACAAAATTTGTGAAGATTTCAAGGGTTTCATCCTTTCTTCTAAGGAAGAACACCCAAGTAAACCTAGAATAGTCATGAACCACCACATGGGTGTAGACCTTCCTACCTAGACTATGAACAGGCATAGGACCAAACAAGTCCATATGCAGGAGATACAAGCATCTCACAGAGTCCTTGGCCCCAATGCTCTTAAAAGAGGTCTTAGTCTGCTTACCCTTTTGGCCAGCAGCACAGATACCTTCCTTAGAGCATTTCATTTTGGGACCATTCCTAACAAGCTCATCACTGAATAGCTGACCAATGGTCTTATAATTCAAATAAGCCAGTCTTTTGTGTCACTGGACATAATATGAGACTTTCTCATCTGCAACTAGACATATAAAGGAACTATATTCTAAGCAGCAAAAATTTAAGCAATAAATATTCCCACTCCTAGTGTCTGTTAAGATGACACTTGGTCACTTAGCCTCTTGATGTGGCAGTTATCCTTATGGAAGGAAATATCATAACCAAGATCACGTAATTGGCTTATTCTTATGAGGTTGTGTTGTAACCCCTCCACATTAGCAACCTTTATGATGGTGATTATGCCATTTGATATGATACCATAGTCTCTGGTTATCCCCTTGTCTGAGCCTCGAAAAATGACCTTGGGTCCATTCTTTGCTGGAGTGTACTCCTTCAATAGCTCCTTTGTTCCAGTCATGTGCCCAGAACATCCACTATCCAAGTACCATTTAGGGGAACTGGTACTTAAACTAACCTGAAATGAACACAAATCACCTTACCTTAGGACCCCAATTTCTGTTGGGTCCTAGGTTCACATTAGTCTGAAAATAACCATGCCTTCCTACAGAATTCCTGACAGGTTGGCAACTTCTGAACACAGAAGGATTATGCCAGCGATCTATAACATAGTGGCCCACTTTGCCACAACTACAACACTCATAGATATTATATCTCCTTTTTTGTTTGGGACTAGCATTTGGCTGTACTACTTCCTGAACAGTGGGGAGATGTGCCACTCTATACTTCTGCTTTCTTTCAGTAGCCATTTGACTGAAGGACATTCTTTCAGCTGACTATGTTGGTCTTCTCTGAGAACCACCAGCTTCATGTCTTTTTTCAGCTAACATGTATCTGATAGCATCTGAGATTGCCGTTCTAGCCCTTCCAGAAGAGTCACCTTGAGTCACAACTTTTGCTGAATGATTTAGATTTTTAGCAGCAACAATATCTTTGAGTTTTGGGGATGGGGCACCAAAAATAAATGGTCCAGGATGGGCCATTTGGATTTCCTCATGGGCAGCCTTAAAGGCTTTCACATGGTTGTACCTTCCACCATGTCTAGGGCCACATTGATCCATACTAATAGATCTGCGATTCTCCCTGTTGGAACACCCTATTACTAATTTGGGTCAGGATCACTATGTCTCTAGGAAACCTTTGTTTGACCTCCCGTATAGCTCAATAGGTCAATTAGAATTGAGTCTAAGGGTTAGAAGTCTAGGTTTGGAAGCTGCCCTGAAGACCAAGATTTTCTGTCTGGAGACTAAGTCATATCGTCGAGCTCAGCACGACGATTCGTCGAACTCCGATCGACGATCGTCTAGCTCAACTTCGACAGATCATCGAACTCCATTCGACGATCGCTGTGCTCAATCTCATTATATCGTCGAACTCCATTCGACGATCGGTGAGCTCAGTTCGACGATTTTGACTCTGCTTTGGATCTTTATCTCTGAGCTCAGTTCGATGATCTTTGAGCTCAGATCGACGATATTTTGCTGCAGTATATTTCCAGATCGCTGAGCTCAGCTCGACGATAGCAGAGCTCAGTTCGACGATTTCAGATAACTTCAAGGATGTTTCTAGATTCAATTTCAAATCAGTTAAGGAGTTATTCTGCAATTAATTCAAAGATTTCCTATCCGTTTTCATTCATTTCTGGACCAAGTTTCAAGAGATTTTTCAAGGAATATTTCTGTGGACTTTCCTCCAGAAGAGATTTTGCAATTAAGGATGCAATTAATGCAGGCTAACAGCTATACTTGACAATGAATGTTATTCTATTCTGTATCAGAGAATATACAAGAAGAATTTTTTGAGTCTCTAATAGAATACAGAGAGAGACACACAGATTACAGAGATACATTCAAAAATATTCTGTCTCAAAGAATTCTCAAGAACACTCATGCAAGGAGATCAATCTTTTCAGAAATCTTCAGATCTCTCTAATTTCAAAGTGTTCAAGGCCAATATATTTCAAGACTCCAGACATTCAACATCTCAGTCATTGCTGAAATCATCTATTGCTGGAGTTCAGTTTTTGAAGGCCTATCACCCTCAGCAAAGCTTTTCTTCCTGAAGATCTCAAGGATTCAGGGGGAGCTTTGACATCAACAATCCACTTAGTCTTCTCATTTGTTTGAGAAAGAGAAGAGTTCCATCACTCTCTCTCACCCCCTCTCTGTAAAAGGTTTCTCAAACTCCCTTCAAAAGTTTGAGCTTGGTTTTTGAGCACCTTGTCAAAAGCTCATTGGTGGAAAGACACCTGATCAAAAAATCTGCTTTGGTTTTTGAGCACCTTATCAAAAGCTCATTGGTGCCCAGGACACCTGATCAACTCATCCTATAGTGGATTCCTACCTAGGGTGTTAGAAGAGTGGATGTACCCAAGTTTAGGGGAACCACTATATTTCCTTGTGTCTTCTGGTTTTGCTTGTTTTTATGTTTGTTTCTGGCCTTGATTTCTCTGTGATTAGCTTTTGTTTAACTTAGTGCTGTGATTAGTTTTATTACTGCTTCCCTGCTCACACATATTACAACAACTGTTGTAAAAAGTTTCAAAGCATCATATACTCTATTCACCCCCCTCTAGAGTATATCAGATCTAGCTGCACTTTCAATTGGTATCAGAGCCAGGTTGGTTAAACATACCACACATGATTGGTTGTACAGGCTAACACCTGAACCCAAAGATCCCAAGTTAGATCTGTTTTTCTCTTGTATTTTATTATTAGATTTGCTTTCACAAATCATGGCCCAAAACAAAGATTATGCTAGCACCAGACCTCCAGTATGCAATCTATCCAAGTTGCACTTTGGAAAGCAAGGATTAGACTGTACATGAATTCTATTGACGAAGATATCTTTAACTCTGTTTTGACAGTGTGTCCAAGACCCCCAGAGAACACAAGTACAAATGCTGTTCCACCTCCATCAGGAACAGATGCTGATATCAAGAGATTGAAGGTAGCTGATGCCAAGGCTATGAACATCTTGGCCCAGACAATGTCTGATGACATATTTCAAAGGGTGGCTGAATGCAATTCAGCAAAGGAAATTTGGGACAAACTCTCAAAAATAGTCTCAGGCTCAGCTGATGAGAGAAAGGATAGGAGATCCCATCTCATCTCTCAATATGAGAATTTCAAGAAGGGAGAAACTGAGTCAGTGGGAGACATGTACAACAGGCTAAGTCTAATTGTTAGTGAACTCAGGACATTGGATAAAGAGATCTCTCTAACTGAACTCAATGACAAGATCCTAATGTGCTTCCCTAGCACTTGGGATTCAAGAATCTGGCCAATTAAGGATGCCAGAAGTCTGAATGAGATCACTACTGAAGCTCTATTGGGTAAGCTCAAATCTTATGAGCTACTCATCAAAAATAGAGAGGAAGAACAGAAGGCTGCCTCACCAGCCACAAGAAAAGAGAAGGCCATAGCATTCAAGGCAACTGAGGATCTGCCTGAAGACAAAGCCACAGGCAATGATGAACTACTCAGCTTATTGGCCAAAAGATTCTACAAGATGGCCAGAATGGATTTCAGAAGGAGATCATACAAGGAGCAGGATAAGCCAAGGTATGACAAGTCCATTAACAATAATAAAGACATTATTTGCTTTGGTTGGAGGAAACCAGGGCACATAGTTCCTGACTGTCCAGAGAACAAGAACAAGGACAGAAGATACAGGAAAGAAAGAAGAAAGGAGAAAGACTCCCAGAGGAATGGCAATGACAAACCCTCTTCAAACAAAAACAAACATACAAGAAAAGGGTTTGTTGCTGAATCCTGGAGTGAGACTGAAGAAGAGTGAGAAGCCTCATCCAGCTCTAGTGATGATGAGGATGATGCATAAGAAAAGGAGTTCTGCATGATGGCAATCAATGCGTCACAACATAATTCAGAAGAAGAGGAGTCAGAGTCAGACTCAGAGACTCAACATGAAGAAGATCAGGTAATTGGTTCTTTTGATTTTAGTTCAGAGGATTTTAAATCTGAATTTAAAGCACTGTGTTTAGACCTGCTAAAGTCTGAGAAAGAAATTATCTCTCTCAGAAATCAATTATCTGAACACAATATCTTAAAGTCAGAAAACCTCAAACTCTCTCAGGAGTTGGAGTGCTGTAGGGAACAGATAGCTATACTGAAAAGTGAGCTCTCTGAGGCCAAAAAGCTTGAAGAATCCCTTAATGGGAGAAGCATCAAGCTGATGGACATCACAAGCACAGTGAACTCCAGATTTAACAGTACACTGGGCTTGGGTGCTTCATCCAGCCAACCTATAGTTCTAACAACTCCAATCAAATTCATTTATGACAAAGGAAAGGGAGTTGTAGAGGTTGCTAGGAAAAATTCTGATCTGCCTCAGAAAACTAAGTCCCAACAGAAATCGTCGAACGGAGACCGACGATCGCTGAATGAAGACCGACGATCGCCGAATGCAGATCGACGATCTCAGCCAAAGTCGTCGAATGCAGGTCGACGATATCAAATACCTGACCTCACCCATAGTCGACCATCGAACGGAGCTCGACGATCTGACCCAAGATCGTCGAACGCAGCTCCAAGATCGTCGAACAGAGGTCAGAGCTCTGGAAATTTTTTCAAAGGCAAATCAAAATTGAATCCTAAGGGTCCTTCATCCCAAATCTTTAACCCTTATACTGAATGGATTATACCTCCAAGGAGATATCATCCTGAAGATATAAGAGTCAACCTGGGATGTCTTTCATTTCAGATTTTAAAGGTTATCAACCTAGGCCCAAGGTAAACTAGGTCAAAAACAAATGAATTGTCTTATGTGCAGGTGAAGACCTATCCAACATCTAACCAGCAATGGTACTTGGATAGTGGGTGCTCTAAGCACATGACAGGGAACAAGGACAACCTCACTTCCTTCAGAGCCAAGCTTGGATCCAAAGTTATCTTTGGTGATTCAAACTTTGGACAGACTAAATGATATGGTGCAGTCCAGATTGGATCAGTAACTTTCAAGAAGGTAGCTTATGTGGAAGGACTGAAGCATAACCTAATTAGCATCAGTCAGCTGTGTGATGAAGGCTACCAGGTGACCTTCAGCAAAGCCTTGTGCAAAATCAAGTCAGAGGACAACACAACTGTGTTGACACGTAAAAGAAAAGGTAATATCTACCTAGTAGATTTTCTTTCAACTGATGTAGATATCTGCTTGTTCAATTCTGTCTGTAGACCAAATATTTTATGACATAAGAGATTAGGACACATAAACCTTAGAACTATTGCTAGGCTATCCAAAGACAACCTTGTTAGAGGACTACCTTCTGGCCCCTACAAGAAGGAAGGACTCTGCAGGGCTTGTCAATTAGGCAAGCAAACTAAAAATAACTTTAAGTCACTTAATAAGAGTGATTCACCTAGGATATTGTATCTGTTACACATGGATCTCTTTGGACCCATCACAGTACAAAGTCTAGGAGGGAAATCCTACACTTTAGTAGTTGTAGATGACTTCTCTAGATTCACTTGGGTGTTCTTTCTAAGGAAGAAGTCTGATAACTTTAAGTGTCTGACAGAGTTTCTCAAATGTATACAGATTGAGTTCAATACTCGCATTGCCCTGATCAGAAGTGATCATGGAACAGAGTTTGATTCTCTTCTTATGCAAGAGTTCTGTCAGAGTGAAGGGATCATGCATACTTTCTCAGCTCCTAGAACTCCTCAGCAAAATGGGGTAGCTGAAAGGAAAAATAGAACCCTTATTGAATCTGCCACTACATTGTTGTCAGATGCTCATCTACCTCTATCCTTTTGGGTAGAGGCAGTGAACACCTCCAACTATGTGCTGAATAGAAGTCTGATACATAAACTAAAGGGAAAGACTCCCTATGAATTACTCAAAGGGAAGAAACCTAAAGTTGACTATTTTAGAGTCTTTGGTTGTATTTGCTATATTCATAATAATGACAAGAAATATTTAGCAAAATTTCAAGCCAAAGCTGATGAAGGAGTGTTTCTGGGATACTCCATGATGAGCAAGGCTTATAGGGTCTATAATAAATCATCTTTAAAAATTGAGGAATCTGTTCACATATCCTTTGATGAAACTAACATGTCTTTCAAGGAGAAGACTTCTTCTACCATAGAACCTTTGCAGGAACATTCTCTAGTTGAAGACTTGAACAAGTTATAGGTTACTCAAGAGGATGAAAGCAGTGGAGATGAAGAAAATGCTCAACATATTGAAGAACAACTTGAAGAGTCAGTTGTTGTACCATAAGAGGAAACAACAACACAGGTTGGTGAATAATCAATACCCCCTGTTGATTTAGTAACATCAAGAGACCATCCAATTTCCCAAATAATTGGAGAAATCTCAGCTGGTGTGCAAACCAGAAATCAGGTCAACCAAAACCTGTTGCACACCTGCTTCCTATCTCAAATTGAACCTTAGTCCATTCAAGATGCAGAGCAAGATCCACACTGGATCCTTGCAATGCAAGAGGAGTTGCATCAATTTGAGAGAAACAAAATGGGTATTTAGAAACAAGTTGGATGATCAAGGAGTAATTATAAGGAACAAGGCAAGGCTAGTTGCTCAGGGATACTCTCAAGAAGAAGGAATAGACTACGACCAGACTTTTGCACCTGTTGCAAGATTAGAAGCCATCAAAATATTTCTAGCTTATGCAGCACACAAAGGCTTCAAGGTATATCAGATGGATGTCAAAAGTGCATTTCTCAATGGAGACATCAAAGAGGAAGTTTATGTCAGACAACCTCCAGGTTTTATCTCTCCAACTTTTCCTGATTATGTTTTTAGACTGAACAAAGCATTATATGGTCTCAAGCAAGCTCCTAGAGCATGGTATGAGACCCTAGCATGCTTTCTCTTGGAAAATGGTATTATAAGGGGTAGAGTAGACCAAACTCTTTTCATTAGAACCCATAAGTCCCATACCCTACTAGTATAAATTTATGTAGACGATATTATTTTTGGTTCTACTGACTCCAAATTGTGCAGAAGGTTTTCTAACCTGATGCATTCTAAATTTGAGATGAGTAGCATGGACGAGCTATCCTTCTTCCTAGGATTACAAGTCAAGCAACATGCTGAAGGCATATTCATTTCTCAAACCAAGTATGCAAATGAACTGGTTAAGAAATTTGGCATGTCTGAAGCATCTTGTATGAAAACACCCATGCCTACTAATGTTGTATTGGATGCTGATGAACATGGGAAACCTATTGATCAGACAACATATAGAGCAATGATTGGCTCTTTACTGTATCTTACAGCTAGTAGACCAGATATAATGTTTGCTACATGTATATGTGCTAGGTTCCAAGTAAGCCCTAGAGAGTCACACCTAACATTAGTGAAGAGGATTCTCAGGTATGTTAAAAGTTGTCCAAATCTAGGTCTCTGGTATCCAAAAGATTCAGCATTTGATTTAACTGGATTCTCTGATGCTGACTATGCTGGATATAGAATTGACAGGAAAAGCACCAGTGGAACTTGTCAGTTCCTTGGTGACAGACTTGTCTCTTGGTTTTGTAAGAAACAAACATCTGTGTCAACTTCAACTGCTGAAGCTGAATATATGGCTGCAGGCAGTTGTTGTTCACAAATCTTGTGAATTCAAAACCAACTCCTAGACTATGGCTACAACTTAGAGAAGTCTAAAATCTTTTGTGATAACACCAATACTATTTCTATAGCTCAAAATCCAGTCCTCCATAGTAGGACAAAACACATAGAGATTAGACATCATTTCTTAAGGGATAATGTTGAAAAGAATAAAATTGAACTACAATATATCCCAACTAATTTACAAAGGGGAGATATTTTCACCAAGCCTTTGGATGAAAAGAAACACACCTTCTTCCTAAATCAGTTAGGAATGTTAGATGGAGGAAGTCTTAAATAATATCCAAGATTTTGAAAGCTTAAAAATTGACCAAGACTAGGCAAACATTCTGATTTTTCTTAGTGTCTAGAATTTTTCTGATCTCTGAACTGCGCTCGACGATTTGCCCCAAGATCGTCGAACGGAGATCGATGATTTCCGAAATCGTCGAACTAAGTTCAGCGTTTCTCAGATAGTATGAACTATCTCTTCCGGTCAACGATCGTCGAACGGCGCTCGACGATTTTATTCTCTGAACGATCGTCGAAAGGAGCTCAACACTCTCCAATATCGTCGAATGGAGATCGACGATGTAGAAGACTCCTCAGATTCCTTTAGTAGCCTCGATCGTCGAACTGAGTTCAACGATCTTTCCAATTCTACGTCGAACCCTAATATAAAACTCATTTTTCGCCGTCGTTCTCTTTTGCGCTTTCATTTCTCTGCAAGAATTTTCTTTCCCTCCAAACAGTTCTACACTTGGTCATTTTATTTGTTGAATTTTTGCAGGTACCCATGGCTGTGTTAGTTGCTGTTCTTGCTGCTATGAAGTTTGATGCTGGTTTTGACATCGACATGGAATCATTCAGCACAACTGACCAAGCTTTTCAAGATATATTGGCATTGTTCAAAGACCAGAATCTGATAGCAATAATGACCACAAGAATAAAGCTGGCTTCTGATGAGATAAAGGAATGGGTTTATACTGCCCACAATCAAGATAACAACACTCTTGTTGGGTCTATATCTGGAACTCAGGTACCCTTAACCCCAACAATTCTATCAGAAGTTTTTGAGTTGAGTAATGGAGAAGATACTGCTGACTTATCTGGAGATGAGTATTCTGAACTGCTTGCTAGAATGGGTCATTCAGAGGGAAACCCTAGCAAGCTCTTCAAAAGGAACCTGTCTGTAGAATACAGATTCATGGCAGATGTTGTTGGGAAAGTGCAACTGGCTAAGCACTCTGCCGATGATACAATTTCAAGGTATCAGCTCTGCCTCATGGGATCTCTTGTAGATAAGAAGAATCTGAATTGGGGAGAAGTTTTCTTTGACCTCATCAAAAAGAAAATCAACAAAAGTTTTGTTAACTTTGGGAGAATCATTGGAGTGTTTCTGCAACACAGGTGCCCTGCCTTGCTGGTCTCCTCTGGAGTTCATATAAATGCCTCCAAGAGATTGTCTCGTGCCCTCTTTGGAAAGTGGGACAGACAAATCAGCAAGCCTAGCAGGCCCTCCTCCAGTACTCCTTCAGGCACAAGGACTCTAAGAGTCACTCCTCCATAGGTCTCTGACCCTGCAGATGACATGGCTGCTGTTGTTGCCTCTCCTCCTCCTCCTCCAATTCCATCCCTTCCCCTACCATCTACCATCCCAACTCCATCCACCATCATCATATCCAGCCCCTCTCCAACATCCACACCATCTCCAGTACCTGTTCTTCCACCACCAGAAGAACATTTCCACCCATTATTCTCCTACCCTCCACCAGATATCACTTCATCACCCTCCATTCCATCCTTCACCCTAATTGATGATTCCTTTATGTATGATTCCCCATCATCTCCTCCTGAGTTACCCTCTTCCTCCACTTCCTTTCAAGACCTTCTACACCAAATCATTGACCAACCAACATTCATCCCCTCTATCTCCATTCCCCTGTCCTCCATATCCACTTTACCAACACCTCAGCCATCCCTTCCACCATTCACCAGCTCTCCACTACCAGAACCCTCAGCTGCTCCTATATTTTCTACCTCTGCTCCAGCCCTTGAGCAAGTAGACCTCCCAGCCCTTGCTGACACGCTGTATGAGTTGCTTGCCCCCAGGCTCTCTCTGCGGTTGGAGACCTCCTTGGCTCCACTACACCTGTCAGTGACAGCTCTCTCTACCAGGCTCTCTTCCCTCTTTCCTTAGGCAGCTCCTACAGCAGTGTGCCTTGATCCAGACTTGTCTGAATCTAGGCAGGGGGAGATGCCATATGAAGTGAGTCTTCATGCTGCTGCTGTTGCTGCTGCTGCTTCTGTGTCTGCTTCTGTGAGCCTGTCTGCTGCTGCTGCTGCTGTCTTTGCTGCCTCTTCAGTTCCTCCTCTTGCTGTTGCTGTTGCTGTGCCTCAAGCACAAAGTCCTCCTGCTGCAGTCCTTGCAATAGTCCTCAGGTCTTTGCTATCAGATTTTGATCAGTTTTACTTCAGCTGTCTGCCAGAGGTTAATGCTGTCCAGCCTCCAGAGGATCTATCCAAGGCCCTTGTGCCATTTTCTTGCTGTGACCCAAGCATTATAACCTCCTTTGTCAACTCAGTGTATGCTGCTGCTTCTTCTGCAGAAAGCATTGTTGTTGCTTCTGATATTGTTGATACTGCTGCTGAGATTATTGATACTGCTGCTGAGAATATTGATACTGCTGCTGAAGTCTCTGCTATTTCTGATGAACCAATTTCCAAGGAAATTCTGATGTCAGAGGCACCTGAATTTGAGCCTTCTGCAGTTTCTGATGTTATTCCTGATGTTGATATTGTTGTTAGTGAGTCTGTTGTTACTGCTGTTGTCACCTCTCCAGTATCTGTTGCTGCTGTTGTTTCTACTTCTACTCCTAGTGCAACACCTTCAACATCTGTTGCTGTCATTTCTGCTTCTGCTTCAATATCTGCTGCTGTCTCTGCTGTTACCACTTCAACACCTGCTGCTACAATCTCTGCCTCATCTGCTTCTGTACAACTCAAGAAGGATCTAATGAATAAAATAGATGCTCTTTATGATGACCAGAGTTCTGAAAGTGATGAATTTAGAACAGACTCTGATGACTCTTCTGCTACCATTGCCAGGAAAAGAAAGGCAAGGAGCAAAGCAATGAAGAGGGTACC
Source organism: Platanthera guangdongensis (assembly GCA_039583875.1). Taxonomy (NCBI): domain Eukaryota; kingdom Viridiplantae; phylum Streptophyta; class Magnoliopsida; order Asparagales; family Orchidaceae; genus Platanthera; species Platanthera guangdongensis. The sequence continues at coordinate 477,857 of CM077162.1, read as the reverse complement.
TCCTGCCAAAGTTAAGGACAACAATGATATTCCATATTACATTCTACATGACTGCCCTATTACTGAGCACTGGATGCATTACTCCAAGAATCAGCTGAAGGCAATGAAGAAGAAGAGAAAATATGAGAAGGGCTCCTCTCAATTTCAACACTCTCATCCTCCTCCACCACCTCCTCCTGATGCAGGTGCAGGTGGAAGCTCTGCAGCTCAACCCCCAGCCAGAAGTCAGGCCCCCTATCAGCCTCATGCTAGATCTTATAATAGGGGTAGCCAATCCAGGGATCTCAATCCAGGAGAGGAGGATACAGAGGACATCAAAGAGATTTTCAAGTCTATTCCAAAGGGTACTCAAGGCAACACCCATATTCTAGGGGAGGACAAATGTCAACTGATATAATATCTGCTCCTTTCCCTTACAAGCTGAAAGAAACTGTGTCTGCCAGGCCTCCTTAAGACAATCCCTCTAACAGATATGAGCCACCTGTACCTTTTGAGGATCCTGAAAACAATCCAGTTGCTTGGACTGCCAGATTAAAGGAACTAGCTGCACTGGATCAGACTAAAAAGGCTAGAGAGCAAGGAAAAGATTCTTCCAACATTTCAACTATGTCTGAACAGAGACAGAAAGAGCTAGAGAGATATGCATCAAGTAAATTCTTTGATTCTGACATCCTGAACACATCTTTATCTCAGGAGGAGCTTTGATAACATCAAGATCCATTAGTCTTCTCAGTTATTTTGAGAAAGAGAAGACACCATAACTCTCTCACCCCCTCTCTGTACAAAGGGTTCTTTAACTCCATTCAAAAGTTATTCCTTGGTTGCAAGTATCCTGATCAAAAGACTTGAGTTGGTTTTTGAGCACCTGATCAAAAGCTCATTTGTGGCAGTCACCTGATCAAAACCTATAGTAGATTCCTACCAGGGTGGTAGAAGAGTGGATGTACCCAAGTTGGGGAACCATTATAAAAATTCTTGTGTTGTTTGGTTGCCCTTTTATTTTTGTTTTTGTTGTGTCTGTGATAAATTAGGTTATATATGATGTGTTAGAATAGCTTAACTTAGGATAACTTTTAGCTTACTATTAATCTGATATCTCTCAATTCATTACTCTGATATTACTTCTTAAACAGTCAAAAGATTTTTTATTACTCTATTCACCCCCCCTAGAGTAAATCACATCTAAACCTCACTTTCAATTGGTATCAGAGATGTTTCCTTTGGATGTACAAGCTAGCCCTTGAGCCAAAAGATCCTGTGTTAGATCTGATCCTTTTTTTCTCTTAGGATTATTTCCACAGCATGTCACAGAACAAGGATTATGCAAGCACCAAACCTCCAGTTTTAATTTAAATAGATTTGCAATCTGGAAGGCAAGAATAAAGCACTATATGAACTCTATTGATGAGGACATTTTCAACTCTATTGTGACAGGTCCTCCTCAAGGAGCTGCTTCTACACCCACATCAACTTCTAGCACTCATGTAGTTCCAACTCTTGAGTGGACTGATGCACAAAAGAATGCTAAGATTGTAGATGCAAAATCCATGAACATTCTAGCTCTGACTATGTCTGATGACATATTTCAAAAGGTGGCTGAATGCACTTTAGCCAACGCCATCTGAGCGAAAGTATAGGAGATCCAATCTCATCTCACAATATGAGAACTTCAAGAAGGATGAAGTTGAGTCAGTGAGTGATATGTACAACAGGCTTAGCTCAATCATCAATGAGCAAAAGACATCGGACAAGGACATCACTCTGACAAAAATCAATGATAAAATCCTCATGTGCTTCCCAAGCACATGGGATTCAAGAATTTGGCCAATCAGAGAAGCCAGAAGCATGATAGAAATCTCTACTGAATCAATGCTTGGAAAGCTAAAATCCTATGAGCAGTTAATGAAGACCATAGAAGCAGCATCTGAACAGAAGACTCTAAGACCTATCAGGAAGGAGCACAATACTGCATTCAAGGCTACTGAAGAGTCTGAAGGGACTCCAATCAATGAAGAGCTGATGAGCCTCTTTGCCAAAAGATTCTTCAAGATGGCAAAGGACTTCAGAAGAAAGTCATCAAGGCAAGATGATAATCCAAGGTATGACAAGACTCCATCTAAGGAAATTGTCTATTTTGGTTGTTGGAAGCCTAGACATTTCATCTCAGAATATACAGAAACTCAGAAGATGGACAGAAGAAGAGAAAAGGATTCTTGAAGAACACATCATAGCAAGCCCTCTTCCAGCAAATACAAGAGGAATGAAAAAGGGTTTGTTGCAGAAACCTGGAGTTATACTGAGGAAGAGTCATCATCATCCAGCTCCAGTGATGATGAAGAAGAAGAGAAGGAACAGGAAGTTATGTAACAACCCCATCAGTTCACATAGTATATACTAGAAGGTCCGGCCGGGGCCCAACAGCATAGACCACAAAATAGGCAGTGCAGTTACTGTGTGATAACAGAGTAGCGCAGCGCACCCTAACACATTGCATTCTAACAGAAGCCGATAACACTACACTTGAACTCCACACCTGAATGTCCAACACATAGAAAATCCACATTTTATACATGATAGGAATGTCTTACACATACAAGTAGTTGGCCTTATGGCCTTATAGGGCTTTCAAAACAGTGGCCTTAAACATTGTCACGCATGACTGCCACATCAAAAGAAAACATAACACTTCTATTTCTTTTAGCCTTCGAGGGCTAGCAATGGCAGCGGCAAATGCATCAGGGACTTCATCCCTTATGTGTCCCTCTCGGCTCTCCAGCACCTGCACGGGGACATGCCACCCAACGGTGACAAACAGAGACAACAGTCAGCATTCAGCTGACCAAATTATAACGACCCTACCCCTTTCCCAGGGCAGTGGTAATCTTCCCTGCAGGCATAGCATTTCACAAGCATATATATCACAAATATGCTTTTATGGACACATTCCATCACAACCGTCAGCCGCCCGACCCGATGATCTGTGCACTCAAGGCACATTCTTGGTGTACCGTCGAACCAGTTGCCCACCACCATATCAGGGTCGCAACCTAACGACAAATCACTTGAGCATTTACTCCATGGCATGCAACCGGAGTAATATAGTCTTAGTGAACCGGGATTGGCACGTAGCCCCCCATTGTATCACGGCGCGCAGGCCTAAGACTTTAGCAATGCGCTCTAACAGACTGCACTTTCAGGTCTCACGTCGGACGGACATAACGCAGGTCGGATCCTCCACCCCCTGTTGCTCAAATCGCCTCGCCATCACCGAGCACATCATACTCGCGGCTAAAAAAAAGGCGCAGGTCGGTTTCACCGATCCTATTCTGGCATTCAAGCCTGGGTATGTCTCTGACACCCATTTCATATCATAACATTTGCGGATCTTTCCAGGGCACACCAGTACTTCCTGTTACTCCCTTTCACAGGTATGACTCCGCAATGTTAAGGGTCTTTCCTGTCTCACCACGCCAGTACTTCCTGTTACACTCTTCACAGGTACCACCCAAGAACATCAAGCATCAAAAGGGTATTTCCTGGATGACCAGTCCAGTACTTCCTGCTACTCTCTTCACAGGTAAAACCCAGCAGCACAACCAGCACAAGCATTATAAGGTTAATTTCTTGGACTACCACTCCAGTACTTCCTGCTACTTCCTTTCACAAGTCCAACCCGTCGACTCCTAAACTACGCGTTTATCATGGAGTCTTCTCCGGCTCGTATGCAACATCACCAATCCAGACTAACCTGTCCCGATGGGCTTCACACAGCATGCCTATTCCGTACTCAATTTCCGGATCTATATGTCAATCAACTGGGGATTCCATGAATAAACCCAAAGACTCCCATATTCAGCCACCCTCTGGTGGGGGAATCATATGCATGTGCCAAAAAGGAAGCCTTCACATGGCTAGGAAGAAAGATCGTTACCCTCGAAGATCGCTTCGGTGCCATGAGCTCCTAACTAGCTAGGAAGAACCGCAATATCTTTTCCTCCACAACGCCGGCCTCGGATCTCTCATCGGAAAACCGTAGCACCACCAGTGACCAGTCCCTTTCCTCCTCCTCCTTCTTCCTCTCCCTTTCTCTCTCTAGGATTTAGAAAGATGAAAGCCAAGTATGAAATGAGTTCTTTCATCTCAATCCACAGCCTTAAGGAAGCAGGGAGGCAGCTTAGCCCTTGGATCCCAGCTGAAGGAACGGACGGCCACGATTTTGCCACAAAAGCATAATTTTTACCTGACATGGTCTGTGACACGCCCGTGTCACGGGACGGGTTCCCAAAGCGATGCTTAACCGACTTATCTAGTCCAGTATACGCCCATATGACACGCCCGTGTCACGGGCCATGTCACCTGACATGCCTTCAGACATGCCCGTGTCTGTGACCGTGTACATCAGGGTGCAGAAAATCGAAATCAACCCGAGACTCACACGGCCTGTGACACACTCGTGTCTCAGGCCGTGTTCCAATACATGACACCAGACACGCCCCAGCTCAAGTTAAGTTCATCGACCAGGCTGACACGCCCTGTGACAAGCCCGTGTCACAGGCCGTGCCAGAGCACTCGATGATCGTCCACCAAATTTTGTCGACCACTCCTCGACTGTTCACCCAAGAATGACACGCCCTGGGACACGCCCGTGTCCCAGGCCGTGTCACCCATATTTTCCAATTTTTGGATTTTGGGGTGTTACAACCCTCCCCTCCTTACAAGAATTTTGTCCCGAAAATTTGCACCAAGTAAGGAACTCAAACAGAAGGATTTTCATTCCACAATAGTTTTAATATAAGTCGATACACACGACATAACCGTTACACAAAAAGTTCGGGAAACTCAGCTCGTATGGTCTGTGAAAGTGTGAGTTAGATCTGATATACTCTAGAGGGGGGGGGGGTGAATAGAGTATGGTGCTTGCTAAATACGTTTACAGCAGTTGTTGTATTCTAATGTGAACAGGGAAGCAAATAATAAACAGTAAATCTAATCACCGAGCAATCTAGTCACAAAGCAACCTAGTCACAAAGCAACCTAGTCACAAACCACATCCAGAAACAAAAAGAAAAACAAGCAACCAGAAGACACAAGGAGCTATAGTGGTTCCCCAACCAATCTGGATACATCCACTCTTCTACCACCCTAGGTAGGAATCCACTGCAGGATGAGTTGATCAGGTGTCCTGGGCACCAATGAGCTTTTGATAAGGTGCTCAAAAACCAAACCAGATTTTTTGATCAGGTGTCTTTCCACCAATGAGCTTTTGATAAGGTGCTCAAAAACCACATACACACTTTTGAAGGGAGTTTGAAAAACCCTTTACAGAGGTGGGGATGAGAGAGTGATTAAAGTCTTCTTTTCTCAATCACAGTAAGAAGAATATGTGGATTCAGTGATGTTGTCAAAGCTCCACCTGAGATCTGTAGTTGTTCAGAAAGTGAAGCTTTGTAGTAGAGTGATAGGCCTTCAGAAAATTGATCTCCAGCAAATGATGATTTAAGCAACAACTGAAATGTGAGGTGTCTGGAGTCTTGAATGATGATGGCCTTGAACACTTGAATCAAAAGAGATCTGAAGATTTCAGATTTTGATCTCCTTTTGGTGTTGGTGTTCTTGTATGAATCTTGAGACTGAGAATGTTTGGAACTCTCTTTCTTTCTCTGTGTAATTATTGTTTTTAGAGTTGTTGCAGAAATTGTTGTTGCAGAGAGTTTTTCTAACTTCTTGTTCTTCTTCTTGTATATGGAATAAAAACAAATCTTGTCTTTTTTTCCTTTTTCTCTGAATAGAAATGATCCTTTTCCAATATAGCCGCTAGCCTGTCATTAATTACTTCCTTAACTGTAATTGTCTTCTGGAGGAAAGTCCAATAAAATATTCCTTGAAAATTGCTTGAAACTTGCTCCAGATTAAATGAAAACGGCTACAAGATCTCTGAATTAAATGCTGACAATAATTCCACAACTGTCCAAATTTGAATCTTGAAAATCGTTGAACACTTCAGAAAAACGTCAAACTGAGCTCCACTATCGTCGAACTGAGCTCAGAGATTTGGACTTAGACAAAAACAGAGATCGTCGATCTGAGCTCAACAATCGTCGAACTGAGCTCAGATATAGAGGATCAAACTGGAGTCAAGATCGTCGATCTGAGCTCGAAGATCGTCGAATGGAGTTCGACGACTTGATGAAGCTAAGCTCAGAGATCGTCGAATGGAGTTCGACGACTTGATGAAGTTGAGCTCAGAGATCGTCGAATGGAGTTCAACGATCCGTGGAAGTGAGCTCAACGATCGTCGAATGGAGTTCGACGATTCGTCGTACTGAGCTCGACGAAATGACTTAGTCTTCTGAAACTAAAATCTCTGGTCTTGAGGGCAGCTTACAAACCTAAGTACTAACCCTTAGACTCAATTCTAATTGACCTTTAGATCTATACAATGAGGTCAAAACAGGTATCCTAAGACACATAGTGATCCTTGCCCAAATCAGTAATAGGGTGTTCCAACAATCTCCCCCTATTTGGGTTAGGATTACTATTTGCAGATATTGGAAAATTAAAAACAATATACAAAGCAACAATATAACAAAAACAAGACATTGCAGAATCACAGATATTATCTCAGTAAGTTCAGAAATCAAAAATAGTTGTCACCTTATAGAATTACTCTTTCTCTTTGCTCTTTATAAGGACTATTTCACTATTTGGATTTAGAGCTTCCTTTTTAGATCTTCTGTCATCAACTGCACCTAAAGAGGTTTGTTGCTTAGGCCTGAGCACTACAGCTTCAGGATGCAGCTTCATGTAGCTTTCAGAATCAAAAACTTGCTGGAAGCATATCTTTCAAGTTCCTTTTTCCTTTGATTAGATAATGTAGTATTATTGGAAGTGTCTTTGCCTTGTTCTCTGGCTTTCTTGATCTGGTCCAGAGTAGCTAATTCCTTCATCCTGGCTGCCCAAGAAGTAGGGTTGTTCTCTGGATCCTCAAAAGGAACTGGAGGCTCATATCTGTTGGAGGAATTGGCTGGAGGAGCTCTAGATGAGACTAACTCTTTAAGCTTGTAGGGAAAGAGACCTGAAGTAGTATCAGATGGACCTTGTCCTTCCCTTGAATAAGGATGCTGCTTGGAATAGCCTTTTGAATAGACTTGAAATTCTCTTTGGTTTCCTCTATAGTTTCCTCTCCTTGATTGGTAGCCTCTGGATTGACTTCCCCTGTATTGAGATCTACCTTGAGGTTGATAAGGGGTTTGGCTTCTGGCAGAGGGTTGAACAGCTGAACTACCACCTGCACCTGCATCAGGTGAGGGAGGAGGAGGAGGAGGAGGAGGATGATGGAACTGAGAGGAACCTGAAAGTCCACCTAGTGTCAACAAAGTTCACCTATAGGGGGGGGGGGAATAGGTGACGTGCAACGCTTTTGCGGAATTTATGACGGTACCTGCACAATAAAAATAAATAGCACAGTACACAGAATACACAGGCAATTTATAGTGGTTCCCCGACTTGGGTACATCCACTTTCCCCCTTCGACCTATCTCCCAACAAGGGACGACTCGGTCACTTCTCCAACAGGATTGAAATCCAATCCTTGCACTATCGGAAGGAACCCTTCCACACGTAGGAGTCAACACTCCCACAAACCGGGTTGCACCCAACCCTTACAACACGGAACAATCGTTCCTTTACAACAAAAGTAAAATTGAATGTACACGAGATACAAACTTCGTTTGGAGACTACGGTGTTCCTCTTCATTCGACGACGTGTTCGTGAAGTCAACGAAGAGTCTACAACCTTGGTCTTTCTTGGAAAGGATCTCCCCGGAACGGGCGGCGTCAAGACGAGCGGCGGCTTGCTTCGAGATCGGCGGCTATGATGATGAGCGGCTGCTGAACTTAGAGCTCCAATCTTCGTAGCGAAGCTAGCTTGGTCTTCCAACGGTCACACGAGGATCGGTCGTCTCGATCGATTCGGATGGGGAAGTTCTTCCCGATCAACAAATCGAGAGACAAGAGATCTCTTGATAGACGCGTGAGACTCTAAGCTTGGCTAAGCTTCTGTCGCCGGAGATCGGGAAGAAAAGCGATCAGTAGCGGCAACTGACTAGCGCGAGCGGCGACGGATGCGGCGGAGCGATTTCGCGATTTTAGGGTTTGCTCTTGCTCTGTTTCTTTCTGTCTAGCTATTCCGTTCAAAATACCCGTATATATATACTGTAGACGCCTTCAAAAATGACCGTTGTGGGACCCACAAGCAGAATCCCTAAGTCCCGGTCCAGAACCTTAACAGCGGCAGAATCCGGTTCAGGAAGTTCCAGAAAAACGCCCAAGTCAAAATCGGTGAGAATCGAAAGTGATTCTCGCCGAGTCACCGAGAATCAAAGGTGATTCTCGACGATTCGACGAGAATCAAAGATGATTCTCGTCGAATTTGCCTTGGTTCCACGCACTGCTTTAGGACAGGTCGAGACCGCCGAATCGGCGAGAATCACTTGGTGATTCTCGTCGATTCTTACTTAGAAGCAGAGGTGCTCGCTTAGAAGAGGCTGGAACGAGTTCGGCGAGAATCAACCACTGATTCTTGACGAATCGGAGAGAATCCCTTTGTGATTCTCGCTGAATCGGCGAGAATCACTTGGTGATTCTCGTCGATTTACACTTAGGCGAATTTTCGTCTTTCCACCCAAGAGCTGCTCCTTGACCCATCCGTGCTCCTTGTCTTCTCTTGCATAAACACGGCCCTGTACTTGAAAGTAAGTGCACTCCAATAGAGAGAGTACACGTAGGCCAACACACTGATCTGCTCAACGAGGGATTACGTCGTGCAGACCCGTGTATATTGACCTACTGCACTCTGACATTGGTGTGCACTTAGCGTGGAAGAACTGCAAGCACAACTTAAAAGATTTTATCAAATACATTGTCTATTGACCTTAGCTTGTCCAGGGGCTTCTTCAAATCAGGTACATTGTGGATACAATACCCAACAGAACCTTTCTCATACTTTCTCTTTTTCTTCATGGTCTTCAATTGATTCTTGGAATATTGCATCCAGTGTTCTGTAATGGGGCAGTCATGCAATATGTAGTAAGGAATATCATTAGTATCTTTGACTTTTGCTGGAGGAACCCTTTTCATTGCTTTGCTTATGGCCTTTCTTTTTCTTGCAATAGTGGCAGAAGAATCATCTGAGTCAGTTTTGAACTGATCACTTTCTGAGCTCTGATCATCATATAATGCATCAATCTTTTTCAGATAATCTTTCTGTTGTTGTGATTGAGCAGGAGAAACAGTAGTGACAGCACTGGTAACAGTAACAACAGAAAGAGCAGTAGAAACAAAACTGGCAGAAGAAGTTGTGGCAGCAGCAGTAGATATAGCAGATATCGATACAACAGTTTCAGCAGTTTCAGAAATAATACTTTCAGATACAATAGTTTCAGTAACAGTAATATCATCAGCAATGACAGTAGGCTCAAGGTCAAATGCCTCTGTCATATGTGTATCCTCAGATATTAAATCATCAGAAATGTCAGCAATATCAACAATATCAGTACTTGCAACAGAAACTAAAGAAGCAGCAATAGAAAAGGACTTTACAAAAGAATGAATTACGTTGGTGTCACACCTTTAAATAGGCACAATGGCCTTAAATAGATCTTCTGATGGCTGGACTGCAGTATGATCTGGAAGACAGCTGAAATATATATGATCAAAATCTGATAATAGTGACCTGAGGTCCACTGAGAAAACTGCAACTTGAGATGGTGAGGCTTGAGCTTGGGTTGAAGATACAACAACAGCAGCAGCAGCAGGCAATCTATCCACTTCATGAGGCATCTCCCCCTGCCTAGATTCAGTCAGGACTGGATCAAGGCACCCAGATGAAGGGATTGCCTGAGGAGGAATAAGTGAGGATAGCCTGGCAGACAGGTCTGCAACTGACTTTAAGAGTGGAGCCAAGGAGGTCTCCAACAAGAGGGATAGTTTGGGAGCTATCAGCTCATAAAGTCTGTCTGCTAAACCTGGAAGTTTTACATGCTCAATACGGATTTGAGCAGAGGTAGGGACTGAAGGTGGAGCAGCTGGAGATGTGGGTGGAGAGCTGGTGGATGGTGGAAATGAAGGTTGAGATATGGGGATTGTTGAAATGGAAGATAGTGGAATGGAAATAGAAGGTGTGAAGGAGGGTTGAGCAATGATATCTTGAAGCAATTGTTGATATGATGTGGAAGAAGAGGGTAGATCAGGAGGGGATGAAGGGGAATCATCCATAAAGGAATCATCCAGAAGTGTGAAAGATGGAAGTTGAGATGATGAATCAATTTCCTGATGTGGGTAGTGATGTAGAGGATGGAAGAGTTCTTCTAATAGTGGAAGAGATGGAGAATGGATAGAAGTTGGAGATGGGGTTGAAATTATGATGGTGGAGGAAACTGTAATGGTGGATGTGACTGGTGGAGATGAAATAAGAGGTGGAGGAGGAGAAGAAGATCTAGGCAAGTCTTCTGCAGGGGCAAAGACTAGAGGGGAAGAGACTGCAACAGCCCTTGTGCCTGAAGTGGTAGATGCAGAGGGCCTGCTGGGCTTCACTATCTGCCTGTCCCATTTGCCAAAGAGGGCACAGTTGAGCCTCTTAGAGGCATTGATGTGCATCCCAGTTGAGACTAGCAGGGCAGGGCATCTGTTCTGAAGAAAAAGCCCTAGTATCCTTCCAAAGTTAACAAAATTCTTGTTGATCGTCTTCTTAATCAAGTCAAAGAATACTTCTCCCCAGTTCAATTGTTTCTTATCTACAAGAGCACCCATCAAACACAGCTGATACCTGGAGATGGTATCATGGGCTGAGTGCTTGGCCAATAAGACCTTTCCTACAACATCAGCCAAGAATCTGTACTCAACAGCCAAATTCTTTTTCAGCAGCTTGCTAGGGTTTGCATCAGAATGACCCATTCTATCAAGCATAATAGAAAATTATTCTCCAGACAACTCAGCAGAATCCTCTCCAGAATTCAATCCAAAAATCTCTGTCAGAATAATAGGTGTCGGAGGTACCTGGGTTCTAGAAATTGATCCAACATCTGTATTTTGATCCTGGTTGTGGGCAGTATATACCCATTCCTTTATTTCATCAGCAGGTAACTTGATTCTGGTTGACATGATAGTAACTAGCTTTTGTTCCTTGAAGAGTTCTAGAATTTCTTGGAAAATCTGATCACTGTTATTGAAAGAGTCCATATCTATATCAAATCCTGCATCAAATTTCATGGTGGCTAGGACTGCAACTGAGACGGTCATTGTTTCCTGCAAAAATCAACAAACAAACGACCAAGTGTAGAAAAGTTTGGAGGGAAAGAGAATTTTTGCAGAAAGTATGAAAGCGCAAGGGAGAACGACGACCGAAAAAAGAGTTTTATATTAGGGTTCGACACAGAAAAGGAAAGATCGTTGAACTCAGTTCGACGATCGGGGCTTATAAAGGAAACTGAAGGGTCATCAACATCGTCGATCTCCGTTCGACGATATTTGAGAGCGTCGAGCTCCGTTCGACGATAGTTCAAAAAACAAAATCGTCGAGCTTCGTTCGACGATCGCTGACATGGAGAGATAGTTGAACACTATCTGAGAAGCGCTGAACTCTGGTCGACGATTTCGGAAAGCGTCGATCTTCGTTCGACGATCTGGGGGAAATTCGTCGAGCGCAGTTCAAAGATCAGAACCACTTTATACACTAGAAAAATTAAAATGTTTGCCTAGTCTTGGTCACTTTTTAGAGTTTTAAAATCTTGGAACTTATTTTAAACTTCCTCCATCTAACATTCCTAACTGATTTAGGAAGAAGATATGTTTTTTTTCATCTAAGGGTTTGGTGAAAATATCTCCCCTTTGCAAATTAGTTGGGATATATTGAAGTTCAATTTTATTTTTCTCAACATTATCCCTTAAAAAGTGATGCCTAATTTCTATGTGTTTTGTCCTACTATGGAGGACTGGATTTTGAGCTATAGAAATAGCACTGGTATTATCACAAAATATTTTTGACTTCTCTAAGTTGTAGCCATAGTCTAGGAGTTGGTTTTGAATCCACAATACTTGCGAACAACAACTACCTGCAGCCATATATTCAGCTTCAGCAGTTGAAGTTGACACAGATGTTTGTTTCTTGCAAAACCAAGAGAAAAGTCTATCACCAAGAAACTGACAAGTTCCACTGGTGCTTTTCCTATCAATTCTGCATCCAGCATAATCAGCATCAGAAAATCTAGTTAAGTCAAATGCTGAATCTTTTGAATACCAGAGACCTAAATTTGGACAACTTTTTACATACCTGAGAATCCTTTTTACTAATGTTAGGTGCGACTCTCTAGGGTTCACTTGGAATCTAGCACATATGCATGTAGAAAACATTATGTCAGGTCTACTGGCTGTAAGGTACAATAATGAGCCAATCATTGCTCTATATGTTGTCTGATCAACAGGTTTCCCATGTTTATCAGCATCCAGTACAACATTAGTAGGCATAGGTGTTTTCATGCATGATGCTTCAGACATACCAAATCTCTTAACCAATTCTTTTGCATACTTGGTTTGAGAAATAAATATGTCTTCAGCATGTTGCTTGATTTGCAATCCTAGGAAGAAGAATAACTCACCCATGCTACTCATTTCAAATTAAGAATGCATTAGATTGGAAAACCTTCTGCACAAATTTGAATCAATAGAACCAAAGATAATATCATCTACATAGATTTGTACTAGTAGGGTATGGGACTTATGGGTTCTAATAAAAAGAGTTTGGTCTACTCTACCCCTTATAAACTCATTTTTCAGAAGGAAGCATGTTAGGGTCTCATACCATGCTCTAGGAGCTTGCTTGAGATCATATAATGCTTTATTTAATTTCAAAACATAATCAGGATGGGTTGGAGAGATAAAACCTGGAGGTTGTCTGACATAGACTTCTTCTTTGATGTCTAAATTTAGAAAAGCACTATTTACATCCATCTGGTATACTTTGAAACCTTTGTGTGCTGCATATGCTAAGAAGATTCTAATAGCCTCCAACCTTGCAACTGGTGCAAAGGTCTGGTCATAATCTATGCCTTCTTCTTGAGAGTACCCTTGAGCAACTAGTCTTGCCTTAGTCCTTACAATTACTCCTTGATGATCCAATTTGTTTCTGAACACCCACTTTGTTCCAACAATGGAGTGATCCTTAGGCCTTGGTACTAGTTCCCAAACTTTGTTCCTTTCAAATTGATGCAACTCTTCTTGCATTACAATGATCCAGTGTGGATCTTGCTCTGCATCTTGAATGGATTGATGTTCAATTTGAGATAGGAAGCAAGTGTGCAACAGGTTTTGGTTGACCTGATTTCTGGTTTGCACACTAGCTGAGATGTCTCCAATTACTTGGGAAATTGGATGGTCTCTTGATGTTACTAAATCAACAAGAGGTGTTGATTGTTCACCAACCTGTGTTGTTGTTTCCTCTTGTGGTACAACAACTGGCTCTTCAAGAGGTTTCTCTTCAGGATGTTGAATGACTTCTTCATCATCACTGCTTTCCTCTTTTTGAATGATTTGTAATCTGTCCAAGTCTTCAGCAAGAGAATGTACATGCAAAGTTTCTATGGTAGAAGTATTCTTCTCCTTAGAAGACATGTTAGATTCATCAAAAGATATATGCACAGATTCTTCAATTTTAAGAGTTGATTTATTATAAACTATATAATCCTTAATGATCATGGAGTATCACAGAAACATTCCTTCATCAGCTTTAGCTTGAAATTTTGCTAAATACTTCTTGTCATTATTGTGTATGTAACAGATACAACCAAAAATTCTAAAATAATCTACTTTAGGTTTCTTCCCTTTGAGTAATTCATAGGGAGTCTTGCCCTTCAGTTTATGTATTAAACTTCTGTTCATCACATAGTTGGAGGTGTTAACTGCCTGTGTCCAAAAGGATAGAGGAAGGTGAGCATCTGACAACAATGTAGTGGCAGATTCAATAAGGGTTCTATTTTTCCTTTCAGCTACTACATTTTGTTGAGGAGTTTTAGGAGCTGAGAAAGTATGCCTGATCCCTTCACTCTGACAGAACTCTTGCATAAGAAGAGAATCAAACTCTGTCCCATGATCACTTCTGATCAGTGCAATGTGAGTATTGAACTCAGTCTGTATGCATTTGAGAAACTCTGTCAAACACTTAAAGTTATCATACTTCTTCCTCAGAAAGAACACCCAAGTGAATCTAGAGAAGTCATCTACAACTACTAAAGTGTAAGATTTCCCTCCTAAGCTTTGTACTATAATGGGTCCAAAAAGATCCATGTGTAACAGATACAAAATCCTAGGTGAATCACTCTTATTAAGTGACTTGAAACTATTTTTAGTTTGCTTGCCTAATTGACAAGCCCTGCAGAGTCCTTCCTTCTTGTAGGGGCCAGAAGGTAGTCCTCTAACAAGGTTGTCCTTGGATAGGCTAGCCATGGTTCTAAGGTTTATTTGTCCTAATATCTTATGCCATAATACATTAGGTCTACTAACAGAGTTAAACATGCAAATATCTACTTCAGTTGAAAGAAAGTCTACTAAATAGATGTTACCTTTCCTTTTACCTGTCAACACAGTTGTGTTGTCCTCTGATTGGATCTTGCATAAGGATTTGCTGAAAGTCACTTGGTAGCCTTCATCACATAGCTGACTGATGCTGATCAAGTTATGCTTCAGTCCTTCCACATAGGCTACTTTCTTGAATGTGACTGTGCCAATCTGAACTGCACCATATCCTTTTGTTAGTCCAAAGTTTGAATCACCAAATATGACTTTGGGTCCAAGCTTAGCTTTAAAGGATGTGAGGTTGTCCTAGTTTCCTGTCATGTGCTTGGAGCACCCACTATTCAAATATCATTGCTGGTTTGATGTTGGATAGGCCTTCACCTGCACACAAAATAATTTACTTGTTTTTTACCCAGTTTACCTTGGGCCTAGGTTGATAACCTTTAAATTCAGAAATAAATGACATCCCTGGTTGACTCTTATAACCTTCAGGATGATATCTCCTTGGAGGTATTATCCATTCAGTATAAGGGTTAATTCTGGATGAAGGACCCCTAGGATTTGAATTTGATTTACCCTTGAAGAAGTTTTCAAATCTCTGATCTCTGCTCGACGATCGTTGAGCTGCGTTCGACGATCTTGGGTCAGATCGTCGAGCTCCATTCGACGGTCGACTGTGGTAGAGTTCAGGAATTAGAGATCGTCGACCTGAGTTCGACGATTTTGCCTGAGATCGTCGATCTGCATTCGGCGATCTTCTAGCTCCATTCGACGATTTTTGTTGAACCTTGGTTTTCTTGGGTAAGTCAGAATCTTTCCTAGCTACCTCTACAACTCCCTTCCCTTTATCAGAAATAAACTTGATTGGGGTTGTTAGAACTATAGGTTGGCTGGATGAAGCACCCAAGCCCAGTGTACTATTGAATCTAGAGTTCACTGTGCTTGTGATGTCCATTAGCTTGATGCTTCTCCCATTAAGGGATTCTTCAAGCTTTTTTGCCTCTGATAGCTCTCTTTTCAGTGAAGCTATCTGCTCCCTACAACACTCCAACTCCTCAGAGAGTTTGAGGTTTTCTGATTTTAAGGTACTATGTTCAGATAATTGATTTCTGAGAGAAATGATTTCATTCTCAGATTTTAATAGGTTTAAACATAGTGTTTTAAATTTATACTTAAAGTCCTTAGAATTGAAATCAAAAGAGTCTATTATCTGGTCTTCTTCAGGTTGAGTCTCTGATTCAGATCCAGACTCTTCTGCATCAGAATTGTGTTGTGAGGCATTGATAGCCATCATGTAGAATTCCTTCTCTTCAGCATCATCCTCATCATCACTTGAGCTGGAAGAAGTTTCTGATTCTTCTTCTGTCTCACTCCAAGATTCAGCAACAAATCCCTTCCTTGTGTGTTTGTTCTTGCTTGAGGATGGTTTGTCATTGCTTTTCTTCTTAAAGTCCTTGTCTTTTCTTCTTTCTCTCTTGTCCTTTCTGTCCTTGTTTTTGATCTCTGGACAGTCGGGCACAATGTGGCCTGGTTTCCTGCAACCAAAGCAAATAATTTCTTTATTATTTGACTTATCATACCTTGGATTGTCATGCTCTTTGTATGATCTCTTCCTGAAGTCCTTTCTGGCCATCTTGTAAAATCTTTTGGCCAGTATATTAAGCAGCTCATCATTGCCTGTGACCTTGTCTTCAGGCTGATCTTCAGTGGCTTTGAAAGCTATTGTCTTTTCCTTTCTTGTGGCTGGTGAGGCAGCCTTCTGCTCTTCTTCTCTATTTTTGATGAGCAGCTCATAAGACTTGAGCTTGCCCAAGAGAGCTTCTGTTGTGATTTCATTGAGACTTCTGGCATCCTTGATTGGCCCGATCCTTGAGTCCCAAGTGCTTGGGAAGCACATTAGGATTTTGTCATTTAGCTCAGTCAATGAGATCTCTTTATCCAAAGTTTTCAGCTCATTGACTATCATACTGAGTCTGTTATACATTTCAGCTACTGACTCAGCTTCTCCTTTCTTGAAATTCTCATATTGGGATATGACGTGGGATTTTCTGTCTTTTCTTTCATCAGCTCATCCTGAGACTATTTCAGTTAGCTTATCCCAGATTTCCTTTGCTGAGTTGCATTCAGCTACCTTTCAGAAAATTTCATCAGACATAGTCTGGGCTAGAATGTTCATAGCCTTTGCATCAGCAACTTTCCATTTCTTGATGTCAGCATCTGTTCCTGAGGGAGGTGGAACAGCACTTGTACTTGTGTTCTCTGGAGGTCTTGGACACACTGTCAAAACAGAATTAAAAATGTCCTCATCAATAGAATTCATGTAGAGACTAATCCTTGCCTTCCAAAGTGCAAACTTGGATAGA
The DNA here is from genome assembly GCA_039583875.1 of Platanthera guangdongensis. Classification (NCBI taxonomy): domain Eukaryota; kingdom Viridiplantae; phylum Streptophyta; class Magnoliopsida; order Asparagales; family Orchidaceae; genus Platanthera; species Platanthera guangdongensis. The sequence continues at coordinate 460,929 of CM077162.1, read as the reverse complement.
TTGCACACTGGAGGTATGGTGCTAGCATAATCTTTATTTTGGGCCATGATTTGTGAAGAAATATTCTAATAACAAAATCAAAACAGGCAGATCTAACTAGGGATCTTTGGGTTCAGGTGTTAGCCTGTGCAACCACTGAGATGTGGTATTTTTAACCAACCTCAAAGATGTGGTATTTTTAACCAACCTCCCTCTGATACCAATTCAAAGTGTGAGTTAGATCTGATATACTCTAGAGGGGGGGGGGGTGAATAGAGTATGGTGTTTGCTAAAAACTTTTACAACAGTTGTTGTATTCTAATATGAACAGGGAAGCAAATAATAAAAAGTAAATCTAATCACAAAATAATCACAGAGCAATCTAGTCACAAAGCAACCTAGTCACAAACCACAGCCAGAAACAAAAAGAAAAACAAGCAACCAGAAGACACAAGGAGCTATAGTGGTTCCCCAACCAATCTGGGTACATCCACTCTTCTACCACCCTAGGTAGGAATCCAATGTAGGATGAGTTGATCAGGTGTCATGGGCACCAATGAGCTTTTGATACGGTGCACAAAAACCAAACCAGATTTTTTGATCAGGTGTCTTGCCACTAATGAGCTTTTGATAAGGTGCTCAAAAAGCACACACAAACTTTTAAAGGGAGTTTGAAAAACCCTTTACAGAGGTGGGGATGAGAGAGTGATGAAAGTCTTCTTTTCTCAATCACAGTGAGAAGACTATGTGGATTCAGTGATGTTGTCAAAGCTCCCCCTGAGATCTGTAGTTGTTCAGAAAGTGAAGCTTTGCAGTAGGGTGATAGGCCTTCAGAAAATTGATATCCAGCAAATGATGATTTCAGCAACAACTGAAATGTGAGGTGCCTGGAGTCTTGAATGATGATGGCCTTGAACACTTGAATCAAAAGATATCTGAAGATTTTAGTTTTTTGATCTCCTTTTGGTGTTGGTGTTCTTGTATGAATCTTGAGACTGAGAATGTTTGGAACTCTCTTTCTTTCTCTGTGTAATTGTTGTTTTTAGAGTTGTTGCAGAAATTGTTGTTGCAGAGAGTTTTTCTAACTTCTTATTCTTCTTCTTGTATATGGAATAAAAAAAATCTTGTCTTTTTTTCCTTTTTCTCTGAATAGAAATGATCCTTTGCCAATATAGTCATTAGTCTGTCATTAATTACTTCCTTAACTGTAATTGTCTTTTGGAGGAAAGTCCAACAAAACATTCCTTGAAAATTTCTTGAAACTTGCTCCAGATTAAATGAAAACGGCTACAAGATCTCTGAATTAAATGCTGACAATAATTCCACAGCTGTCCAAATTTGAATCTTGAAAATCGTGGAATTCTTCAGAAAAACGTCGAACTGAGCAGCACTATCGTCGAACTGAGCTCAGAGATTTGGACTTAGACAGAAACAGAGATCGTCGATCTGAGCTCAACTATCATCGAACTGAGCTCAGAGATAGAGGATCAAACTGGAGTCAAGATCGTCGATCTGAGCTCGAAGATCGTCGAATGGAGTTCGACGACTTGATGAAGCTGAGCTCAGAGATCGTCGAATGGAGTTCGACGACTTGATGAAGTTGAGCTCAGAGATCGTTGAATGGAGTTCGACGATCCGTCGAAGTGAGCTCAACGATCGTCGAATGGAGTTCGACGATTCGTCCTACTGAGCTCGACGAAATGACTTAGTCTTCTGAAACTAAAATCTCTGATCTTGAGGGCAGCTTACAAACCTAAGTACTAACCCTTAGACTCAATTCTAATTGACCTTTAGATCTATACAATGAAGTCAAAACAGGTTTCTTAAGACACATAGTGATCCTTGCCCAAATCAGTAATAGGGTGTTCCAATAGTCGGCTCTCGCTCCCATGTAAGGTCCTCATGGACGCAATTATCCCGCCGGACTTTAACCATCCTGACTGCCTTATTCCGCAACTATTTCTCGGCTCGATCCTTGATCTGAATGGGACTATCCTCTATCGTTAGCCCATACTCCACCGCCACTTGATCATCCCTGATCACCTGAGCTGGATCTTTCATGTCCTTCCGCAGCACCGAGACATGAAACACATCATGCAATCCACCCAAGTCTGCCGAAAGAGCTGGCCAATATGGGGCTTCTCCAACTCGCTCGACCACTTCAAATGGACCAAGGTATCTTGGACTTAATTTTTTCAGACGTCGAATCCTGAATACGCCTTTGAAGGGTTTGATCTTCAAGTATACCCAATCGCCTACCAAGAACTCCACGATCTGGTGCTTGGCGTTGTAGTATTTCGCTTGTCGATCTTGAGCGATCAATAGTCGTTCCCGAATAGTGCGTATTGTCGAGTTTCCTTCATCAACTTCATTACGCCTATAAACTCTGGCTTCGCCCACTTCTACCCAAGCTAAAGGAGTACGACACATCCGTCCATACAGAGCTTCATAAGGCGCCATGCTGATGCTTGCTTGGTAGCTGTTATTGTAAGCGAACTCCACCATATAGAGATGATCTTCCCATCTCTTTCCGAAGTCGAGGGAGCACATCCGAAGCATGTATTCCATTGTTCTGTTGGTCCTTTCAGTTTGGCCATCCGTCTAGGGATGAAAGGCCGTGCTGAATGTCAACTTCGTGCCCAACAGTTGATGAACTAGTCTCCATTCATTCGATGTGAACCGCCCGTCTCGAACACTTACGCTGCTCCGGGTAACACCGTGTAGCCACACAATCTGGTCAACATACATCTTTGCCAACGTTTCCACCGAATCATCCCGTCTGTTCGGCAGGAAGTGTGCCACTTTCATCAGCCGATCAACAATCACCCAGAAGGAATCATTTCCTCGTTGACATCTCGGCAACCCGTATACAAAATCCATGGAAATATCGTCAAACTTCCATTCTGGAATCGACAATGACATCAAATAACCACCCGGCTTCTGGCATTCCGCCTTCACCATATCACATGTTTGGCATTTGACCACATAATGAGCAATATCTTTCTTTAGCCCTGACCACCAGAATAACTTTTTCATATCCATGAACATCTTCGTGCTCCCTGGGTGGATTGAGTACTTCATATAATGCGCTTCATATATCAGTTCTTCCCTCAATTTACCCAAATTCGGGATGCACAAATGACCCTCTTTCCGCAAAAGACCGTCATCCCAGGAGAATTTGCCCTCTGGCCCCTCTTAAACATAGTGTAAGAGATCTTCATCTAACCACATTGCTCGTCGAATCCGGTCTGCAAGGTCACACTATACCTCCGTCAAGTTCAGACATGCATCAGCTATAGCATTCTTATCAGCACACGAGATCTCCAATGCTTCCAACTCCTGGATGAGACATTCATCATGCCTCTGCAACCAGCTCGCCCTTACCGGAGCTCTCCGACTCAAGGCATCTTCGACTATGTTACCCTTCCCGGGAGTATAATGAAATTCAAAGGTGTAGTCCCCGAGGAACTCCAACCACCTTCGTTGTCACATATTCAGGTCCTTCTACTCCAATAGGTACTTTAGGCTCTTATGATCTGTATAGATCTCCACCTTCACTCCATAAAGATAGTGTCGACACAGTTTTAGTGCAAAGATCACTGCCTCCAATTCTAAGTCATGGACGGGATAGTTTCGTTCGTGCACCTTCCGCTGGCGTGAGCCATAAGAGATTACCTTTCCATTTTGTAGAAGAACGCAGCCTAAGCTGCTCCCTGAGGCATCACTGTAGATTACAAACCCATTGGTACCACATGGCAATGACAACACAGGCACCGTGGTCAACCAAATATTCAACTCTTCAAAAGCTCGCGCGCACTCTGGCGTCCAGACGAACTTTTGATCTTTTCTCGTTAGTGTGGTTAGCGGCAAAGCGATCCGCGAGAAATTTGCAACAAATCTTCGATAGTAGCCCGCGAGTCCAAGGAAGCTCCTAACTTCGGCCAATAAAGACAACACCGGGCAATCCTGTATGGCCTTTATGTTTGCTGGATCCACTGTTATGCCCGCTCCACTCACCACATGGCCCAGAAAAGCCACTGACGCTAGCCAAAACTCGCACTTCGAGAACTTGGCATAGAACAGATTCTGCCTCAAGGTATTCAATACCAACCGCAAGTGCTTCTCATGATCGGTTTCCGATCTAGAGTACACCAGGATATCATCAATGAACACTATCACGAATAGATCCATGTATTCTCGGAATATTCGGTGCATCATATCCATAAATACTGAGGGCGCATTACACAGCCCAAACGGCATTACCGAGAACTCATAGTGCCTGTACCGTCTTCCAAATGCAGTTTTGGGAATGTCACCTTCCCGGATTCTCAACTGGTAGTACTCAGACTTCAAGTCCAACTTCGAGTAGACGGACGATCCCACTAGCTGATCGAACAACTCATCAATCCGCAGAATCAGATATTTATTTTTCTCGGTCAGCTTATTCAGTTTGCGGTAATCAATACATAACCGTAAGCCACCATCTTTCTTTTTAACAAAAAGCATAGGGGCACTCCAAGGAGACATGCTTGGGCGTATATAACCTTGCTCCAGCAATTCTTACAGTTGGACTTTCAACTCCGTCATTTCCTTTGGTGCGACGCGATATGGCGAGCGGGCCACATGTTTCGTACCTAGCACAAACTCGATCGTGAAGTCAATCTCTCGCTGGGGTGGTAGCCCAGTGAGATCCTTGGGAAACACATCTGTAAACTCTGACACTATTGGAACACCGCACACACTGGCCTTAGGCTCCACAACCTGAATCAACACAAAGTATAACTCCGTGCCTTTCCGAACAGCTTTGACAACTTGGAGTGCAGACATCAATGTCCTGCCAACTCCTTGCATACCCGCGAACCTTGTCTCCTACTCGGTATTCTGGCCCAACGTGATCTCTTTGGACTGCCAATCAATCAAGGCATGCTGCTCCGCGAACCAATCCATACTAAATATCACGTCGAATTCCGATATCGGCAATACATATGCAGTCAAGCAGAAATCATGACTTCCTATTTGCATCGCCACATCGCAAGCATGATCCGCAAGCATCATACAACCATTCGACAACATCACTCTAATGCTATCTGTCTTCACCCAACTAGGTATCCCAAGCCGCGCTATGAACTCGTTAAATAGAAAAGAGTGTGACGCACCCGTATCAAATAGTGCTCGTGCCAGCGTGTTCTGAATCATCACAAATCCTGTGACCATCATGTCACACATACAAACCGCATACATATATACAATAAACCAAGCATACAAGCAATACAATGCGCAAAACCTAACTCGTACCTGTGACGACGTCACTCCGCTTGATGGCCTCCTGCAGGCCAAGATTGTAGACCCGGGGCTGCGCCTGCGATGCAGAGGATTCCAACACTGTCTTGCCCTTTTTCACATATGACGCTCCCGCCTTCTTTTCACTCTTTGGCGGCACCCGACAATCCCGGGCTATATGCCCCATCCATCCACAATTGAAGCACGTACGAGTATCCGGCTTTGAAGTGGTCACCGACGTTGCTCCCGATGAAACCGAAGAAGGAGCTTGTCCTGCCGTCTTGGGCCTCTTGCCCCATTTATTCATATAAAATGACTTCGTCGGTCGGGGCACTTTAAAATCTGGCTGTGTCACAGCCAATGCCCTCTTCCCCTGCATCCTTTTCATGTCTTTTTCCAGTGCACAGGCAGTGTCAACTAAAGCCTAGAAGTCTTAGTTCACAGAACTAGAAAGCAGGAATCTCAACATGTCCTGCAGTCCTTTATAGAACCTATTTGTCTTTCTCTACTCATCAGCAAATATCGAACCCGCATACCGCCCCAAGCATGTAAACTCATGCAGGTAAGCTTCCACACTGCCTTCTCCTTGCGTCAGCCTTTGGAATTTGTTCTCCATGGCTATGCACTATGCCGCCGGGAGGTGCTTCGCCAGGAAGAGCTCAGAGAATTCCTCCATCGACACTTGTGTTAACTGTCTACCTGCCAAGTGGTGTAGCTCCATTTCGTCCCACCACAAACGGGCCTCTCCTTCTAGCAAGAAGGAGGCTAAGGTGACTTTCTGATGCTCCTACGTTCCAATCGCCATCAAAATCCTCTTGACACGCGACAACCAGTCTTCAGCCTGCACAGGAGATCCCACTCCCGAGAACGTAGGCGGGTGAAAACTCATGCACTGCTTTAACTGTTTCTCAGCTACTCGAGGATTCACATCTGATACAAGTTCTGGCCTTGCCGCCACCTATTCTGGCCTCAATGTCGGCTGCGCCTGCCCTTGTGCCTGCCCAAGAGGCTGTGCTTGCAGCATGGAAAATACAGCCTCATCAACAAATCGTATAGTTTCCGCAGAAGGTGGAGGTGTAGGCACCTTGGCTGGTGTCGTACTTTCATCAGACTGCTGGGGCTCCGAATGCCCCGCACCACTCCGCATCACCTAAAAGTGGACAACACACACATTAGAGACTGTACACAAGCAATATCAACAAGTTAGGAACACGCAGGTTCCTCAAACACATGTATTTGCATTCCTACCATGGACATTTAGGAGTTCAATCTTGTTAACTTGGTTTGCACAGTCACGTGCTCGCCACCCCACAAAAGAAGGCGACCACGACTTCGAGAGGGAAAGATCAAGACAGCAGATACCAAAAATGTAGCAACCCCATCCGTTCACATAGTATATACTAGAAGGGTCCGGCCGAGGCCCAACAACATAGACCACAAAACAGGCGGTGTAGTTACGGTGTGATACCAGAGTAGTGCAGCGCATCCTAACATATTGCATTCTAGCGGAATCCTATAACACAACACTTGAACTCCACACCTGAATGTCCAACAAATAAAAACTCCACATTTTATACATGATAGGAATGTCTTACACAAACAAGTAGTTGGCTGTATGGCCTTACAGGGCTTTCAAAACAGTGGCCTCAAACATTGGCACGCAGGCCGGCCACATCAAAAGAAAACATAACACTTCCATTTCTTTTATCCTTCGAGGGCTAGAAACGGCAGCATCAAATGCAGCAGGGACTTCAGCCCTTATGCGTCCCGCTCAGATCACCAGCACCTGCACAGGGACATTCCAACCAACGGTGGAAAACAGAGGCAACGGTCTGCATTCAGCTGACCAAATTATAACGACCCTACCCCTTTCCCGGGGCAGTAGTAATCTTCCCTGCAAGCATAGCATTTCACAAGCACATATATATATATCACAAATGTGCTTTTACGCACACATTCCATCACAACCGTCAGTCGCCCGGACTGACGATCTGTGCACTAAAGGCACATTCTTGGTGTACCGACGAACCTGTTGCCCACCACCGTATCAGGGTCGCAACCCAATGACAAATCACTTGTGCATTTACTCCATGGCATGCAACAGGAGTTTTATAGTCTTAGTGAAACGGGATTGGCCCGTATCCCCCCCATTGTATCACGGCGCGCAGGCCTAAGACTCTTACTATGCGCTCCAACAGACCGCACTTTCAGGTCTTACGTCGGACGGACATAATGCAGGTCGGATCCTCCAGCCCCCTTTGCTCAAATCGCCTTGCTATCACCGAGCACAGTGTACTCGCGGCTAAAGAAAAGGAGCGGGTCGGTTCACCGATACTGTTCTGGCATTCAAGCCTGGGTATGTCTCTGACACCCATTTCATATCACAACATTTGCGGATCTTTCCTGGGCGCACCAGTACTTCCTGTTACTCCCTTTCACAGGTATGACTCCGCAATGTCAAGGGTCTTTCCTGACTCACCACGCCAGCACTTCTTGTTACTCTCTTCACAGGTACCACCCAAGAACATCAAGCATCAAAAGGGTATTTCCTGGATGTTCAGTCCAGTACTTCCTGCTACTCTCTTCACAGGTAAAACCCAACAACACAAACAGCACAAGCATTATACGGGTAATTTCCTGGACTACCACTCCAGTACTTCCTGCTACTTCCCTTCACAGGTCCAACCCGTCGACTCGTAAACTATGCGTTTATCACAGAGGCTTCTCCGGCTCGTATGCAACATCACCAATCCAGACCAACCTGTCCAGGTAGGCTTCACACAGCATACCTATTCTGTACTCATTTTCCAGATCTATATGTCAATCAACTGGGGATTCCATGAATCAACCTAAGGACTCCCATATGCAGCCACCCTATGGTGGGGGAATCATATGCATATGCCAAAAATGAAGCATTCACATGGCTAGGAAGAAAGGTCGTTACCCTCGATGACTGCTTCGGTGCCATGAGCTCCTAACTGGATAGGAAGAACCGCAACAGCTTTTCCTCTGCAACGTCGGCCTCAGATCTCTCGTCAGAAAACCGCAGCAACACCAGTGACCAGCCCCTTTCCTCCTCCTCCTTCTTCCTCTCCCTTTATCTCCCAAGCCATGGCCTTAAGGAAGCAGGGAGGCAGCATAGACCTTGGATCCCAGCTGAAGGAACGGACGACACGATTTTACCACAAAAGCATAAGTTTTGCCTGATACGGCCGGGCGTGTCACGGGCGATGTTCCCAAAGTGGTGCTCAACCGACTTATCTAGTTTAGTACACGCCCATGTGGCACGCCCGTGTCACGGGCCGTGTCACCCGACACGCCTTTAGACATGCCCGTGTATGTGGCTGTGTACATCAGGGTGCAAAAAATCGAAATCAACCGGAGACTCACACGGCCTGTGACACGCCCGTATCTCAGGCCGTGTGCCTATACACATCACCAGACACGCCCCAGCTCAAGTTGAGTTCGTCGACCATGCTGACACGCCTTGTGACACGCCCGTGTCACGGGCCGTGTCCTAAGCACTCGAGGATCGTCCACCAAATTTTATCGACCACTCGTCGACTGTTCACCCAGGAAGGACACGCCCTGGGACACGCCCGTGTCCCAGGCCGTGTCACCCAATTTTTCCAATTTCTGGATTTTGGGGTGTTACTAGTTTGCCTAATGGCAAGAGATAATTTCTGCAGTCAGTCAGAGGCTGAAGCTTCAGAAGATGAGAGATCTCTATCTGCAGAGGATCAGGTAATAACATCCTATGATTTTAATTCAGAAGAATTTAAAACTGAATTTAAAAATCTGTGCTAGATCTAATAGACTCTGAGAAGGAAATCAAACTTCTCAGAGAAAGATTAACGGAATAAGATAAGTACATTACTGAAAATGCTAAACTAACAAATGAACTTACCTCAGCAAATGAACAAATTGTTAGACATAACTAATACTCTAAATGCTAAGGCAAATAACAGTAAACTAGGACTAGGTGCATCATCTAGTGAACCACCAATAATCCATAAGAATCATTTACTAAAACCTGTAAATTTCATTTTAGATAAGGGTAAGAAGAATACTGAACAAGTAGACAAAGTAAATGAAGTCTTAAAATAATGGAACTCAAACAAAAATCTAAGAAGAAGAAGAAAAATAACTACAACAATGTTCAACAGATTTCAACGAACTCAGAGCGACGAAATATGTACAGTTTGTCGAACTCAAAACGACGAACTCAGAACGCCAACTATAATAATAGTTATTCTTCGATCCATGATCGACGAAACCAGTCTGGTTCGTCAACCAGAGATCGACGATATTGGTGCCTTGAGAATGAATACTTTCATTCTTCGAGCAGAGATCGAAGATCTTATCCCAACTCGTCGACCTCAGTTCGACAAACGTACCAGAGTTCGTCGATCCCAGATCAATCTTACAGAAACATCAACTCCAATAGAAATTATAAAAATCATATTAATCAACCTAGGGAGAATATCAACCCATTCACCCAATATATAATTCCTCCAAGAAGATTTCACCCCTTAGGGTATAAAAGCCAACCTGAATGTTTTTACATTTCTAGTTTTTCTTATGAAAAGATACAAGGACCCAAGGTGACCTGGGTTAAGAACATCTAACTTGTTTCCTTGCAGGTGAAAAACTATCCTATCACTCAAAATAAGTGGTATCTGGATAGTGGGTGCTCAAAGCACTTGTCTGGATGCAAGGATAGCTTAATCAATTTCAAGGCAAAGCTGGGTCCAAGAGTGATCTTTGGAGATTCCAGCTTTGGACAAACTGAAGTCTATGGAGACTTCAACAGTAGAGCTGTCACTTTCAGAAAACTGGCATATGTAAATGGTCTCAAACATAACCTAATATCCATAAGTCAGTTATGTGATGTAGGTTATCAGATTTGCTTTACTAATTCCAAATATATTATTTATTCAAATAACCAAACTGTTTTAACAGGTTGTAGACAAGGGAATATATACCTAGTAAACTTTAACTCTGCTAGTTCAGAACTATGTTTATTCAATCAATTTAGTAATAATAATATTCTTTGGCATAAGAGACTAGGTCATGTTAACCTTAAGAACATCTCTAAGCTATCTAGGGACAACCTTGTCAGAGGATTGCCTTCTGGCCCCTAGAAGAAGGAAAGCCTATGCAAGGCTTGTCAAGAAGGCAAACAAAGTAAAAAATAGCTTTAAGTCAATTAATAAGAGTGACTCACTTAAGATTCTGTACTTGCTTTATATGGATATTTTTGGACACATTGCTGTACAAAGCTTAGGAGGGAAGTCTTACACTCTAGTTATTGTAGATGACTTCTCTAGATTCTCTTGGGTGTTCTTCTTGAGAAACAAGTTAGATAACTTTAAAGTCCTTACAGTCTTTCTTAAGAGTATAAGGATTGAGTATTCTACTCCAGTTACATTGATCAGAAGTGATCATGGTACTGAGTTTGAATCTTTTCCCATACAAAGATTCTGTGAGGAGGAAGGTATCAGCCATTGTTTCTCTGCTCCTAGAACTCCTAAACAAAATGGAGTAGCAAAAAAGAAAAAAACAGAACCCTCATTGAATCTGCAGGAACATTACTTGCAGATGCACATATTGTCACAACCCGCATTTTCACCGCATAAAATAACTTATCAGAGTAAGGGAAAATGTGCATCATGATGCCACGTCAGTAGGGGTAACTACGGACGCTCAGGCAGACACCTACTTAATCATGAAGAAAGATTCTTTAAGTTATTTTAAGGAAAAAAATTAGTTTAAGTATAGTAGTTAGTTGTATCCCTCGGCTTAGTGGCTCATCTAGTACATGAATCAAAATATAATTATACGCTGCGGAAAAATACTTGTTTAGATTGAATCCAACATCCTACATGTGTATAAACGTCCCCAAAGGATAACTCATGTTATGCAAGACTCTAAATTTATAATAATAGGAAGGATAGCTTTTACGGTCGTTAAATATAACAAGTTAGAGTTTTTAAATTATGTTGTGCATGAAGTAGTAGTAGATTTTAATCTTAAAAATACCTAACATGCATTTCTAGCATAAATCCTCTCAGAGAGCAAGTAGTCCACATCCACATATAGAGAAATAAGCAGCTAGCAAGCATCTAAAGAATAACAATTCTGTGGGCGCCAACAAACTGACACGAACCCAATAACAAAAAAGTAAATCTGAACCAGTAACTAAAAGAAACAACAATCTACCTCGCTGAGACGAGGTAACCACCACGACCAACACCGTTGCCCAGAAACTCCAAAACTAGCTCTTCTATATGCTACTCCTCTGAACCCGAGGCATTCCAAAGACAGAACACCTCAACAATAATGTACAAATGGTGGCAGAGAATTAATAAGCCAAAATAATCAAAGATCAAAGGGGTAGCAACCCAAGACCAACAATACTGAAATAATGCACAAAAAGAGGAACAAGTCGTCATCGGGAAAAAGAACTCTTACGTGATTCGTCACGTACAACAATAGTACAACAGACGCACGAGGCTATAAGATAACAACATGAATAATTCGTAAGGAAGAAATACAAAACCTTTATTAGGCATCTATGCTCGACTCTACCCAAAAACACGGGCGAGGTGGTCACTCGTGGACACACCACCCAAAAACACGGGTGACGTGGTCACTCTTGGGCACACCCATAATAATATAAAGTCTGTCTAACAGCGAGGGAGTCTCATACTTTCCACCATACTCCGCAGACACCCAAAAACCAGGTAGACTTCCACTGGGCACTAATGAAGGAAACAAACACTGCGGAGCTGGAATCATCCACTAACTCCCGCAATTAAGAAAACCCCCAAGAAAACACCACATATGTCGAGATTTGGCTCGTCATATTCTAATTGACATTACTAGATACAAGACATGGCTGATCAACCCTTAGGAATGATTTACAAACCTAATTAAACTCTAATACGTTCAATAACGATAAATAAGACGTTTAAACCATCAAAAAGACACATCAAGAACGATCAAACATACCAGACAAAAATTGAGTTCACCATGACAAAACATTACAACATCATGTGATCATTGAGAAGGTTAATCATAACAATAATTTGGAAAAACAAGTGTAGAAAATTTAAGGAACCTGAAAACATAGACGTTACCATCAAATCGGACAAGGAGAAACGAGAGGAAACCACCACTTGCCTTGGTTTTACCAGAAAAGTCCTCTGAATCACTCCACGTCGTAGATCGGGGGAAAAGGATGCGGGAGGAGTTGAAATCTGAACAAGAAAGGCTAAAAAGGAGGTTAGCCCACCCTAACGAGAAATCTCAAGAAACTGGGAAGTTATTATCACGATGGCGTAGCTCTCGGCGAGAGCTTTCCGGATCTATGTTCGGATGAAGATTTCGAGCACCGGAGCACCGTCGGCGGCCACCGGAAGGTTCACGAAATATTTTCTCTCTCACGCTCGCCCCTCTGGTTCGGGAGGAAAAGATCGGAGAAGATGAAGGAATTTTCTCTGACATGAATGTGTATATATACATATATATCTATACCATATTATAAATAAATATTGTGGTGTGCGGATAGCATGAGTTCGAAATTAAAGAATAATTATGTGGTCGTCGGATTTCAGAGTTTTGATCATGAACGGTTGGATCAAACCAACCCTCTCTCTAGAATTTTTTATAGACCTCCTAAACCTACTGTAGGAGAGTCTTAAACCTATGTGAATTAATTTCAAAATTGAATTAGCAAACCCACATGCGATCCGCAAGCCGGCCAACCCGCGAAAACCCCGCCCGCTAAAACCACCGCAAAGAGGCCCGCCAACCCGCAAGCTCAAGATTCAGGCCGCCAAACCGGAAATCAGCCAGCCTGCAAGCATGCCAGCCCACATTATTCCAAACTCTAACAGCACAATTTTTAATATAAACTCGAAAAATATTTTTGAACTGGCAGTGTGGGACTAAACAAAAGGATTGGCGTTACTGTTCACGCGCAAATCATTAATATATTATATTAATTAATATATCATATTATATCATATATTATATAGTATATAAATAGTTCGCGGGTGAACAGTGTCACGGCACTGTTCACCCGCGAATTATTTTATTATTATTTGTTTTAATGTTTTTATCTAATTTTTAATTAACTATTCAATTTAATATTTTAATGTTTTCAATTTAAAAACATTAAATTTAAAAACAGTATTCACGGGGGCGGGCGAAGCCCGCCGCCGCCGGACGAGTACTGTGACGCGTGGCTATCGGGCCGGAGGCCCGTGCCTGTCACTCGTATATATATAAATATATATTTATAAAATGTTCTCTCCAAAAACGGAGTACTTACGCCCGGGTGCGCGGAATACAAAAATAAAGGTTTAGGATGGTTTCAAATTGAAAAGTGGCCAACATGAAAGTTGTAGAACTCGTCGAGACGCACAAATTTCATGTTAACCATTTTTCTATACATCGCTTAGTTGCTCAAAAGGGCTCCCGAACGCAAACTGCAACGGAGTACACGAGAACAAGCTTACGAGTACTCGAGTAGGTCCAGAAAAGTCACTCGAGTAGGAAAATAATAACTCGAGTAGGTCCATAAAAACACTCGAGTATATGGAAGGAGCACTCGAGACAGAGAAAATTACTCGAGTAGGGAAAATGCAGCACTCGAGTCGTGAAATGTCACTCGATTAATCACGAAGAAAAAACACTCGAGTGAATATAATAATCACTCGAGTATATAAGAATCACTCGTGTCCCTGAAGAAATTCACTCGAGTAGGGACTAAGAATCACTCGTGTACGTATAAAAAAAGCACTCGAATAATTATAAAAAAATTACTCGAGTAATTAAACAGGCACTCGAGAGGTTCAGGACAGAACTCGAGTAAGAGATAAAGTACTCATGTAGGTATAAAAAAACACTCGTGTAGGTAGGAAAGGAGGACTCGAGTAGTTGTTTAGCACTCGAGCAAAGAACTTAAAACACTCGAGAGGAAGAAATAAGATTTGCACAATTCGTAAATTTTTTACAAATATGTCCAAGAATTTAAACTATATGAATGAATAGTGTTTTTCATTTTTGAATAGTACTTTAATATTAAAATATTAATATTTTATATATTTTTGTATAAGAAAACTACGAGATCAAAACGGAGGCCTAAATGAGTGCCGAATTAAACGAAACTCACGCCGCAGGCGAATACTGATGCTACGAACACAACAACGAAGTTAAAACCAAAATCCGACAAGTCATTCCCGAGATATTAAACTTCAAAGTATACGGCGAACATAAACAATTCAAAACTTCAATCGCGCACCGAGACTCCAAAAATGCTCGGATTGCGACGAAACTGGACGAGCAAGTCCAAAATTACTTAACTTAAATTCCAAATGCAAAATTTTCCCATTATAACAAGAATTTGGCCGACTCGACCGCATGGACGCGAAAATGCCTTAACGGTCTTGCGCCGTCAACTCGACGTTAAAAGTAACGCCACGACGTCATTAATATGACGTTGCCCAATCAAATAAAATCATCGAAAAATCGGGGGCGTTACAATCACTCCCCCTAAAAAAAAGTTTCGTCCCGAAACTTAACACAACTCCAAAAACAAGTCAAAACGATAAAGTCAAACATAACTGAAAACATAACAACATACCTGAAACTAAGAGAAGTGGTGCGGATGAGATTCCCTCATCGCCGATTCCAATTCCCAAGTCGCGCTCTCGACGTCTTAATTTCTCCAAAGTAGCTTGACCATGGGGAAGGTCTTTCTTCGCAACACACGCTCTTGAGAATCGAGAATACGAATAGGTTCTTCCACATATGTAAGGTTTGGCTAAATCTGGGGCTTCAAGTCGAGGACTTGACGATCATTACAAATATACTTCCACAACTGGCTCACATGGAACACATCATGGACACCAGGGAAGGTTGCAGGCAACTCCAGCCTATACGCTGAAACTCTGACGCATTCAAGAATCTGAAAAGGTCCCACGTACCGGGGGTCTAACTTGTGGTTCCTTCCAAACCTTTTAACGCCAGACATCAGAGAAACCTTCAGAAAAACCATGTCTCTAACGGCAAACTCCAGATATACCCTTCGTTGGTTGGCATACTTCTCATAGCGCTCTTGAGGCACACGGAGCTTTTCTCGAATATGAGTCACGATATAATTCATCTCCTCAAGGGCTTCCGGACCTAGCAACAGTATCTCACCAACTTCAGCCCAAAATAACAGAGTTCTACAATACCTCCCATATAAGGCCTCAAACGGGGCCATCTGCAGACTCCCTTGATAACTATTATTGTATGTAAACTCCATGAGCCTGAGACGCTCATCCCAAGCACCACCATGATCCAAAATATAACACCTGATCATAACTTCTACGATCTGATTTACCCCTTCCGTCTGACCATTCGTCTGCGGATGATAGGCGGTGGAATACCTTAAATCGGTACCCAAATCCTCCTGTAAACTCTTCCAAAAGCGAGACGTAAATCTGGAGTCCCGATCTAATACATTGCTAACCGGCACTCCATATAACCTGATAACCTCTTCAAGATATAGCTCAGCTATCTCCTTCAACGAATACCCAATCTTAAACGGAACAAAGTGATCACACTTTGTCAATCTATCGACTATCACCCAAACATAGTCATGCCCACGGGGAGATTTTGGTAGACCGGTGATAAAATCCATTGAAATACTCTCCCATTTCCAACTTGGAATTTCAAGTGGTGTCAAT
Organism: Platanthera guangdongensis; assembly: GCA_039583875.1. Lineage (NCBI taxonomy): Eukaryota > Viridiplantae > Streptophyta > Magnoliopsida > Asparagales > Orchidaceae > Platanthera > Platanthera guangdongensis. The sequence continues at coordinate 444,928 of CM077162.1, read as the reverse complement.
TTACCACCAGGACTTCTATGATCAGCCTTAACAAGCTGACTCGTATAACATTCCGATATAAAGTTCGCGATATCATTCTTCATCCCTGATAACCAAACAATTTGGTTTAGATCCTTATACATCTTAGTGGAACCAGGGTGGTAGGCTACACTGGAACCATGAGCTTCAGCACAGATCTTAGCCAGAATGTCGCCGAAGGTGGGGACACAAAATCTACCCCGATACTTCAAGGTGTCCAACTCATCCACAGAGAAATCAGGCAGCTCTATCTTCACAGTTCTATTCCGGAGATGCAACAAATCAAGGTCATCCTTATGATGCGCTCGAGTAAGGGAAATCCAAGAGGGTTCTTCTGCTTCTAGACTAGCAGGCACAACATGACTCCCAACCTCAATATCCATCAACAAGAATTCCTCTACCAAGGACTGTAACGACAGATTAAAAATTTTGGCTGTCTTTCTACTCAAAGCATCGGCTACTACATTGGCCTTTCCTAAATGATAAAGAATTTCCACTTCATAATCAGCCACACATTCTAACCACCGGCGCTGGCGTAGATTTAGTTCCTTCTGAGTGAAGACGTACTTCAAACTCTTATGGTCTGTATAGATCTTGCACAACGCGCCATACAATAAGTGTCTCCAAAGCTTCAGCGCATAAATTACAGCAGCAAACTCCAAATCATGTGTAGGATAGTTTCTCTCGTGAATCTTTAGTTGCCTCGATCCATACGCGATCACCTTACCATCTTGCATTAAAACAAAACCAAGTCCGATATGTGACGCATCAACATACACAGCATACTCAACTCCTTCAGTAAGTAAGGTTAAAATTGGAGCAGTACATAATCTCTTCTTCAACTCTTGGAAAGCCTCTTCACACTTATCACTCCAAATTAATGCAGTATTCTTCTGAGTAAGTCTAGTTAGAGGAACAGACAACACCGAAAACCCTTCGACAAATCTTCTATAATATCCAGCCAGGCCTAAGAAGCTCCTAATTTCTTTAGGTGTAGAAGGTCTCTCCCATTCCATCACAGCAGAAACCTTGGTTGGGTCTACAGAAATACTGTCCTTGCTTATAACATGACCTAGAAAGGGCACCTGAGGTAGCCAGAACTCACACTTGCTCAACTTCGCATATAACTTATGCGACCTCAGGGTCGACAAAACCAAACACAAATGCTTAGTATACTCCTCAACATTGTGGGAAAACACCAAGACATCATCTATGAACACAATGATGAATGGGTCCAAAAAAATCCTTAAACACCCTATTTATCAAATCCATGAAAGCGGAGGGTGCATTGGTTAAACCAAAAGACATCACCAAAAACTCATAATGTCCATACCGCGAACGGAAAGCGGTTCGGGGAATATCTGCCTCATGAATCCTCAACTAGTGGTAGCCTGAGCGAAGATCGATCTTTGAAAATACTGAGCTACCACACAACTGATCGAACAGATCATCAATCCTTGGCAGGGGATATCTATTCTTAATGGTTACCTTATTCAATTCCCTATAATCGATGCAAAGCCTCATCGATCCATCTTTCTTCTTGACGAACAAAACAGGATCACCCTACGGAGAAGAACTTGGTCTAATAAAACCACACCTGAGCAACTCATCTAGCTGAGTACGCAACTCATCCAACTCACGAGGAGCCATACAGTATGGTGCCTTAACAATTGGGTGAGTACATGTCTCGAGGTCTATCACAAACTCTATCTCCCTTTCAGGAGGAAGTCCTGGAAGACTATCAGGAAAGACATCTGGAAACTCTCACACCACCGAGACATCCTCAAGACGTGGTGTAATAAAAGCTGTTTCCAGAGCATAAATAGAAACTAAAAACGCCTCGCAACTAGACTCTATAGCACGACAAGCATGTACCGCAGATATGACAGGGGAAACTCTATCCTGAAATCCATAGACGCTCATAGGTTGTCCATCGTCCATCCTGAAATCCAGTCGCTTAGCCTTGCTCTGGATGTCCGCATCATACTTGGATAGCCAGTCCATGCCCAAAATCACATCAAAATCAGCAAGATCTAAAATCATCAGATCTGCAAAGGCCAGAAAATTTCCAAGATAAAGAGGGCATCTCAGAACTCCTTGATTAGATATCACCGAATCACCAGAAGGGAGCTTGACATTGAAGGAGTCTCCTAATTGATCCACATCCAGGCAATGTTTATCAACAAACCTCCGGGCCACGGAGGAAAGGGTGGCAGCCGAATCAAAAAGAGAGCACGCCCACCTATTTCATACTTTAAGCTCCCCTAAAACCGTAACATACATAAATAAACGAACGATAACTAGGGCAACAACGATAAATAATAAGGATATTCTAAACTTGGGCTAACCTGATATCACTTGCATAGGGGTTTGGGCTTTCTCGCTAGTCATCATGTTCAGCTTTCCTTTTCCTTTATCCAAGTTCGGTGGCGGTGGTAGAGCTCGAAGTGGGGCAGGCTGCAGTGGGGCCTGAACCTGGGGGAACGAAGACTTCTAGTGTCCTTTCTGCCTGCACTGGAAGCAAATCCTTTCTTTCATCCAGCACTGAATCACATCATGACACTTCCTTGCACAGAATGAGCACACTAGCTCTCCCTTGGGTGCACCTTGGATGACGTGCACCTGCTACTGCTTCAAGGTGGCAGTCCTCTTGAAACACCTTTCGTAAGGGTCGCCAGGACGACCACAGAAGCTACACACTTCCTTACTTTTCTTTTTTGATGAAGGGTCAGATTCCCTGGAGCTACCATCCTCAATGCCTTTCCTTTTCTCTTTCCTCGCCGCAGCACCTCGATTCCTGGCATTTTCAATTACCTCCACTTTCAAAGTGGCTTCCACTGCTTTAGCATAACTTTCAGCCCGGTAAGCGCATGCCAACTGCTGGACATCGCTTCTTAGTCCTCCAAGGAAACGCTTCACTCTACCCTCCTCATAAGCTACCAAATCAGGAGCAAACCTACTCAGTTTGCTAAACTCAATCTGGTACTACTCACGGTGAGCTGTCTCTGCTTCAAATGCAGGAAGTTATTCATCAGACGGTCTTACTCGACCGAGGGTAGAAAATTCTTCAGCAGCATTTTCTTAAAAGATTCTGAAGAACAACCTTCCTTCATACTCTCCCTTTCCTGAATCCACCAACTCTTTGTCAGGACTGTTGGGTACATTGGTCAAATGTACCTGATTTGAAGAAGCCTCACCCAACTCAATGATATACATCATAATGTATTTGATGTATGTTTGAGTTACTTGTGCAGGCTAAGAAATCACTGGACTGAAGCAAAAAGTTTCTAAGTCCATGTGTCGACACCCAGAGGGAAAGTGTCGACACTTAAGAAAGCTTGTGTCGACACCCAGACAAGCAGTGTCGACACTTGGAGTCATTGTGTCGACACCTGGGATGCAGAGTCGACACCAGACAGAAAGTGTCGACACTTGGAGCTGTGTCGACACTCAGTGAAGAAAAGTGCAGACAGAAAGTGTCGACACAAGGAGGTGTGTCGACACCCAGTGAAGCTGTGTCTACACCAGAAAGTGTCGACACTTGGAGCTGTGTCGACACTCAGAAAAAGTATGCAGAGTCTAAGTACAAGTGTCGACACTCAACAGAAGTGTCAGCACTTGAAGTAAGTGTCGACACTCAACACAATGTGTCGACACTCAACAGAAGAGTCAACATTTGAAGTATGTGTCGACATCCAGAACAATGTGTCGACACACAGCTGAAGACTCAACACTTGAAGAAAGTGTCGACACAAGGAGCTGTGTCGACACTTAGCAAAGAAAAGAATTATCAACAAAATATTCTAAGTACAAGTGTCGACACTAAGGGAATGTGTCGACACTCAGCTGAAGTCTCAACAACAAGAAGGTGTGTCGACACAAGGAGCTGTGTCGACAATCAGCAAGATTCAACATAGAAGACTTTGTGTCGACACCAAGAAGCAGTGTCGACACTTGACAGATTCAACACAAGAAGATGTGTCGACACAAAGGAGATGTGTCGACACATAGAAGAATTCAGCAAAAGCTAGAAGAACAAGTACTTGTTTCGACACTCAATTTTAGTGTCGACACATGCAGAAGAATCTGTGTCGAGACATACAAGGAATTGTGTCGACACCTTGTAGAATTGTGTCGACACTTACACAACATGTGTCGACACTTGGACTATAAGTGTCGACACTTAAAGACAGAAAGTCTCGACACTTACAGACAGTTATAGATTTTCAAGAAGTGACTGGATGACTTGACAGCTGCCGTTCCAGCCGGTCTACAGCAATTGTCAGAGTTGTCAGAAGTCAGTTATGAACCGGTCCAGCCGGTTACCATGAAGAAAGCCTATAAATAGGCACTACAGTTTACAGAAACTGTTGTTGAAAGTGGTTCAAAGTTGTTAAAAGTTGTTGAAGTTGTTGATCAGATTATTGTTGAATTAATTATAGTGGTACAAAGAGAATCAACACAAGAAGATCTAGCAGTTCAAGTGCAGATCTAAGAAGTTGGAGAGAGAGGGCTCCTTCTAAGAAATCAGCCTTTGGAACTAGGCTGAGAAGAAGGATTCAGATTCAGTCTGGATCTTAAGTGGCAGAGGTCAAGGAACAACTGTAGAGGATTCATTCTTATTCAGTTCTACTCAAGAAGCTTTGAAGAAAGCTAAGTCAGGGTGAATCCAGCTGAGTTCTTCCAAGAACTCATCAAGAATCTCTCAACTCCCCTCCTTTAATTCTGAGTTGTAGAGTTATTATTTGTATTACATTTTTAACTTGTAGGATCCATTGAATCTGAGTGAATTGTAAGCCTATATTTATAAAGGCTGAGGGTAGGGCTTGTTAGCCTGAGTGTAGGAGATAGAGATCTCTGAGTGTAGGCCTTGTTGGCTGAGTGTAGGCCTTGGTTGGCTGAGTGTAGGCCTTGTGGCTGAGTGTAGGCTTTGGGATAAAGCTGAGTTGTAAGGCTTTGGGCCTGAGGTAGGAACCAATTTGGGTTCTGAGACAGTGGAGAAGTTTGGCCGAATCTAGTACACTGCTAGATAGGCGAAGGGGGAAAGTGGATGTACCCATATCTTGGGGAACCACTATAAAACACTGTGTGCTGTGCTGTGATTGTGCTGTGGATTAGCTGTGTATGTTTTGTTATTGCTGTTTGCTGTGCAAAAGCAGTTAGAAATTTGTGATATAACTGTTTGGCTGCCAACAAAGTTAGAAAAGGATTAGGTCACCTATTCACCCCCCCCCCTCTAGGTGTTTAGGTACCATATCTTTCAAGTAGTATCAAAGCGAGGTTCCTCAAAACAAGGACTAACAGTCTGAGGAGATCCTGTTTGGCAGATTCAGTGTAAGGCATTACACAGTTTCAAGAAAATCAAGAAAATCAAGAAACATGGGTTCTTATGAGAATCACAAGGAATTGGGTTCCATGAAATTACCCATATGCAGAAAGGAGATCTTTGGGATCTGGAAAGAAAGAGTAAGGCTGTTTATGGAGGCCTCAGACCCTAGAATCTACATCACAGTAAAGGAAGGGCCTTATGTGCCAATGAAGATTTCAGTTTTGGATGCAAATCAGAGAACTCCAAAGGATTTCTCTGAGATGACTAAGGATGAAATTATCCTGGCCACCATGGACAAGAGGGCACAGAATATAATAGTGAGTGTCATTGATGATGCAACTTTTCAGAACTTAATTCACTGTAAAACAGCAAAAGAGATGTGGGATACTCTCATTGTCTATATGGAAGGTTCTGAAAAAGTTAGGCAAGATAGGAAGTCATTGCTAAATCAGGAGTATGAAAGCTTTAGGCAAGGAAAGGGTGATAGCATCACTGAGTGCTATAAGAAATTTTACAGAATAGTTAATGAACTCATGTCTTATGGAAGAGAGTTCAGTAACTATGAACTAAATGACAAGTTCCTAAGGTCCCTAACCAAAGATTGGGACACCAAGATCTGTGCCATAAGAGAAATGGCTAAGTTGGGGGAAATTCCTCCTCCCACACTGTTTGACAAGCTATTGTCATATGAGATGCAGTTGACAGTAAGAAAAGAGGAGGAGAAATCAACAAGGACTGAGCATAAGGAAAGAACTGTTGCTTTCAAAATAGAAGTTCCCAGAAAGTGCAGGAATAAGTCTTCAACTCCACCTCCAGAGGTAGTTGAATCAGAGTCTGATGAGTCTGTCAGCACAAAGTCTAAGAGCAGTGAAAGTGATGAAGACTTTGCTGCTTTCACTAGACACTTTCAGAAGTTTTTGAAAAAGAAACAGTGGAGGTCAAGGCCTTCTACATCACAAGGAAAGGAAGTCTCTTATCAGAAAAAGAGGTCTTCAAAGAATGACAAGAAAAGGACAAAATCAAGCAAGGCAACTGGTTCAAAGATTGTTTATTATTGCTGCAATAGATAGGGCCATGTTATTGCAGATTGTCCAGAGAAGAGAAAGGAATCTGGTGACAGGAAAAAGACTCACTTCAAATGGAAGAAAGAAAAGTCTTTTGTTGCTAAGAAGGAGAAGACTCTATCAGATATCTCTTCTTCAGAAACTGAGTCTGAGGCTGAAGCCTACATAGGGTTGTTTGCTGAAGAAGAAGAGGAAGAATTCATGCAGATCTTGGATTCAATTTATGAACAAGAAGACAGTCATTGCCAAGGGCTAATGGCTTTGACAGACAGTGCCAAAATCCTGGAGCAGCCAGGACCCAGTCAGGTATAAAGTTCATGTTTAAATTCAGTTTCTTGTTCTAGTTCAGATTCAGATTCTTCTTCATCAAGTGATGAGAATGTATCTGAGTCTGAGGATGATATTCATCAACTTATAGATGAATATAGAGTGCTGTTGCAAGCTTACAAGAAAAGCAAGTCCTTTGCCAAAAGTCAGGCAAAGGAAATTGCTGATCTTAAAGCTGCTGCAACAGATTTTGAGAAGCAATTTGATCAAAAACTGAATGAGATAGCCAGGCTGAAACACATAACAGTGATTCAGATGGGAACTATCACTTTTAAGAATGATCAAATTAAGTGTCTGGAGAACAATCTTTAGAAGGAAAAGGACTTGGTTGCTAGGTTTTCTAAACCTAAGTCAGTATTACCCATAATTGATGAATTTGTTCATCATAAGGGTAAAGCTGGACTGGGCTTTGTTAGACCTGCAAGGACTGAGCAGTCCAAGTATAAGTCCAAGGGCAAAGCCCCAACATTCAACAAGCCTGCTGTAGTCAAGACAGCCAAGGCAGTACCTAAGCAAAGGTACAATAAATTTGAATGTTGGTACTGTGGCAAAGTTGGCCATTTTGCAGTAGACTGTTGGCACAATGTGAGTGCCAAAGTGAGTTCCAAACTACCTGTTGGAAAGCCAGTAGGTAGGTTTGTCAAATTGCAAACTAACAATCACCAAGGACCCAAGAATACTTTGGGTTCTAAGGTTCACTAATTTGTTTTGCAGGTGAGTCCAAGTGGCCATACCCCTACATGGTACTTGGACAGTGGATGTTCCAGACATATGACTGGAACTAGGGGACTACTGAAGGACTACATTCCAATCAAAAATGGTCCTAAAGTGACCTTTGGTGGTTCTGAAAAAGGAATCATCAAAGGGTTTGGTAACATTTCTTCAAACTTAGTTACCATTACTCAAGTGTCTTATGTTAAAGGGTTGAAACACAACCTAATAAGTATAAGTCAATTAAGTGATGTAGGGTATGACATCTCATTTGTTAAAAATGGTTGTCATATCAAGAGGTCAAGTGATCAAGAGATCATTTTGACAGGTTATAGGAAGAGGAATGTCTACTGCCTAGACATTATGATTGAGAACAATGGTTCTCCAGTTTGTCTTGTAGCTGATGAGACAGTCTCTCATTGTGTCAAATGGCACAAGAGGCTAGCCCATCTTAACTACAAGACAATTAGCAAACTCTTTAGCAAAGAGTTAGTGAGGAATGGTCCTCAAGTTAAGTGTGTTAAAGATGGCATTTGCTCAGCTTGTCAAAAGGGCAAGCAGACCAAATCCACCTTTAAATGCATAGAAAACAAAGATGCTGTGAGGTGTTTGTACCTTTTGCATTTGGATCTCTTTGGTCCAATGTCAGTTCACAGCTTAGGTAGGAAGGTCTATACCCTTGTAGTTATAGATGACCACTCAAGGTTTTCCTGGGTGTTCTTCTTAAGACAGAAATCTGAAACACCTAGTGTCTTCTACAGCTTTGTCAAGCAAATTCAGAATGAACTAAATAGTACTGTGGTCAAAATTAGAAGTGACCATGGTACTGAGTTTCAGTCTGATAGCATGACAAAATTGTGTGAAGACTTTGGGATATTTCAAGAATTCTCTTCACTAAGAACACCTCAGCAAAATGGCATTGCTGAGAGGAAGAATAGAACCTTGATAGAGGCTGGTAGAACCTTATTAAGTGATACATCACTGCCAGAGTATTTCTGCGCTGAAGCAGTTAACACTGCTTGCCATGTTATAAATAGGGCTACCATCACTAAAGGGCTTAACAAGACCCCCTATGAAGTAGTGAAAGGCAGGAAACCAAACCTATCCTACTTCAGGATCTTTGGTTGCAAATGCTTCATACTTAACAATGGGAAGTCTTACTTAACTAAGTTTGCTGCCAAGTCCCAAGAGGGAATTTTTGTTGGGTACAGCAATAATAGTAAGGCTTATAGAGTCTACAACTTGACTTCACAAGTTGTAGAAGAATCAGTGCATGTAGTTTTTGATGAGACTAAACTTATTAATAATGAGTTGTCTAGCAATGTATGCAGCCCCACAGGTTTGACAAAGAAAATGGACAAGCTTACTTTAAAAGAAGTGCCTGCTACAAGACAGCAAGGAGAGGAGAGTAGCTGCTGTCCAGGGGGAGAACTACATGTGCCAGTTGCTGAAGAAATCCAAGGTATACAGCATGATGCAGATGCTGAAGTGGTTCAACCTGAAGTGAGGATGCCTCCAGCCCACAGGCATCTTAGAGATCATCCAGTAGAGCTGATTATTGGAGATCCAAGACAAGGAGTTCAAACAAGGAGCAGAAATCAGAATGCTGCAATCTATTCCAGCTTTCTGTCACAAGTTGAACCTAAGAAGTTTGAAAAAGCAATACAAGATCCACAATGGACTGAAGCAATGCAAGAAGAGCTTAATCAGTTCAAGAGGTGCAAGGTTTGGGAACTTGTTCCTAAACCTAAAGACCACAATGTAATAGGAGTTAAGTGGATCTACAGGAATAAGATGGATGAACAAGGTGTCATCATTAAGAATAAAGCTAGACTGGTTGCTAAAGGATATAGGCAAGAAGAAGGTATTGATTTTGATCAAACCTTTGCTCCAGTAGCCAGACTGGAAGCCATAAGAATGTTCTTGGCCTATGCAACCTATCAATGATTCAAGGTATACCAAATGGATGTCAAGTCAGCATTCCTAAATGGTAATTTGAAAGAAGAAGTCTATGTGGAGCAACCTTCAGGTTTTGTTGATCCAACTCTACCTCATTATGTCTATAGACTTAGGAAAGCTTTATATGGGTTAAAGCAAGCCCCTAGGGCTTGGTATGAAACCTTATCTAGTTTCCTCATTGAGAACAAATTATCAAGGGGGAAAATAGATAAGACTCTATTCCTTAGGGAATCTAGAGGCAAAGTCATACTAGTCCAAATATATGTAGATGACATTATATTTGGGTCTACTGAAAGCAGCCTTTGCAAAAAGTTTGCAAAACTAATGCAAGGTCAGTTTGAAATGAGTAGTATGGGAGAGCTGAAGTTTTTCTTGGGTCTCCAAGTTAAACAGACTGAAAATGGTTTATCCATATGTCAGTCAAAGTTCACCCTAGAACTCATAAGGAAGTATGGTATGGATTCATCCAGTACCATGAAGACTCCTATGGGGTCAAGTATGTCTCTTAGCAAGGATGATGCAGAGAAACCTGTAGATGAAACCTTGTATAGAGGGATAGTTGGCTCCCTATTATACTTGACTGCTAGTAGACCAGACATCATGTATGCTATATGTGTTTGTGCAAGGTATCAAGCCTGCCCTAAAGAGTCTCATTTGACTGCAGTCAAAAGAATATTGAGATATCTAAAGGGCACACCCTATCTAGGCCTCTGGTACCCTAGGAATGGAGACTTTGATCTAACAGGTTATTCAGATGCAGACTTTGCAGGATGCAAAGAGGATAGAAAGAGCACTACTGGAACCTGTCAATTCCTATGGGGAAGACTAATTTCATGGAGCAGCAAAAAGCAAACCAGTGTGGCTATCTCCACAGCTGAGTCAGAGTATGTGGCTGCAGGAAGTTGCTGTGCTCAACTTCTGTGGATTCAACATCAGCTAGAGGACTATGGATTTCAGGTAAGTAGAACACCACTTTACTGTGATTCTACAAGTGCTATTTCAATAGCTAATAACCCTGTATCTCATAGTAGAACAAAACATATTGAGATTAAATATCACTTTCTTAGAGAACATGTAGAAAGAGAAGATATTTCACTTGAATATGTTAAAACTGATAATCAGATAGCTGACATGTTTACTAAGCCTCTAGAAGAAACTAAGTTCAATAGATTCAAAATTGAACTAGGAATGATAAAATTAGACTAAGTTTACAGAATAGAAAATTGGCTAAGTAAAAAGGTATCGACACATAGACAAGTCTATGTCGACACAGAATAGTGGTGTCGACACTTCAGGAAAAAGGTGTCAACACATCTAGGATGTTGGTGTCGACACATCTAGACTAAGTTTTACTCAGAATTTTTCTAAGTAAAGTCTCGACAATGTGTCGAGTTATGTTGTGTCGACACATAACCATGTGTCGACACATAATATCTCTTGACTAAACTTGTGTCGACACACATGTGTCGAGACATTATAAGTCAGTGTCGACACTTATTGCCAGTGTCGACACATTTTAAGCTAGCTGTCCCGCCTGTTCATCTTCAAAATCAGAAAAGTATAAATAGGGTTCTGTCTTTGTCTGTCGACACGCTTTCAAAGTTTCGAGACCAAAACTACTGTGTCGACATCTCTCTTTTCTAAAGACTAATTCTCCAAACCCTAATGGCTCCTAAGCTTGAGGAGAACGTTAACGAGGGCTATGAGCTAGTGCGTGGAGCATTCGATGATGCAGATGCAGAAATTCAGGCAGTCGTAACCCTAGTCACCAATTCTGGACTAGAATACTTGGTTTCAGAACCAACAAAGATTTGGAAAAAGGAAGTTCTTGAATTCCTTAATGGAGCTACAGTCGATGAATCTGGATTCAGAATCAAATCCAGAGTTCATGGGACTAAGGTCAAGGTTTCACCAAAGAATCTGAGGAAGGTGCTCCAGCTACCCAAAATTCAAGATGAAGAAGAAGTTACTGCTTCAAAGACCAGGGAAGCTTTAACCTGGTGTGGTCTTGATCCTAAGATGAAGATAGGATCTGTATTCAACAGGAAAGGCATGAATAACCAAGGAAAGTTCATGTCTGAGATTGTAGGAAAATTCTTACTCAGCAAGACTGGAGGGCATGACAGAGTGTCTGCCTACATGTTTGAAATCATGACTAGAATAATCTTCACTCTGAAAACAAATTGGTCTCAAGTGGTGTATGAGAAAATCAAGGAGAGTCTGAAGAAGCCCAACCTGGGCAGAATACTTAGTCTCTACCTAGCTGGTACCATACCAGAGGTAATGAATACAGCTGCAGGAAGTAAGATAAACCACATGAGGAAGATGGATCTAAGGATCTTTTCCAAATGGGACAGGGTATTGTCCAAGGAAATGCCAACTCCAGAGAAGCCAGTTACTAAGAAAGATTCTCCTCCAAGGAAGAAAAGGAAGACAGCTCCTGTGACACAGGAGTCCTCCAGTAGTTCAGGGAGTGAAGAACAAGTTGTTTTCACTCCTGATGATCAAGAGGAAGTGGCTGCAGAGAAGACCCCTGCTACTCAAGATGTAGCTGAGATCCAGGGGGAGCTGCCTCAAGCTAGCCCCATTCATAGGGATCACAGCCAGGGGGAGCTCCCAGTTGTAGAGGAACCATCTACACTGTACAGTGAGCAAGCCACCATCATTATCCAAGAGGTACTTACTGACCTAAAAACTTTAGAATATCTTATAGAAGATGCTAATTTGTCTGATGATCTTCAGCAAACTCAGCTGAATACTCAAGTTCCAGATGTTGTTTTAGAAGACACATCTGCTGTAGTTCAAGATGATACGTCTCAAGTGGTGGAAGAACCAAGAACTTCTCCTGCACAGTCTCCACCTGAATATACAATGGAAGATTTGTTTCTAAATCTAGATCAAGAAGATTTTAACATGGACAAGGATGCTGCTGCTGAAGATAAGAGTGCTGCTGCTGAGGGGGAGCAACTGACAATTCTGGAAGAGCCTATTAGGCTAGAAACTGAGCAAGCACCTGATGTGCAAACTGAGAAGCCTCAAAGCCCTAAGGATAGGGTTGATATTGCCAGCACTTCTGCCTCTGAAGATGAGGAGAGTGCTAGGGACAAGAAGAAGAAACTCTATGTCTTCAAGAGGAGAAGCCAGAGTTATAAGAAGACTTTGCAATCTATAGCCCCACAGCCTATAATTCAACATGCTCCAACAGTTGATTATAGTGCCTTACTGACTGCACTACAGATTAAAATGGATGAACAAAGAAAAGCAATAGAGGCTTATGTAGATGAAGGGCACAAAGCCCTACAGTTTGATCTTGCACAAGATATAAAGTCTATAAGGTTTGAAATGAACCTTAACAAGAAAGAGATGACAGACTGCTTCCACAAGGGTGGCAATGCAGTGGTGTATCTGGCAACACACCAAGAAAAGATCAAAGCACAGGTAGATGATATAGCATTGAAGCAAGGGTATGTACTGGAAAATCAGTTAAGGATGAATGACAACTTGACTGCTTCACACAATGCTATAGTCACTGAATTGAAGAATAAGACTGCTGAACCTTCAACATCTACTGCTGCTGCTAAAGCTGAATTTGATAAAGTATTCCAGGAAGAACTTACTGCTGTTAAGTCTGCTATTAAAGATTCCAAGAAAGCCATCTCTGAACAACTTACAAAGCTGAAACCATTCTTTAAAAAGGGAATCAGATATTTGGATAGTCAAATACGATTTCAAAAGGATGATGTCAGAGACCATATGGCTAGAGAAGTCATAAAGGGGGAGAGAGTATTAGTCAAAGCTAGCTCTGACCATGCCAAATGAATATCTAACTCCATCAGAGCTACACTGGGCTATCCTCCACTCTGTGATGATGATAATGTTACTGAATCAGGGATTCAAACTGCATATCTTGGAGGTGAGCAACCAGAGGTAGCTCAAGTCATTTATCCACCTCCAGATTTTGAAATGATTCAAGTAGATGTCCAGACAATGTATAGCCCAACTGAAGGGAAGACTAATGTTATTCTGGATAAAGTGGTTCAGCCTATTTCTGCAGCTATGCAAGAGGTATTAGAGAAAGAAGAAGAGGCAGGGTTGTCAAAGAAGAGGTTTAGGGAACAAGCAGAACAAATGCCAGATTTTGAACAGTGGAGCCCTACCTCTAGGAATATAATTTTAACTGCCTGGAAAGCTGCCAAGGACAATGCTCATGAAAGGAACAAGTGGTTCTCTGAAGCAGAATGGAGGAAACATGAAATAAGACAGGAAGTCATTGTTCAATATAGAAGACAGGCAAAGATGGGAAAGCTACCTCCTACTGCAGTAGAGCCTAGCAAGTACTTCCCCAAGCCATACCACTATTTTGAAAGGCAGAAAATCAAAGCAGAAGAGCTGAAGAAGAAGAACTTAAAAGGCAAGAAGCCTGCTGTTGCTGAAACTGCTGAAGCCACTGTCAAAGCTCAAGTCCAATCTGGCAAAGGCATTGTTATCAAAGAACCAGACCAGAAATAGATTAGGAATTGACTTGAAGATTGTTGTAATCTTTTGAATGAAAAACATTTTTGTAAATCATTGAAGATGTATTAGAAAAATGTTAGAACAATATATGATAAATATATTTCATGATTGTTCTGAGAATATGTCTATTTCTTGTTTGTTCTGCAATGTTGAATGTGTATACATGTGTGAAATATTACATGTTTATGTTTACACTGGTGTTTATAATCTGCTTTACATCATTTTGTAATTTTAATTATGAATGGTGTATATCATTGACTAAGGGTTATGACTTCTCCAAATAGGGGGAGATTGTTGGGTACATTGGTCAAATATACCTGATTTGAAGAAGCCTCACCCAACTCAATGATATACATCATAATGTATTTGATGTATGTTTGAGTTACTTGTGCAGGTTAAGAAATCACTGGACTGAAGCAAAAAGTTTCTAAGTCCATGTGTCGACACCCAGAGGGAAAGTGTCGACACTTAAGAAAGCTTGTGTCGACACCCAGACAAGCAGTGTCGACACTTGGAGTCATTGTGTCGACACCTGGGATGCAGAGTCGACACCAGACAGAAAGTGTCGACACTTGGAGCTGTGTCGACACTCAGTGAAGAAAAGTGCAGACAGAAAGTGTCGACACAAGGAGGTGTGTCGACACCCAGTGAAGCTGTGTCTACACCAGAAAGTGTCGACACTTGGAGCTGTGTCGACACTCAGCAAAAGTCTGCAGAGTCTAAGTACAAGTGTCGACACTCAACAGAAGTGTCAGCACTTGAAGTAAGTGTCGACACTCAACACAATGTGTCGACACTCAACAGAAGAGTCAACATTTGAAGTATGTGTCGACACCCAGAATAATGTGTCGACACACAGCTGAAGACTCAACACTTGAAGAAAGTGTCGACACAAGGAGCTGTGTCGACACTTAGCAAAGAAAAGAATTATCAACAAAATATTCTAAGTACAAGTGTCGACACTAAGGGAATGTGTCGACACTCAGCTGAAGTCTCAACAACAAGAAGGTGTGTCGACACAAGGAGCTGTGTCGACACTCAGCAAGATTCAACATAGAAGACTATGTGTCGACACCAAGAAGCAGTGTCGACACTTGACATATTCAACACAAGAAGATGTGTCGACACAAAGGAGATGTGTCGACACATAGAAGAATTCAGCAAAAGCTAGAAGAACAAGTACTTGTGTCGACACTCAATTTCAGTGTCGACATATGCAGAAGAATCTGTGTCGAGACATACAAGGAGTTGTGTCGACACCTTGTAGACTTGTGTCGACATTTACACAATATGTGTCGACACTTACACAATATGTGTCGACACTTGGACTATAAGTGTCAACACTTAAAGACAGAAAGTCTCGACACTTACAGACAGTTAGAGATTTTCAAGAAGTGACTGGATGACTTGACAGCTGCCGTTCCAGCCGGTCTACAGCAATTGTCAGAGTTGTCAGAAGTCAGTTATGAACCGGTCCAGCCGGTTACCATGAAGAAAGCCTATAAATAGGCACCTACAGTTTACAGAAACTGTTGTTGAAAGTGGTTCAAAGTTTTTAAAAGTTGTTGAAGTTGTTGATCAGATTATTTTTGAAGTAATTATAGTGGTACAAAGAGAATCAACACAAGAAGATCTAGCAGTTCAAGTGCAGATCTAAGAAGTTGGAGAGAGAGGGCTCCTTCCAAGAAATCAGCCTTTGGAACTAGGCTGAGAAGAAGGATTCAGATTCAGTCTGGATCTTAAGTGGCAGAGGTCAAGGAACAACTGCAGAGGATTCAGTCTTATTCAGTTCTACTCAAGAAGCTTTGAAGAAAGCTAAGTCAGGGTGAATCCAGCTGAGTTCTTCCAAGAACTCATCAAGAATCTCTCAACTCCCCTCCTTTAATTCTGAGTTGTAGAGTTATTATTTGTATTACATTTTTAACTTGTAGGATCCATTGGATCTGAGTGAATTGTAAGCCTATATTTATAAAGGCTGAGGGTAGGGCTTGTTAGCCTGAGTGTAGGAGATAGAGATCTCTGAGTGTAGGCCTTGTTGGCTGAGTGTAGGCCTTGGTTGGCTGAGTGTAGGCCTTGTGGCTGAGTGTAGGCTTTGGGATAAAGCTGAGTTGTAAGGCTTTGGGCCTGAGGTAGGAACCAATTTGGGTTCTGAGACAGTGGAGAAGTTTGGCCGAATCTAGTACACTGCTAGATAGGCGAAGGGGGAAAGTGGATGTACCCATATCTTGGGGAACCACTATAAAACACTGTGTGCTGTGCTGTGATTGTGCTGTGGATTAGCTGTGTATGTTTTGTTATTGCTGTTTGCTGTGCAAAAGTAGTTAGAAATCTGTGATATAACTGTTTGGCTGCCAACAAAGTTAGTAAAGGATTAGGTCACCTATTCACCCCCCCCTCTAGGTGTTTAGGTACCATATCTTTCAAGGACTTTTAACTGATAGGCTGCAATCATCACCTTCTGAGCTTCTATAATTCCGGAATATGAAAACATCTGCTCGATGGAGATGATCCAATAATCTAAAACCATAAAGTTAGCACTCCCGTCGTAGGTGGGAGGTCCCAACCACTGGAAGTGCGGTATGGAATTCATTTCCGGTGGTATCGCCATTGGGGGCACCAGAGGAGCAGGGGTATCGGGCACGGCTTGGCCCAAGGAAAGCTCTTGCACTAAAGGTTGCTGCGCGGGAGCGACAGACAACAAAGACTCAATTTGTAATTGCATCGCAACTAATTATCTGGACAGAGCCTCATTTCTCTGACGCAGACTCTCGTTAATCGCATCACTTTGAGCACCTGATGACTCACACTCTGATTGGGGAGTCGACCTCATTGTGGGATGCTTTGCTGGCATTTCTAAAAAAGCAAATGGATAACTCATCAAAATCCTAGCTTACAACAAGGCAACACGACTACTTCAGACCATACTTAAAAGACACTTGCTTATGCTACAACTTGCTCTGGGATTTTATAATGATGCTATGTCCTACTTAGGATGATATTCTATCATCCTATTGACTCTTGTGCCTATGACATGAATGCATGGATTCTTTATTCTTATTTAAAATCATGTGTGTACATGTGTCATCATGTAAACCTTAACTTAGTACGCGTGCTTATGCGATGATATGCAATGTATGCAGTGTTATGCATACTAAAAAGGCCTTAATGTATGCATGAGCGGCGTACACATGAAATATTATGCATCCCATACTACATAACATCGCATGCAACGAGAAAATAAAATGTGTTAATGGGCACTCATGTGATGGTGGTTATGCATCCCATACTACATAACCGTCACATGTTGCCTCCTATGGTGGATCCATATACAAACACATATTATGCATCCCATACTACATAATATGCCCTGTATACTTCTTATCATGCTATGAGTGTAGTGACTATGCTTCGGCTAAGACGTACTTATGACACATCGGTGTGTGTATGAAATGTCACTAAACATCTAACACTAACAAAGGAAGGTTGCCCGACCAATTGTCAAGCAACTTCACTCTGATACCAACTGTCACAACCCGCATTTTAACCGCATAAAATAACTTATCAGAGTAATGGAAAATGCGCATCATGATGCCACGTCAGTAGGGGATAACTGCGGACGCTCAGGCAGACACCTACTTAATCATGAAGAAAGATTTTTTATGTTATTTTAATGAAAAAAAATCAGTTCACCGGGAAATGGTGACAGAGAATTAATAAGCCAAAATAAACGGTGACAGAGAATTAATAAGGTATAAATGGTGACAGAGAATTAATAAGCCAAAATAAACAAAGATCAAAAGGGTACCAACCCAAGACCAACAATACTGAAATAAAGCACAAAAAGAGGAACAAGTCATCATCGGGAAAAAGAACTCTTGCGTGATTCGTCACGTACAACAATATTACACTAGACGCACGAGGTTATAAGGTGACAACATGAATAATTCGTAAGGAAGAAATACAAAACTTTTATTAGGCACCTATTGTCGACTCTACCTAAAAATACGGGTGAGGTGGTCACTCGTGGACATACCACCGAAAAACACGGGCGAGGTGGTCACTCTTGGGCACAACCACACAAATATAAAATCCGTCTAACATCGAGGGAGTCTCATACTCTCCACCATACACCGCAGACACCTAAAAATCGGGTAGACTTCCACAGGGCACTAATGAAGGAAACAAACACTGCGAAGGTGGAATAGTCCACTAACTCCCGCAATCAAGAAAACCACCAAGAAAACACCACATATCTCGAGATTTGGCTCTTTAGATTCTACTTGACATTACTAGATACAAGACATGGTTGATCACCCCTTATGAACGATTTACAAACCTAATTGAACTCAAATACATTCAATAACGATAAATAAGGCGTTTAAACCATCAATAAGACACACCAAGAACGATCAAACATACCGGACAAAATTGAGTTCACCATGACAAAACATTACACCATCATGTGATCATTGAGAAGGTTAATCATAACAATAATTTGGAAGAACAAGTGTAGAAAATTTAAGGAACATGAAAACATAGCCGTTACCATCAAATCGGACAAGGAGAAATGAGGGGAAACCACCACTTGCTTTGGTTTTGCCAGAAAAGTCCTCTGAATCACTCCACGTCGTAGATTGGGGCAAAAGGATGCGGGAGGAGTTGAAATCTGAATAAGAACAACCGAAAAGGAGGTTAGGGTCAAAAAACCCTAACGAGAAATCTCAAAAAACTGGGAACTTATTACCACGATGGCGTATCTCTCGGCGAGAGCTTTCCGGATCTATGTTCGGGTGAAGATTTCGAGCACCGGAGCACCGTCGGCGGCCACCGGAAGGTTCACGAATTATTTTCTCTCTCACGCTCGACGCTCTAGTTCGGGAGGAAAAGATCGGAGAAGATGAAGGAATTTTCTCTGATATGAATATGTGTGTGTGTGTGTCTATATATATATATATATATATATATATATATATATATATATATATATATATATATATATATATATATATATATATAATGTTCTGTCCAAAAACAGAGTATTTACGTCTAGGTGCGCGGAAGACAAAAAGAAATGTTTAGGATGACCTCAAATTGAAAAGTGCCCAACATGAAAGTTGTAGATCTCGTTGAGACGCACAAATTTCATGTTAACTATTTTTCCATACAACATCGCTTAGATGCTCAAAAATACTCTCGAACGCAAACTGCAACGGACTACACGAGAACATGCTTACGGGTACTCGAGTAGGTCCAGAAAAGTCACTCGAGCAGGAAAATAATCACTCGAGTGGTCCATAAAAACACTCGAGTATAAGGAAGGAGTACTCGAGACAGAAAAAATTACTCGAGTAGGGAAAATGCAGCACTCGAGTCGTGAAACATCACTCGAGTAATCCGGAAGAAAAAACACTCGAGTGAATATAATAATCACTCGAGTATATAAGAATCACTCGTGTACCTGAAGAAATTCACTCAAGTAGGGACAAAGAATCACTCGTGTAGGTATAAAAAAAACACTCGAGTAATTATAAAAAATTACCCGAGTAATTAAACAGGCACTCGAGAGGTTCAGGACAGAACTTGAGTAAGAGAAAAAGTACTCGTGTTGGTATAAAAAAAACACTCGAGTAGGTAGGAAAGGAGGACTCGAGTAGTTGCTTAGCACTCGAGTAAAGAACATAAAACACGCGAGAGGGAGAAATAAGATTTGCACAATTCGTAATTTTTTTTACAAATATATCCAAGAAATTAAACTATATGAAAGAATAGTGTTTTTCATTTTTGAATAGTACTTTAATATTAAAATATTCATATTTTATATATTTTTGTATAAGAAAAGTACGAGATCAAAACGGAGGCCCAAACGAGCGCCGAATTAAACGAAACTCATGCAGTAGGCGAATACTGATGCTACGAACACAACGACAAAGTCAAAACCAAAATCTGACGAGCCATTCCCGAGATATTAATCTTCAAAATATACGGCGAACATAAACAATCCAAAACTTCAATCGCGCGCCGAGACTCCAAAAATGCTCGGATTGCGACGAAACTGGACGAGCAAGTCCAAAATTACTTAACTTAAATTTCAAATGCAAAATTTTCCAATTTCAACAAGAATTCGCCCGAGTCGACCTCACGGACGCGAAAATGCCTTAACGTTTTTGTGCCGTCAACTCGACGTTAAAAGTAACGTCACGACGTCATAAATATGATGTTGCCCAATCAAATGAATCATCGAAAAATCGGGAGCATTATACACATGCCCCTATCCTTTTGGGTAGAGGATATGAGCACAACAAACTATGTGCTGAATAGATGTTTGATACACAAACTTAAGGGTAAGACTCTCTATGAATTACTCAAATGGAAGAAACCTAAAATTGATTACTTTAGAATTTTTGGATGTAGATGTTTCATTCATAACAATAATAAGAAATATATTAGAAAATTTGAAGCTAAAGCTACAGAGGGAATTTTTCTTGGATATTCCCAAGTCATCAAGGCTTATAGGGTTTTCAATAAATCATCCTTAAAAATGGAAGAATCTGTACATATTTCATATGATGATGCTAACATGTATTATAAGGAGAAGGTTTCTTCTACCTCAGATCTGTTACAGGTACCTCACTTGTGTGAGAAATTAGGTGAGTTAAACCTTATACAAAAGGTCATATCACAGGAAACTCCACAAGCTGATGAAGACAGTGAAGAAGAATTTTGGAAGTGGTTGAACCTCCTTCAACAACAGACAATACTCCATAATAGGAATTAACTCCAAATGATGTTGCTGAACTTACTCCACCCACAATCCCTGTCACACTAAGGGATCACCCTAGATCTCAAGTGATTGGGGACATGTCAGTAGGTGTACAGACAAGGAATCAACTCAACCAAGATATGATGCATGCATGTTTCCTCTCTCAAGTTGAGCCTCAATCCATAAATGATGTAGAGCAAGATCCCTATTGGATTATTGCAATGCAAGAGGAGCTCAATCAATTTGAGAGATGCAGGGTTTTGGACTTGGTTCCAAGGCCCAAAGGCTATCCAGTAATTGGAACCAAGTGGGTATTCAGAAACAAACTTGATGCCCAAGGTATAATTGAGAGAAATAAGGCTAGGCTTATTGCTCAAGTCTATAGGTAAGAGGAAGGCATTGACTATAATCAAACATTTGCTCTTGTTGCAAGGCTAAAAGCAATCAAGAGTTTTCTTGCTAATGCTGCTTTTAAGAAGTTTAAATCTACCAAATGGATGTCAAGAGTGCTTTCTTGAATCGAGAACTAAAGGAAGAGGTTTATGTTGAACAACCCCTAGGTTTAATCTCTTCTACTCATCCCTCATATATTTTTAGACTGCATAAAGCTCTCTATTGTTTAAAGCAAGCTCTAAGAGCTTGGTATGAGACCTTAGCTAGCTTCTTGATAGAGCATAAATTCTCTAGAAGCATTGTAGGTAGGACATTATTCACTGAGCACCATAATGATCAAATATTGTTAGTATAAATTTATGTAGATGTTATTATATTTTGAGTCTACAGATTCTAAACTATGCAAGAGGTTCTCTGACCTCATGCATTCAAAGTTTGAAATGAGTAGCATGGGTGAGCTCTCGTACTTCCTTGGTCTCCAAGTGAAGCAACTACCTGATGGCATCTTCATATACCAGGCTAAGTATGCTAAGGTGCTTCTCAAAAGGTTTGAGATGGCTTATGCCTCAGTAAAGAAAACACCCATGGCCACTAATATTGTAATTGACTCTGATGAATATGGGAAACCTGTTGATCAAAAATTATATAAGGGCATTGTTGGGTCCCTACTATACCTTACAACAAGCAGACCTGACATAATATTTGCCACATGTCATTGTGCTAGGTTCCAAGTGAACCCTAAAGAATCTCATCTAATTTTCTTAAAAAGGATTTTGAGATATATAAAGAGTTGTCCTAGTCTAGGACTTTGGTATCCCACTGAGTCAGATTTTGAGTTAACTGGATACTCAGATGATGACTTTACTGGATGCATAGTAGACAAAAAAAGTACCTTAGGAACATACCAGTTCCTTGACATGAGTTTAGTCTCTTGGTTTAGCAAGAAACAGTCATCTATGTCTATACCAACTGCCGAAGCAGAATATATAGCAGCTGATAGTTGCTGTTCACAGATGCTGTGGATTCAGAACCAACTTCTAAACTATGGGTTCAACTTAAATAATTCAACTCTAATATGTGACAACACAAGTGTCATATCCATAGCATAAAATCCAGTCCATCATAGTAGTACTACGCATATAGACATTAGGCAACATTTCATAAGAGAGTGTGTAGACAAAAATAAAATTAATCTTGTCTATATCTACACTATTTTATAAAGGGAATATATCTTCACCAAACCTTTGGATGAGAGGAATCATCTGTTCTTCATAAATCAGCTTGGTATGATAAATGGAGAAGCTTTAATTTGATTTCTGTCTATGGTCGATGAATTTTTCAAAGTTCGTCGAACGAAGCTTGACGAACATAGAAAAGTTCTAGAGAACTTCGTCGAATCGAGATCGACGAATTCTCCGTGAGTGAAGTTATTTTCGTTGACTGGAGATAGATGAATTTGCTTCGGGAAACTTTCGTCGAGCGAAGCTAGACGAAATGTTTTCACATCTTCTAACTGAGATCGATGAATTATTTTGACTATGAAATATTTCGTCGAACTCAGATTGAAAAACTTTTTATTTTTCGTCGAACGGAGTTTGTCTATTCATATTCTGAAAAAAAAAACATTATATCTAGGTTTCTTCAACCTCCGTCCCGTGTTTTCAATTCCCTTTGCGCTTGATCTTTGTTTTTCTCTTGCAAGTATATTCATGGCGATTCCAGCAAGCGCTCTCTCTTCTATGAAATTTGATATGGGCTTTGACATCGATTTCGACACCTTCTAGTTCTCTGACGCCATCTTTGTCGAAATCCTGAAGTTATTCAAAGAACAACATCTGAAACAGTTCATGACAATCAGAATCAAGATAGCGATGACTGAAGTTAAAGAATGGGTGCACATATCTACAACTCCAGAAGAAGATAATATGACTGGATCAATTTCTGAACATCTAGTTACCCTCTCCCCTTCCATACTAACCGACACTTTCGGTCTTTTAAATGGAGTAGAAGAAATTAAAATGGACTCTGAGGAGTATGGAAATATGCTGACCAAGATGGGTCATTCTGGCGACAACCCTAACAAACTGCTCAAGAAGAACTTGTCTCATGAGCACAAGTTCTTGGCTGACATAGTCGGCAAGGTGCTGCTGGGCAAACACACCGCCCACTGAAAGTCCACCTAGTGTCAACTATGTTCACCTATGGGGGGGGGGGGGAATAGGTGACGTGCAGCGTTTTTGTGGAATTTAAATTGTACCTGCACACGAAAACAAAACAACACAGCACAATAGAGTACATAAGCTATTTATAGTGGTTCCCCGACTTGGGTACATCCACTTTCCCCCTTTGACCTATCTCCCAACCAGGGACGACTCGGTCACTTCTCCAACAGGATTGAAATCAAATCCTTGCACTATCGGAAGGAACCCTTCCACACGTAGGAGTCAACACTCCCACAACCCGGGTTGCACCCAACCCTTACAACTAGGAACCACCGTTCCTTTACAACAAAAGTAAAACTAGAATGTACAAGAGATACAAACTACGTTTGGAGACTTAGGTGTCCCTCTTCGTTGACGACGTGTTTTTGAAGTCCACGAAGAGTCCACTACCCAAGATCTCACTTGGAGAGAATCTCCCCGGAACCGGCGGCGGCAAGATGGGCGGCGGCTAGGTTCACGGGATCGGCGGCAACAACGATGTGCGGCTGCTGTTCTTTAGAGATCCAAACTTCGTAGCGAAGCTAGCTAGGTCTACCAACGGTCATACTAGGATCAATCGTCTCGATCGATTCGGATGGGAAAGATTTTCCCGATCTACAAATCGAGAGATAAGAGATCTCCGGTTAGACACGTGAGACGCTGAGCTTAGCTAGGCTTCTGTCGCAGGAGGATCTGGGCGAAACCACGATCAACCGGCGAACAACATGGCGCGAGCGGCGGCGGCGGCGGAGCGGAAATGGCGATCTAGGTCACGTCGCGGCTCGCGTATTTCTTTTCTTCTTCACTGCACATACTGTTCAAAAATACCCGTGTATTTATACACACGTATACTCCTAAATGACCGTTGTGGGTCCCACCTGAAGGAAACCCTAGTTCCGGTTCAGCACAGTCCCAGCGACAGAATCCGGTCCAACAGATTCTAGAGAAATTGCCAAGTCAAAATCGGCGAGAATCGAAAGTGATTCTCGACGAATCGGCGAGAATCAGTTAGTGATTCTCGACGATTCGTCGAGAATCACTAGTGATTCTCGCCGAATCACTTGTTGATTCTCAACGAATGTTACTTGGCCATGATCTGCTTCGACGATGGGTTCGGCGAGAATCACTAGTGATTCTCGCCGAATCTAACTTGGCACCGTTTTGAGGTAGCCGGATAGAGTCGGCGAGAATCACTAATGATTCTCGACGATTCGGAGAGAATCACTAGTGATTCTCGCCGAATCGGCGAGAATCACTTGGTGATTCTCGTCGAATTATACTTAGACGAATTTTCGTCTTTCCACCCAAGAGCTGCTCCTTGACCCATCCTTGCTCCTTGTCTGCTCTTGCATAAACACGACCCTGTACTTGAAGTAAGTGCACTCCAATAGAGAGAGTACACGTAGGCCAACACACTGATCTGCCCAACGAGGGATTACGTCGTGCAGACCCGTGTATATTGACCTACTGCACCCTGACATTGGTGTGTACTTAGCGTGGAATAACTGCAAACACAACTTGAGAGGTTTCATCAAATACATTGTGAATTCATCTTAGCTTGACAGGTGGCTTCCTCAAATCCAGGTAATTGTGGATACAATACCCAACAATCTCCCCCTATTTGACGAAGCCAAAACCCTACTAGCTAAGATGAATAACACCAACCAGATAATATAAACAACATTCAGAATTTAAATATGCAGCACAAGAGAATATAAGCAAATAGATCAAGACTTGAGTCCTTCACAAATTCAAATATATATACAAATATATATATATATATATATATATATATATATAATCTCAGAATTGTTCATATAATAACAATAAACGTTAATTGTTCTTAAGAGAGAATGACAGGCTATAAGTTTTTGACTACTTTTCTTTGGCTAAGTCATCCTTGAGTTTTTGAGCCAAATACTTCTTTCTTTGCCTCTCCATATACTCTTTGGGCTTCGGATAATATCTGGGAGGAGGAGCTTTATCTGCCACCGTGTTGGTCCTGAAGAAGATGTTTCGTTTCGCTTCATACGTCTTGTGCATTTCCCACTCATACTGGCTGTATACTTCGTTTCGATTGATTTCTCCTTTTTCTTGTAGCCAGAAGGTGTCCAAGATGATATTCTTTGAAACTGGACTCCACTTTTTGTTTCTTACTTCCTCCTCACTCAGTCGAATTCTCGTTTCAGCTTGTGTCTCCTTGGAGGTCCCTTCTTGAGCTTTTCTCTTCCCCCTGGCTTTTGCTAGGGCCTCTTGGTCAAACATGCTCATCAGTTTTTCTTTGGAAATATCCCTAGCATCATCTTCACTCATGGGAACTTCTGCAGCACGTACTCCCTCAGCAGCCGTATAAGTCTCATGAGCATGAATACCCGCAGGATTTTCAGGCAAAACGACGCCTAACGCCTGTTGGAGCATCCACCAGCAACTGTCATAGACATATTTGTTTGACTGTTCAAAGTTGTTGATCATGACTTCCCGAAGCTCAGCCATCTTAGCTATATATTCTTTCTCCCCCTTTTTGGCTTCGACTGCGATGGAGTTTGCATAGGAGTGCAGGGAGTCATCAATATGCTTTGTCGTCCTGGAGAATTCAGTGACCAATGCTTGTTGATTGGCGTTGAGAGTTACCATATTACCGTCAAACTTTTGAATATTGTTTGCTACAACATGAGCATTCTGATTTACTACGGCAAGAGTATCGGTGTTCTTTTTCAATCCGGCCATGAGAAGAGTGACAACTTGGCCGGCCGCTGAATACTTATCTTCAAATTTCTTTTCCATCATGTCAAGTTTATGATTGATCTCCACCATGTTCTTGAGCATGAGATTTTCAGATTTCTTAATTCTTTTCAGCATTTTATTTTGAGCTTTATCAAAAGAGGCTTTAAGCTCATTCACTATGCCCTGAATGACATTCACGGTATGAGTGACTAGATTATCTCGTAGTGGAAGATCCGGAGGCACTTCTTGGCCTTGCACTTCATCAGATGCACCTGTAGAGCTGGACAGGAGCACAACCTCTAAGGGTGGAATACTGGCAGCATCTGTAGATTTCTCGGACTCCCCCTCCACTCGTGCACCAATGTTCTCAGGAACGATTTCAGGTGCGTGCTTGTCAGATGGAGGTTCAATGAGATCCTGAGTCTCCAATGCTTCTTGTCCCTTATTGCCGTCTTCCTCTCCTTCATCATCCATGAGATCATCTTCATCAGCATCCTCTTCCAACTCTTCGTCAGCAGTCTCCTCTACCGCACCTCCGGCACCTAGATTGTTCAGGTTCAGGACCTCCTCATTCTCCGGCACAGCATCACTGTCTTCTTGTATATCTGCCACAGCATCTCTGGCCATTTGGGAGATGTCAGATACGATATCAGCATGAGTGCGTAGAGGCTCCCCCTCAATTCCTGCAGTCAAAGCATCAGGAATTTCACTGGGGAATACTACTGGAGATACGTCCTGTTGTTCTTCCACGGCAGCCTGCCCAATTCGCCTCTCCCATCTGTCAAAAACACTTGAGTCCATTTTCTTCAAGTAGTGTAGAGGAACACCTTTACTCATGTCATACTTGTCTCCATTCAGCTGATTGAGATACAGACTTATGATTCGGCCAAAGCTCGGAGATCTCAGGGTGTCCTTTATCTTCTCAAACAGCAAAGCCCCCCAGTTGAACCTTTTTCGGCAGACAATTGCCACCAGGATCTTGAACATGTCTGTAGAGATATGGTCATGAGAGCCTGGCTTGCAGATGAGTACTTTTCCGATTATGTCTGACAGAAGCTTCCCTTCTTCATTCATATCCTTGCGCTTTATCAACCGAGTTCCTCGTGGGAGACCACAGAATAAGAGAGTCCATGTTTTATCTTCTTCCTCAAGATAGTCCTCGTGCTCCGAGCTAGAGAGCTGCAGGAAGCGGGTCAGCTTGCTGGCAGACATCTTGATCTTTGCCCCAGCCACCTTGCTCTTGATAAGAGAGTCTTCATTTCGAAGTCTAGCAGTAGCAAAGAACTCCAGCACCTCTTTGTCCAAGATTTTACACGGGTGCTCCAGTGCGAATGAAAGCCCAGCCTCTTCCAGCATGAGAATGATGTTTCTGAATTCGTTAGAGGCATGAGAGAACCCTGTGCGAACCAGCTCGCATCCAGTGACCAGCCCAGCGTGTTGATGCGCGAAAACGTCGCGGGGCACCAGCCAGCTAACACGGAGGGGGTGTTCGGTCTCACAAGCTAGGAGAGGAGGAGAGGAGGGAAGGAAGGAAGCCTCTGAGTGCTCGAGAGTGGAGCAAACGGCTTGTCAAAGAGGGTTGCGGGGATAGAGGAGAGAAGCTTGATCAACAGAGCAGGTTGATCAAGAGAAGAGAAGGAGGTTGACCAGGAGCTGTCGAGCAGACGGCTAAAGGGACGGTTGTGCTTGCAGGTTGGAAGCCGAGGAGAGCTGAGCTGAGAAGTCTGCTGAGCAGAGGAGCAAGGAGAGGGGGCCGCTAGCAGCAGCAACAACACACTTCGCCCGCCGCGGCCTAAATGCCACTCCTGCGACGGGCTTTCCTTTTATTAATAGCTAGAGATTACAAGCTTACAAGTACACCTTTACAACAAAATCACTTAAAGGGTACAAGGAGAAGCTGGCGGCTAAGAGAGAAGAAAGTGCCAGAAAGCAGAGGAGAAGCTGCCAGAGACTAAGTAAAAGAGTCTGCTGGCAAGCTGGAGGACTGAGAAACTGAGTCTGCAGAGTCTGCTGGCAAGCTGCTGAAGAGCTGTGGAGGACTACGCGGACAGGAAACTGAGTCCGCAGAGCTTGCTGGAGAGGTGACGACGGACTGCGCGGACTGGAAAACGGAGTCCGCAGGGTCTACTGGCAAGACTTGCAGGATCCAGGAAGATGCAGAATGAGAGGCACCATGGGCTATTTATAGGCCCAGGGAAGTTCTTCTAGAAGCGGGGCCCAGTGACATCAGCATGACGACCTGCGCGGACTCCGCGGACAGAGATTTTACGTCCGCCACTGTTGACTGATGAAGCAGGCGGAAGGAGGCTCTGAAGAGGACTGGAGGACACCCCCTAGCGGGCGACCTGGGCGGACTCTGGGAGAAGTCCGCCCGGCAGGCCGGAGGCCGCCCCCTAGCGGGCGGCCTGGGCGGACTCCAGGGTGGAGTCCGCCCGGCAGGGCGCCGGGGCCGCCCCCTAGCGGGCGGCCTGGGCGGACTCCAGGGGGAGTCCGCCCGGCGGGCCTGGCCGCCCCCTTGCGGGCGGCCTGGGCGGACTCCGGGAGGAGTCCGCCCGGCTGACTGCCGGGGCCGCCCCCTAGCGGGCGGCCTGGGCGGACTCCAGGGGGAGTCCGCCCGGCGGGCCTGGCCGCCCCCTTGCGAGCGGCCTGGGCGGACTCCGGGGGGAGTCCGCCCGGCTGGCTGCCGGGGCCGCCCCCTTGCGGGCGGCCTGGGCGGACTCCGGGAGGAGTCCGCCCGGCTGGCGGGCAGAGGCTGCCCCGGGTGGGCGGCCTCGGCGGACGGCGGCAGGAGGCCGCCGCCCCTCGGGCAGCAGGGAGGTCGCCCCTGGCGGGCGTCCTCGGCGGACGGCGGTAGGAGACCACCGCCCCTTGGGCGAAATAGGATGCCGCTCCTGGTGATGTTGTTGGCGGACTCCTGCAAGGAAAAGCACTGTATGATTAGCGGAGCTAACCGCATGTCCCGCGACGGTGAGCCATGGGAATAGCCTGCCGTCTCGCAGGACACGCGGTTGCTAGGAGACCTAGGCGGATAGGGGAAACTGTCCGCCTACGCTGGGACCCATCGCGATCAAAAGGGAGAATCTAAGGGTCACGATGAGCCAGCTGGCCACTTTGGGAAGGATCGCCGATTTCTGGGTTAACATAATCCCCACACTTTTTCAAGTTCCGAAAAGAACTTCGAAAATGTTGGAGACCCACGAAAATCGTGATCTACCCCAACGGGAGAAGAGGAGCAAGGAGAGACAGAACCTGAAGACTCTCCTTAGAAGCTTGGTGCTTGTCTATTTTCCTGCAAAAGGAAAGTTAGGGCAAGCATGTAGGGGTGGCACATCGAGTGTGTACCTGAATTTGCTTTTGCAAAACGAAGAAGGCGTGTCTTCTGTAAATGTTCTGCAAAACAAAAGTGAGGAAAACAGAAAGGCACAACAACTCGCAAGTACCTGAAAGGGACCTGCAAGTCTTTGCTGATCTCTGCAAGAAGAGAGTTAGGAACATGCACAATATATGAGAGTAACTTGCAAGTACCTGTGAAGAAACTTGTAAGGGTTTATGGATCTCTGCAAGAAGAGAGTTAAGAGCAGGTATCGTATATAAAAATAAGCTGCAAGTACCTGTATGAGGCTTGCAGGTGTTTTCTAATTTCTGCAAGAAGGGGAGTTAGGAGTCAATAAGATATGAAAATAACTTGGAAGTACCTGTGAAGAGAAGGCTTGCAAGTGTTAACTGTTGACTGTTAACTGTCGACAAGATAAGGCCGATATGACCAATTAGCAAGAAGAATGTCTGATGAATACTATTATGAAGTCCAGATCAATAAGCTGAATTGCCAACTGCTGACAGATATGACTAGATTATAATAGCATGGCTGATAGAGCTTGAGCAAACAATGTATAGGAGATGAGAGCAATAAAGCTTATATAGGCAGAGTGCGAGTCATCATCCGATAGAGCTTTGAATAAGCAATTCATATAGGATGAGCATGAGCAAAGTGATTGATGAAAATCCTTTTGGTAGGTCGGATTAACCTGTTCACCTGTGAAAGAAGGCAAGAGAGAAAAAGGAGGTCTACACCCGGAATGATTAAAGTGGGTTGAATGCTGCCACAGGTGTTCCCCGTGGGCCTTATGCATCACTTGCCCGAAAAATCATCCCGAGTATAGTCCTACTCAAAGCGGGCTGGCCGCGCATCCTGAAGGAGGGAAAAAGAAAAGGTTCATATTCGGAATGACTAAAGAAGGTTGAATGCTGCCACAGGTGTTCCCCGTGGGCCTTATGCATCACTTGCCTGAAAAAATCATTCCGAGTATGGTCCTGCTCGAAGCGGGAAAGGAAAAAGAGGTCCATGTTCGGAATGACTAAAGAAGGTTGAATGCTGCCACAGGTGTTCCCCGTGGGCCTTATGCATCACTGGCCTGAGAAAGTCATTCCGAGTATGGTCCTGCTCAAAGCGGGCTGGCCGCGCATCCTCAAGGAGGGCACAAAGAAAGGGAGGGTCCTGAGAAGGACCGCTGGAAGCAAGGAAGATCCTGAGAAGGATCGCTAGAAACTCTGCTCTCTTGCCCTGGGCACAAGCATCACTGATCAAGGAGACAGGTTGCGCCAAGAGGCCTATATTGTCTGTGTATTGATCAGTGGAGTTGTGAGAACCCGAGAGGCATGGATCGAGGATACCGGAGAGTTATTCGGCCACCACAGTTGAAGGCTGATCTAAGAGACAAGGCTACGCTTGATTGCCATTGCTTGTCCAGCGAAGATCATCCTAACTGTAGTGTTTCCTATAAGACGCACAGCAGAGCTAACACATGGGGCTCCCCTAGCACACACTCTGTGTCAGATGCTGGCTAGGATCCTAAGCCTGAAGCCCATAATCGTAGATGAACTGCTCCCACTACACATATGGGTATACTCCCGCCATATGTGGTCGAAGCGGTAGTGCGAGAACAAACTACGGAGGGAACGTTTCAGACTCGGCGAAATCTCATTAGCGTATTGATCCAGAGAGAGAGAGAGAGAGAGAGAGAGAGAGAGAGAGAGGCAACAAAAAGGGAACTGTGTCAGTACAGGATCTCTGAATAAAAGCTTTGCAGAAAAGCAAGAATAAAACACTGAGAAGTGTTGTAAAGAATGTATGAAAAGGAGAGAGAGTAAGGGTTGAGATAACCCCTGAAGGTTGCAAGGAGCTCTGGAGGACTGTGAAGTCCATGGCTTTGGAGGACTGTGAAGTCCTTGCTAGTTCAGAATAGCCTTCCCAGCACACCCTCATCGTCGGCGTCGAAGCATTCGACTTCTTGGTTGACAATGAGGAGAGGAGGCTCTTCGACGTGATTCACTCCCCTTGAGGAGCAAGGAACATCTGAAATCTCTTTGCCCTTTGACGTTGATGGGTTAGGGCAATCTTCTTTAGGAAGCAAGTCATGCATCTTGCCCTGCCGGAGCATCCTTTGCACAAGCTGACGGAATGCTCGGCAGTTTTCTGTTCGATGGCCTGGCTCTTTGTGGAATTCACAATAAGGCTCTGAGTCTCTAGACCTCTGATCTGCTGGCCGGTAGGGCTTCTTGTAGCTTGCCATGTCTTTCATGATCTGGATCACTTCTTGCACGACGTCGTCGAGATCAGACTCGTGCAAGTCATCATCTTGCTGTTGTTGGACAGCTGCTGTTTGAGAAGGAGCTAGCGGTAGCAATGGATCTTGAGCATCACGGCTCGGGAAGGAGTATCGCTGGCGATGAAGCCTTCTCTCCTTCCTTGAGTGAGCTGGGAAACGATTGTAAGGAGACCTTGGAGGTTGCTTGCGAAACGGATCTTTCTCTGATACGAGCTTGGAGACGAAGCCTGGATTGCTCTTCTCGCCTCGAATGTATGAGTTGGCTAGAGCGATCAGCTCTTGGTATGTCCTTGGAGCACGGACATTAGCTTCAAACTTGAGAGGCCCTTCGCGAAGACCATGGATAAGAGCCACTCGGTACATTTCTTGATCAACGATTTCGATGTCCAGAATCTCTCTCTGGAATCGATCAACAAATTGAGACCAGGTTTCATCACTGCGTTGTCTGATCTCAAAGAGGGCTTCAGGACCGCCCTTTCTCTTGGAGGAGGTAGAGAATCTGAGAAGGAACTCTCTACGAAGATCAAGGAAAGAAGAGATGGAGTGAGGGCGGAGGCCATAGAACCAATCACTCACTTGCCCATCAAAGGTTGTAACAAGAAGCTTGCACTTAGTTGCATCTGGCAGAGTCTTGAGAGCAACGGCTGATTCAAAGGCTTGAAGATGCTTGACCGGATCAGTCTCTCCTGTATAGATTGGGAGGCGAGGCTCTCTGAAGTTTGCTGGAGTAGGTTCAAGGCGAACACTCTCAATAAAGGACGACGGCTCTTCCTGCTCTCCTACAGCATAGGGATTAAAGGGAGCATAGGCTGCAGTTGCAAAAGAAGCAGGGGGGGTAGAAAGGAAAGGTTGCTGCAGGGGGAGCAGAGGCAGGAGCTGGGGGGCAAGGATGACTTCCTTGAAAGTTGAGAAATCTAGCAGGACTTCCCCGGGCTGCTTGCCGGAAGAAGTTTTGGCGAGCGGTAAACTCTTCATCTTGAGTTCGCAAAGGAGCAGCAGGACCTTGCGGGAAGGTTGGGGTGTAAGGCGGATAGAACGGCGGACAAGCTTGAGAATAAGCTTGCTTATGCTCTGATGTTGGCGTTGGGTCGATTGGAGCAGCTGGAGCAGCTGGAGCAGTTGCTGGATGAGAGCCTAACCGCTGCGTGATCGCAGCAATTACTTGGTTGATGGCCTGGAACTGTTGAGCATTCTCACGGCGCGACTGCTCAAAAGCTTCCCAGAGAGGATCTTCACTGGGACTTGGGGCAAAGTTCTCGGCTGATTGATCTGACATGGCTAACTGTCGCTGTTCACCGTCTGACCGGATCTGAAGGCCGCGTGTTAACTGTTGATGCGCGAAAACGTCGCGGGGCACCAGCCAGCTAACACGGAGGGGGTGTTCGGTCTCACAAGCTAGGAGAGGAGGAGAGGAGGGAAGGAAGGAAGCCTCTGAGTGCTCGAGAGTGGAGCAAACGGCTTGTCAAAGAGGGTTGCGGGGATAGAGGAGAGAAGCTTGATCAACAGAGCAAGTTTATCAAGAGAAGAGAAGGAGGTTGACCAGGAGCTGTCGAGCAGACGGCTAAAGGGACGGTTGTGCTTGCAGGTTGGAAGTCGAGGAGAGCTGAGCTGAGAAGTCTGCTGAGCAGAGGAGCAAGGAGAGGGGGCCGCTAGCAGCGGCAACAACACACTTCGCCCGCCGCGGCCTAAATGCCACTCCTGCGACGGGCTTTCCTTTTATTAATAGCTAGAGATTACAAGCTTACAAGTACACCTTTACAACAAAATCACTTAAAGGGTACAAGGAGAAGCTGGAGGCTAAGAGAGAAGAAAGTGCCAGAAAGCAGAGGAGAAGCTGCCAGAGACTAAGTAAAAGAGTCTGCTGGCAAGCTGGAGGACTGAGAAACTGAGTCTGCAGAGTATGCTGGCAAGCTGCTGAAGAGCTGTGGAGGACTACGCGGACAGGAAACTGAGTCCGTAGAGCTTGCTGGAGAGGTGACGACGGGCTGCGCGGACTGGAAAACGGAGTCCGCAGGGTCTACTGGCAAGACTTGCAGGATCCAGGAAGATGCAGAATGAGAGGCACCATGGGCTATTTATAGGCCCAGGGAAGTTCTTCTAGAAGCGGGGCCCAGTGACATCAGCATGACGACCTGCGCGGACTCCGCGGACAGATATTTTGCGTCCGCCATTGTTGACTGATGAAGCAGGCGGAAGGAGGCTCTGAAGAGGACTGGAGGCCACCCCCTAGCGGGCGACCTGGGCGGACTCCGGGAGGAGTCCGCCCGGCAGGCCGGAGGCCGCCCCCTAGCGGGCGGCCTGGGCGGACTCCAGGGTGGAGTCCGCCCGGTATGGCGCCGGGGCCGCTCCCTAGCGGGCGGCCTGGGCGGACTCCAGGGGGAGTCCGCCCGGCGGGCCTGGCCGCCCCCTTGCGGGCGGCCTGGGCGGACTCCGGGAGGAGTCCGCCCGGCTGACTGCCGGGGCCACCCCCTAGCGGGCGGCCTGGGCGGACTCCAGGGGGAGTCCGCCCGGCGGGCCTGGCCGCCCCCTTGCGGGCGGCCTGGGCGGACTCCGGGGGGAGTCCGCTCGGCTGGCTGCTGGGGCCGCCCCCTTGCAGGCGGCCTGGGCGGACTCCGGGAGGAGTCCGCCCGGCTTGCGGGCAGAGGCCGCCCCGGGTGGGCGGCCTCGGCGGACGGCGGCAGGAGGCCGCCGCCCCTCGGGCAGCAGGGAGGTCGCCCCTGGCGGGCGTCCTCGGCGGACGGCGGTAGGAGACCACCGCCCCTTGGGCGAAATAGGAGGCCTCTCCTGGTGATGCTGTTGGCGGACTCCTGCAAGGAAAAGCACTGTATGATTAGCGGACCTAACCGCATGTCCCGCGAGGGTGAGCCATGGGAATAGCCTGCCATCCCGCAGGACACGCGGTTGCTAGGATACCTATGCGGATAGGGGAAACTGTCCGCCTACGCTGAGACCCATCGCGATCAAAAGGGAGAATCTAAGGGTCACGATGAGCCAGCTGGCCACTTTGGGAAGGATCGCCGATTTCTGGGTTAACACAGCGGTTGTCCTTGGAGCCATTGCAGATCTAGGGAGAGAAGCCCTACTCTACGCTTAATCAAAAATCAAAAAGGAAGCGACACTAGTGATCAAGTCCAAGTAAGGGTGAGGGGGTGGTTACCTAAAGGTGTAGACGGTGAGTAGTTCGATGAAGACGAGGGACACCCGATGAGTGTACGCGGAGAAATTCCTGGAAGGAAGAATCGAAACCGGGAGAGATCGTCGGAGAGAAACTTGCGGGAAACCTTCGGTTAATCTTGCGGGATTCGGCGAGTTTCCGGCGGGATTCGGCGGGAGACCTTCGATGGAGACCGATTCGGCGAGAGTCTTGCGGGAGTCGGCGAGTTTCCTGCGGAGAAGGAGTCGATTCGGCGAGCTTCCCCTACGCCGAGTTTCCCCTGCGGAGAGAGTCGACGAGTTTTCCTGCGGAGAGCGTCCTTCGGCGGGATTCCTATGGAATGTGAAGAGTCGGCGGGAATGGGATTCTCCTTAAATGTGATTCTCCTTAAAGCCAAGCTCGACGAGTTAAATGGGATTTTAACGGGTCTACCAGTGGATTTAAAAATGTATCAAACTTTCCCCTCTGATACCAATTTTAACGGGTTTCCGGCTTTTCCATATAAGTTAATTTAAAAATCTTCTAAATATGTGAATACTTCTTAAAGCCACTATTTGGGGTTTGAACCGACTTTTCCATACATTTCTTGATGGCAATCTTCGCTAGTTTTTAGTGAATTTATTTAAGCCTGTAGATGTTAGATCTCAAGTCTACCGGTGGAATTTCCGATAAGTCGTCATGGTTGTATCTATGGTTTATGTTTACCGTGTTAACATATCCTTAGATGTACGCACATACAAGTGTAAGTATAAGTATAAATATATATATATATATATGTAAATATGGATACAATATGACTCAAGTCCTGGAATTGATCAAACGTACCTGGGATTATGAGAGTTATCATTTAGTCCCTCAGGTAAAACATATTAGGAGCTCAATGTGAGTATGCTCAAGTAGATATCATATCTGTTATTCCAGACGCTTGTTCCAATTTAGTCTTGAGCCACCGACTGTCTAGTTCCCATCATTTTTACGGGAACCTAGACTACCCTGCAAGAAAGAATTACTTTACCTTAGGAACCCAAATCATATTGGGTCCTAGGTTCCTGTTAGCATAAGCACTCGACTGCCTTCCTTCAGAAAACCTGTTGGGAAGACTACCTCTGCCCCGAAAATGTGGATAGGCCCTTGCCCTTGACACAGAGGGGTTGTGCCAACAGTCGATGGCAAAGTGTCCCACTTTGCCACAGCACCAACACGGGTGAATGTTGTATCGCCGTTTCTGACCTGATCTAGTGACTGAGGTAGTCACAGTCCTAGGTCTAAACGGGATAGGGCATGGTCTCCTCACAAAATTTCCTCTTCCACCGTGACATGTGGAAGGGTGGAAGGAGTGCATGTTGCGAGCGTCATGAGGCCGGGGAGGTGGTGCCTTCCTTTCAGGCATCCCACTTCCCGAGGCCCCATGAAAACTTACACCATGACTTCTGACCTCCCTGTCCTGTGTCCTCGGGTGGTGAGAAGTGTTCTGTGAGCTGGTACATGCAGATTCACACCGAGTTGAGGCAGTGGCAGTGAATACAAAGTGCTCAGAATGAGCCTTAGGTATTCTCTCATGAGTGGCCACGATGGCCTTTGCACTACGGGTGTCTCCACATGGGGACAGATCACCCTTGCAGTGACCACGACTATTCCTGTGGTCATACCTGAAGGCATGATGAGTAGCCTTCCTGCTTGGAGTGGGGGGTCGGAATACCGTTTCCCCATTTCTCCACGAATTGATAATCCGGGAGATCCACCCATTTTCTTGCTTTCTCTTTATAGCATCAACCTTGGAAAAGTTTGATACTATTCTTTTCTCATTCTCTAGACTACTCTCTAGAGCTGAGATTTTTGAGTCCTTGACCTTGTTGGATGCCAATTGGAGAACCAACAAGATCTTCAGTCGAGCAATCTCTTGGGCTTTCTCCTCAGCAAGTAGGTTGCTTGTCTGAAGGGCTCTTTTCAGAGAATCAGAATTTTCTGAAGGAAAGCAGTTCCTGTCTTCAGAAACTTCAAGAGAGACGGGGCAGGATGAAGAAGTTACCTGCTCTTCAGTGTTATTGTCATTAGAGCCATTGACCGTTGTGTCATCCTCATCAGAGCTGCTTTCCTCACTGGCCTTTTCAGTCTCTAACACAGACACTGGAGCTTTGATGCTGTCCGATAAATCCTTGCCTTCATCTTCAGAGGCGAGGACCCCCACATAGGCTTCATCCTCTGATTGACAGCAGATTCCAGCTTTCTCTGACCCCCCCCATCAGCTCTGAGATCATCACCCACATAGATTTAGCTGACCCACATTTTTCCAATCTAGAGCGAGAAGCTCCAGACCAGATATTCATGATAATTTGACGAATCCTCTTGTCCAAATTAAATAATGAAAGTTCCATCTCCGACATCTCAGCAATGCACTTGTGCACTTGAATTCTAGAGTCGGAGGTCTTCATAGAAACAAAAGGACCCTCTTCCAGGATGAAAGATGCTCGAGGATCGATAGCATCCAAGTGATACGACACTCTCATCCTCTAGACGGGATAAAACTCCTTTGTGCATGTGGGGAGTCTTAGTGGCGATATCTCATGATCTAGCTCCATGCTTCTAACACTGGTGGTAGGATTCTACTCAAGGTGTAAACCTTTTGATGAGCAACCTCGCATTGATACCACTTGAAAGTCCACCTAGTGTCAACTATGTTGACCTATGGGGGGGGGGGGGGGGAATAGGTGATGTGCAGCGTTTTTGCGGAATTTAAATTGTACCTGCACACGAAAATAAAACAACACATCACAACAGAGTACACAAGCTATATATAGTGGTTCCCCGATTTGGGTACATCCACTTTCCCCCTTCGACCTATCTCCCAACCAGGGATGACTCGGTCACTTCTCCAACAGGATTGAAATCCAATGCTTGCACTATCAGAAGGAACCCTTCCACACGTAGGAGTCAACTCTCCCACAACCCGGTTTGCACCCAACCCTTACAACTAGGAACCACCGTTCCTTTACAACAAAAGTAAAACTAGAACGTACAAGAGATACAAACTACGTTTGGAGACTTAGGTGTCCCTCTTCGTTGACGACGTGTTTTTGAAGTCCACGAAGAGTCCACTACCCAAGATCTCACTTGGAGAGAATCTCCCCGAAACCGGCGGCGGCAAGATGGGCGGCGGCTAGGTTCACGGGATCGGCGGCAACAACGATGTGCGGCTGCTGTTCTTTAGAGATCCAAACTTCGTAGCGAAGCTAGCTAGGTCTACCAACGGTCACATTAGGATCAATCGTCTTGATCGATTCAGATGGGAAAGATTTTCCCGATCTACAAATCGAGAGACAAGAGATCTCCGGTTAGACACGTGAGACGCTGAGCTCAGCTAGGCTTCTGTCGCAGGAGGATCTGGGCGAAACCACGATCAACCGGCGAACAACTTGGCGCGAGCGGCGGCGGCGGCGGAGCGGAAACGGCGATCTAGGTCACGTCGCGGCTCGCGTATTTCTTTTCTTCTTCACTGCACATACTGTTCAAAAATACCCGTGTATTTATACACACGTATACTCCTAAATGACCGTTGTGGGTCCCACCTGAAGGAAACCCTAGTTCCGGTTCAACACAGTCCCAGCGGCAGAATCCGGTCTAGCAGCTTCCAGAGAAATTGCCAAGTCAAAATCGGCGAGAATCAAATGTGATTCTCGACGAATCGGCGAGAATCAGTTAGTGATTCTCGACGATTCGTCGAGAATCACTACTGATTCTCGCCGAATCACTTGTTGATTCTCAACGAATGTTACTTGGCCATGATCTGCTTCGACGATGGGTTCGGCGAGAATCACTAGTGATTCTCGCCGAATCTAACTTGACACCGTTTTGAGGTAGTCGGATAGAGTCGGCGAGAATCACTAATGATTATCGATGATTCGGCGAGAATCACTAGTGATTCTCGCCGAATCGGCGAGAATCACTTGGTGATTCTCGTCGAATTATACTTAGACGAATTTTCGTCTTTCCACCCAAGAGCGGCTCCTTGACCCATCCTTGCTCCTTGT
The DNA here is from genome assembly GCA_039583875.1 of Platanthera guangdongensis. NCBI lineage: Eukaryota > Viridiplantae > Streptophyta > Magnoliopsida > Asparagales > Orchidaceae > Platanthera > Platanthera guangdongensis. The sequence continues at coordinate 406,139 of CM077162.1, read as the reverse complement.
CTGCTCTTGCATAAACACGGCCCTGTACTTGAAGTAAGTGCACTCCAATAGAGAGAGTACACGTAGGCCAACACACTGATCTGCCTAACGAGGGATTACATCGTGCAGACCCGTGTATATTAACCTACTGCACCCTGACATTGGTGTGCACTTAGCGTGGAATAACTGCAAACACAACTTGAGAGGTTTCATCAAATACATTGTGAATTCATCTTATCTTGATAGGTGGCTTCCTCAAATCCAGGTAATTGTGGATACAATACCCAACACCCACAACTACATAACCAGGCACCAGTTCATGGTGATGAGTGCTCTGGTCGAGAAGAAAGCAACAAATTGGGGAAAGTTGCTGTTTGATCTAAGTAAAAGGAAAAACAACAAGAAAGAGGTCTGCTTTGGCAGAATTCTGGGGATATTTCTGCAAGAAAAAACACAAGAACATCTGGTCTCTACACTAGTGTTCATCAATGCCTCCAAGAGGCTTACCTCTGCCCTCTTTGGCAGATGGGAGAGGAAGATAACCAAGCCAACCAAGGCTTCCTCTTCCTCCATACCTTCTGAGAGTATAAGGGCTATTCCAGCCACTCCCCACCCTGCTGAAGATGTTTCACCTCCACCACCTCCAGCCTCCCCAATTCATCTCTCTTCACCAGCTCATACCACAGTCCATACTCCACCACCTCCATCACACCATGGTACACCAACTCCATCACACCATGGTACACCAACTCCATCACACCATGGTACACCAACTCCATCACAACATGGTACAGCAACTCCATCACAACATGGTACACCAACTCCATCACACCATGGTACACTAACTCCATCACACTATGGTACACCAACTCCATCAGAACATGGTACATCAACTCCATCACAACATGGTACACCAACTCCATCACAACATAGTACACCACCCTCATCTCCTCTACCACTACACCTAGATCACATCCCCCTTTCCAACCTTCTATCACCACCTTCTTGTTGGATCCCTAGTTGATTTGGGCTAGGTTCACTAGCTTAGGATGTGACCCAATATGTATAGCCAGGGTCAAGTTTGTGTCCTAGAGTCTAGGCCAAGTCCTTAGAGTCAACATCAGATGGACCAGCTATCAACAAGACCCTCAGAGAGTCAAGACTTAGAAGATTTCAAGACTAAGTAAATTGAGTTCGACGTTCGTCGAACTCAGGTCGACGAAAGGCGTTCTGAGCTCGACGATCTTGAGACATTTCTCTGTGCTGAGCTCGACGATCTTTATTCTCTGTTCGACGAAGAATGAGATACTTCAACAAGCTAAAGTCAGGATAACTTCAGATGTTTCTAAGTCCAATTTCAAGCTTTGGTCGACGAACAGGATTCTGAGCTCGACGAACTTGGACCTCAAGTTCAAAATTTCTCAGGTCGACGAAGTCAACTTCTCAGGTCGATGAATTCAGTACTTTGCTCGACAATTTCTGGTCTACGATTTGATTCCTTCTCAGTCAGAGACTTCTCAGATTCTAAGTCCACAATCATTCTTCGGTCGACGAATTTGGATCTCTGTTCGACGAATAATGATAGACAGTGATGATTATCTGTTCGACTAATTTGTTTGTCTGTTCGACGAATGAAGATTGTCAGTTCGATGAAGATTCTTGCAGAATTGACAAGATTCCCTTGAAGACAAATTGATATTGTCTGGTCGACGAACTTATCAGCTCAGCTCGACGAACTTTGAACTCAGCTCGACGATTCCAGTTTTTCGTTCGTCGATTCCAGACTAGGTCTACTCTAGTTTTTCTTCCCCTTTTCTTGGCGATGAATCCTGAGTAATCAATGCTAAATCTTTTCGGAATGTTACCGTTAGGACGAGCATTGATTATGAATTATTTCATGCCGTTTTTCCATGGGACAGTTAGGGAATTCATTGATTCTCGCTTCCTTCCCAGGCCGACTGCAATTACTGCTCAAACATTCAAATTTCGAATGTTCTTCAGTCAGTCAAGAAGTCAGAAAAGAAAAGATTGAACCAGTACTACAACACAAGCAGTGATAGACAGACATACAGACAGTAATAGCACTGGAGAATAATCTTAAAGAAATCTAAAGTTCTACTGCAATCAGCCTAGGCCAGAGAACAATTTCATCAAGGAGAAGAAGAACATACAATCCCTATCAAGAGTCTTCTTCTTTCAATTCTCAGGACAACTTCAGAAGGACAACAAAAACTTTATCTGTCAAAGAAGTTCCTGAAGCAATCTCTGGTCCAGGCACTCAAGCTTTTGAATACCTGTCACCCTGAAGCAGTGCTCCAGTTTTCCTGATCCCTTCATGATCTCAGGGGGAGCAATCTGCTGAAATCAATCCACAAGTCTTCTCGGTTGTTATTGAGAAAGAGAAGACATCATCACCCTTTTTCATCCTCTGTACAGGGTTTTAATTCCCTTCAAAATTATTCCTGGTTGCAAGTCTCCTTCCAAAAGACTTGAGGTTTTGGTTTTTGAGCACCTGAACAAAAGCTCATTGTTGTCAGCACCTGATCAAAAACCTGAGTGGATTCCTACCAGGGTGGTAGAAGAGTGGATGTACTGAAAGTCCACCTAGTGTCAACAAAGTTCACCTATGGGGGAGGGAATATGTGACGTGTAGCGCTTTTGCGGAATTTACGAATGTACCTGCATAATAAAAATAAAAAGCATAGCACACAGAATACACAGGCAATTTATAGTGGTTCCCCGACTTGGGTACATCCACTTTCCCCCTTCGACCTATCTCCCAACAAGGGACGACTCGGTCTCTTCTCCAACAGTATTGAAATCCAATCCCTGCACTATCGGAAGGAACCCTTCCACACGTGAGAGTTAACACTCCCACAAAACGGGTTGCACCCAACCCTTACAACACGGAACAAACGTTCCTTTACAACAAAAGTAAATATAGAATGTACACGAGATACAAACTTCGTTTGGAGACTACGGTGTTTCTCTTCGTTCGACGACGTGTTCGTAAAGTCAACGAAGAGCCTACAACCTAGGTCTCTCTTGGAGAGGATCTCCCCGGAACCGGCGGCGGCAATCCGAGTGGCGGCTTGGTTCGGGATCGGCGACAACGAAGGTGCGCGGCAGCAGTACTTTGAGATCCAAACTTCGTAGCGAAGCTAGTTAGGTCTGCCAACGGTCACTCGAGGATCGGTCGTCTCGATCGATTCGGATGGGGAACACTTTCCCGATCTACAAATCGAGAGACAAGAGATCTCTGGATAGACGCGTGAGACTCTAAGCTTGGCTAAGCTTCTGTCGCCGGAGATCGGGAAGAAACGCGATCAACAGCGGCGACCACTTGACGCGAGCGGCGGCGGCGGAGCGGAGCGGAAGCGGCGACTTAGGGTTTTTCCGTGCTTGCGTGTTTCTTTTTTTTCGATTCCCCAACTGTTCAAAATACCCGTATATATATACTATAGATAGATTCAATTTGACCGTTGTGGGACCCACCAGTAGAATCCCAAAATCCGGTTCAAAATAGTCCAGCGGCAGAATCCGGTCCAGCAACATCCCGAGAAAACGCCAAGTAAAATTCGTCGAGAATCATTGGTGATTCTCGACAAATCGGCGAGAACCAGTTAACGATTATCGACGATTCGTCGAGAATCACTGGTGATTCTCGACGGATCACTTGTTGATTCTCAACGATTTTCCCTTGGTATTAATGACCTGCTCAGCGACGGGTTCGGCGAGAATCATTAGTGATTCTCGCCGAATCTTACTTGGCACGGTTTTGGGGTAGCCGGAAGGAGTCGGCGAGAATCACTTGGTGATTCTCGTCGAATTATACTTAGACGGATTTTCTTCTTTCCACCCAAGTGCTGCTCCTTGACCCATCCTTGCTTCTTGTCTTCTCTTGCATAAACATGGCCCTGTACTTGAAAATAAGTGCACTCCAATAGAGAGAGTACACGTAGGCCAACACACTGATCTGCTCAACGAGGGATTACGTCGTGCAGACCCGTATATATTGACCTAGTGCACCCTGATATTGGTGTGCACTTAGCGTGGAAGAGCTGCAAGCACAACTTAAGATGTTTCATCAAATACATTGTGAATTCATCTTAGCTTGACAGGTGGCTTCCTCAAATCCAGGTAATTGTGGATACAATACCCAACAATCTCCCCCTATTTGACGAAGCCAAAACCCTACTAGCTAAGATGAATAACACCAATCAAATAATAAACATAACATTCAGAAATTAAACATGCAGCACAAGAGAATATATGCAACCAGATCAGGACTTGAGTCATTCACAAATTTAAATACCAATGTATATATATATATATATATATATATATATATATATATATATATATATATATATATATATATATATAATCTCAGAATTGTTCATATCATAACACTAAGCATTAAATGTTTTTAGGAGAGAATGACAAGCTACACGTTGTTGACTATCTTTCCTTAACTAAGTCATCCTTGTGTTTTTGCGCCAAGAACTTCTTCCTTTGTCTCTCCATGTACTCTTTAGGCTTCGGATAGTATCTGGGAGGAGGAACTTTATCTGCATCCGTGTTGTTTCTGAAGAAGTTGTTTCGTTTCGCTTCATACGTCTTGTGCCTGTCCCACTCAAACTGGCTGTAAACTTCATTCCGATTGAGTTCTCCCTGTTCTTGTAGCCAGAAGGTGTCCAAGATGATGTTCTTTGAAACTGGACACCACTTTTCGTTTCGAACTTCCTCCTCACTCATTATGATTCTCTTCTCAGCTATTGTCTCCTTGGAGGTCCCTTCCTGAGCTTTTCTCTTGGCCCTAGCTTTTGCTAGGGCCTCTTGGTCAAACATGCTCCTCAGTTTAGCTTTGGAGAGAGCCCTAGAATCAGCTTCACTTATGGGAACATCTGCAGCACTTGCACTTATTCCCTCAGCAGCACTCACTCCCTCAGCGGCCGTAGAAGTCTCAGGAGGATGAATATCTGCAGGATTTTCAGCAAAGGGGATGCCTAACGCCTGGTGGAGCATCCACCAGTTGCTGTCATAGACGTACTTGTTTGACTGTTCGAAGTTTGTGATCATGACTTCTCGTAGCTTAGCCATCTTAGCTATGTACTCTTTCTCCCCCTTTTTGGCTTCGACAGCGATGAAGTTTGCATAGGAGTGCAAGGAGTCATCAATGTGCTTGGTGGTCCGGGAGAATTCATTGACTAAGGCTTGCTGATTGGTGTTAAGAGTTACCATATTACCGTCAAACTTTTGAATGTTGTTGGCTACAACATGTGCATTCTAATTTACGACAGCAAGAGTGTCAGTGTTCTTCTTCAATCCGGCCATAAGAAGTGTGACAGCTTCGCCGGCCGCGGTATACTTCTCTTCAAATTTCTTCTCCATCACGTCCAGTTTATGGTTGATTTCCACCATATTCTTGAGCATGAGAGTTTCAGATGTCTTAATCCTTTTCAGCAGTTTATTCTGAGCTTCATCAAAGGAGGCTTTAAGTTCATTCACAATGCCCTGAATGACATTGACAGTGTGAGTGGCTAGCTCATCTCGTAACGTAATAACCAGAGGCACTTGTGGGCCTTGCCCTTCAGCAGACGCATCTGTAGAGCTGGATACAAGCACAGTCTCTAATGGAGGAATGCTGGCGGCCTCTGTAGATCTATCTGACTCCCCCTCCACTGGTGCAGGCTTGTCAGATGGAGGTTCAACAGGATCCGGAACCTGCAATACTTCATGTCCCTCATGCCCTTCATCCTCTTCGTCATCATCCATGAACTCATCTTCATCAGCAGCCTCTTCCAATTCTTTGTCAGCAGTCTCCAATACAGTGTCACTTTCTTCTCGAATTTCGGCCACAGCATCCCTGGCCACCTGGGAGATGTCAGATACTACCTCAGTATGAGGGGGTAGAGGCTCCCCCTCGATTCCTGCAGTCAAGGTATCAGGAACTTCATTGGGGGTGACTGCTGAAGATACTCCCTGTTGCTCTTCCACTGCAGTCTGCCCAATACGCCTCTCCCATCGATCGAACACACTTGAGTCCATCTTCTTCAAGTAGTGGATAGGGACACCTTTACTCATGTCAAATCTGTCTCCATTTAGCTGGTTTAGATATAGACTTATGATGCGGCCGAAACTCGGAGAGCCCAAGGTGTCCTTGATCTTCTCGAACAACAACTCCCCCAGTTGAACCTTTTACGGCAGACGACAGCTATCAGGATCTTGAACATATCCGCTGAGATATGGTCGTGAGAGCCCGGCTTGCAGATGAGCACCTTTCCAATAATGTCAGACAGGAGCTTTCCTTCTTCATTCATATCCTTTCTCTTTATGGACCTAGTTCCTCGTGGGAGACCGCAGAATGAGAGAGTTCTGGCTTTGTCATCGTCCTCCAGATAGTCTTCATGCTCCGAGCTAGAAAGCTGCAGAAAGCGGGTCAGCTTGCTGGCAGACATCTTGACCTTTGCCCCAGCCACCTTGCTTTTGATTAGGGAGTCACCATTTCGGAGTCTTGCGGTAGCGAAGAACTCCAGCACCTCTTTGTCCAGGATTTTGCAAGGGTGCTCCAGGACGAATGTTAGCCCAGCCTCTTCCAGCATCAGAATGATGTTGCGGAATTTGTCCGAGGCGTGAGAGAACCCAGTCCGAACAAGCTCGCAACCAGTGACCAACCCAGCAGTTGTCCTTGGGGCCATTGCAGATCTAGAGAGAGAATCCCTACTCTAAGCTATAATGATCAATCAAAAGGAATGCGTCACAAGTGATAACGTCCAAGTATGGGTGAGGAAGAGGTTACCTAAAGGCTTAGACGGAAATGAGTTGGTGGGCTTCCTGCGAGAGATCTTCCTTGAGCGTCCTTTGGGAAGACCTTCGGTGTAGGCCTTGAGGGAAACAGCGAGGACGGTGCGGGATCCGACGAGTACCTTGCGAGAAGATGATCGAGCTTCCTGCGGGTTTCGGCGAGTCGGCGGATAAGGGAAGATTCGGCGGAAGAACTCTTGCGAGATGATGATTCGACAAGCTTCCTGCGGGTTTCGGCGAGTTGGTGGGTAAGGGAAGAAGCGGCGGAAGAGCTCTTGCGGGATATTTCCTGCGAAGTGCGGCGGGATTCGTGTAGCTTGCTCATTCGGCGGGATCCGTAATGAAGTTGAAAGGTCGGCGAGATTCCAAGTCTATAAAAAGTCGGCGGGATTTGTCTAAGTCGAAATTGAAAGATTTCTTGACTAGGAATTTTCACGTTAAGAAGTATTGCAACATTTTCGAATTCATCTGATGTCAAGTCAATAAAAAGACGATAAATACAGATATATTTTAAAGCCAATCTATTTGGGTTTGAACGAGGCTTTTCCAAAAACTTTTTGATGTCAATTGTGAGTTGTCGAGATTCACAATGACATTGCTTTGATAACTCTTTATTGATGTAAAAAGGTTTGCATGTATCGAGTAAACCCATCCTTGGATGTGCATACATACACGTATATACAAAGATGTATCTATATATATATAGATATATATATATATATATATATATATATATATATATATATATATATATATATATATATATATATATATATATATATATATGTAATTGTCAATTGAAAACGACTCAAGTCTTGGAACTGATCATGAGTACCTGGGATTTTGAGAGTCATCGTTTTAGTCCCACAGGCAGAACATATTAGAGGCTCAATGAAAGTATGCTCAAATAGATATCACATCTGTTATTGCAGACGCTTGTTCCAATTTAGTCTTGAGCCACCTACTGTCTAGTTCCCATCATATTCATGGGAACCTAGACTACCCTGCAAGAAAGAATTACTTTACCTTAGGAACCCAAATCATATTGGGTCCTAGGTTCCTGTTAGCATAAGCACACAACTGCCTTCCTCCAGAAAACCTGTCAGGAAGACTACCTCTGTTCCGTGAGTGTGGATGAGCCCCTGCCCTTGGCATAGAGGGGTTGTGCCAACAGTCGATGGCAAAGTGTCCCACTTTGCCGTAGCACCAACATGGGTGAATGTTGTATCGCCGTTTCCGACCCGATCTAGTGACTGAGGTAGTCACGGTCCTAGGTCTAAACGGGATAGAGCATGATCTCCTCACAAAATTTCCTCTTCCATCGTGACACGTGGAAGGGTGGAAGGAATGCATGTTGTGAGCGTCATGAGGCCGGGAAGGAGGTTCCCTCCTTTCAGGCATCCCCTTTCAGAGGCCCCATGAAAACTTACACCATGACTTCTAACCTCCATATCCTGTGTCCTCGGGTGGTGAGAAATGTTCTGTGAGCTAGGACATGCAGATTCGCACCGAGTTGAGGCAGTGGCAGTGAATACAAAGGGCCCAGAAGGAGCCTTAGGTATTCTCTCATGGGTGGCCACGACGGCCCTTGCACTACGGGTGTCTCCACATGGGGACAGATCACCCTTGCAGTGACCACGACTATTCCTGTGGTCATACCTGAAGGCATGATGAGTTGCCTTCCTGCTTGGAGTGGGGGGTCGGAATACCGTTTCCCCATTTCTCCACGAATTAATAATCCGGGAGATCCACCCGTTTTCTTGCTTTCTCTTTATAGCATCAACTTTGGAAAAGTTTGATACTATTCTTTTCTTATTTTCTAGACTACTCTCTAGAGCTGAGATCTTAGTGTCCTTGACCTTGTTGGACGCCAATTGGAGAACCAACAAGTTCTTCAGTCGAGCAATCTCTTGAGCTTGCTCCTCAGCAAGTAGGTTGCTTTCCTGAAGGGCTCTCTTCAGGGAATCAGAATTTTCTGGAGGAGAGCAGTTTCTGTCTTCAGAAAGTTCAAAAGATATGGGGCAGGATGAAGATGTTACCTGCTCATCTGTGTTATAGTCATTAGAGCCAGTGACCATTGTTTCATCCTCATCAGAGCTGCTTTCCTCACTGGCCTCGTCAGTCTCTGACACGAACACTGGAGCTCTGATGCTGTCCGAGTGATGCTTGCCTTCATCTTCAGAGGTGAGGACCCCCACATAGGCTTCCTCCTCAGGTTGACAGCATATTCCAGCTTTCTCCGACTCCCCCATCCACTCTGATATCATCACCCATATGGATTTAGCAGTCCTACATTTTGCTAATCTAGAGCGAGAAGCTCCGGACCAGATATCCAAGATAATGTGACGAATCCTCTCGTCCAAGTTAAATAGGGACAGTTCCGTCTCTGACATCTCAGCAATGCACATGGGCACTTGGATCCCAGAGTCGGAGGTCTTCATGGGAATGAACGGACCCTCTTCCAGGATGAAGGATGCTCGAGGATCGATAGCATCAAGGTGAAATGACACTCTCATCCTCCAGATGGGATAATAATCCTTTGTGCATGCGGGGAGTTTGAGTGGCGGTATCTCATAATCCAGCTCCATGCCTCTAACACTGGTGGCAGGATTCTACTCAAGGTGTTAACCTTTTTGAGGAGCAACCTGACTCTGATACCACTTGAAAGTCCACCTAGTGTCAACAAAGTTCACCTATGGGGGGGGGGGAATAGGTGACGTGTAGCGCTTTTGCGGAATTTACAAATGTACCTGCACAATAAAAAAAAAGCACAGCACACAGAATACACAGGCAATTTATAGTGGTTCCCCGACTTGGGTACATCCACTTTCCCCCTTCGACCTATCTCCCAACAAGGGACGACTCGGTCTCTTCTCCAACAGGATTGAAATCAAATCCCTGCACTATCGGAAGGAACCCTTCCACACGTGAGAGTCAACACTCCCACAAAACGGGTTGCACCCAACCCTTACAACACGGAATAAACGTTCCTTTACAACAAAAGTAAATATAGAATGTACACGAGATACAAACTTCATTTGGAGACTACGGTGTTTCTCTTCGTTCGACGACGTGTTCGTGAAGTCAACGAAGAGCCTACAACCTAGGTCTCTCTTGGAGAGGATCTCCCCTGAACCGGCGGCGGCAATCCGAGTGGCGGCTTGGTTCGGGATCGGCGGCAACGAAGGTGCGCGGCAGCAGTACTTTGAGATCCAAACTTCGTAGCGAAGCTAGCTAGGTCTGCCAAAGGTCACTCGAGGATCGGTCGTCTCGATCGATTCGGATGGGGAACACTTTCCCGATCTACAAATCGAGAGACAAGAGATCTCTGGATAGACGCGTGAGACTGTAAGCTTGGCTAAGCTTCTGTCGCCGGAGATCGGGAAGAAACTCAATCAACAGCGGCGACCACTTGACGCGAGCGGCGGCGGCGGAGCGGAGCGGAAGCGGCGACTTAGGGTTTTTCCGTGCTCGCGTGTTTCTTTTTTTTTCGATTCCCCTACTGTTCAAAATACCCGTATATATATACTATAGATAGATTCAATTTGACCGTTGTGGGACCCACCAGTAGAATCCCGAAATCCGGTTCAAAATAGTCCAGCGGCAGAATCCGTCCAGCAACATCCCGAGAAAACGCCAAGTAAAATTCGTCGAGAATCATTGGTGATTCTCGACGAATCGGCGAGAACCAGTTAACGATTCTCGACGATTCGTCGAGAATCACTGGTGATTCTCGACGGATCACTTGTTGATTCTCAACGATTTTCCCTTGGTATTAATGACCTGCTCAGCGACGGGTTCGGCGAGAATCATTAGTGATTCTCGCCGAATCTTACTTGGCACGGTTTTGGGGTAGCCGGAAGGAGTCGGCGAGAATCACTAATGATTCTCGACGATTCGGCGAGAATCACTAGTGATTCTCGCCGAATCGGCGAGAATCACTTGGTGATTCTCGTCGAATTATACTTAGACGGATTTTCGTCTTTCCACCCAAGTGCTGCTCCTTGACCCATCCTTGCTTCTTGTCTTCTCTTGCATAAACATGGCCCTGTACTTGAAAATAAGTGCACTCCAATAGAGAGAGTACACGTAGGCCAACACACTGATCTGCTCAACAAGGGATTACGTCGTGCAGACCTGTGTATATTGACCTACTACACCCTGACATTGGTGTGCACTTAGCGTGGAAGAGCTGCAAGCCCAACTTAAGATGTTTCATCAAATACATTGTGAATTCATCTTAGCTTGACAGGTGGCTTCCTCAAATCCAGGTAATTGTGGATACAATACCCAACATGTACCCAGGTTGCGGAACCACTATAAAATTCTTATGTCGTCTGGTTTCACTTTTTCTTTTGTTTTGGCTGTGTTATTCTATGATTTATTAGGTTGTTGTGCTTATCTTATTATTTGCTAAACTGTTCACCTAGGATTACAGTAAAAGCTGTAAAAAGTTTTTAGTGAGCACAATACTCTATTCACACCCCGCCCCCCTCTAGAGTATTTCAGATCTAACCTGCACTTTCAATTGGTATTAGAGCCAGGTTGGTTAAACTCCACACCTTATCAGGTTGGTTAAAATACCACACCTTAAGAGGTTAATTGGTTGCACAGGCTAACACTTGGACCATAAAGATCCCTCTTATTAGATCTGACTATTTTGTTTTTGTTATTAGACTTATATCTTCACAAAAATGGCTCAAAACAAAGATTATGCAAGCATCAGACCTCCAGTATGCAATCTTAACAGATTTGCCATCTGGAAGGCAAGAATCAAATTATATATGAATTCTATTGATGAGGATATTTTTGCTTCTATCTTGACAGGAGTACCTCCAGCACCTGCAGCTTCTACACGCACTTCAACAAACATGACTGCAGTACCTCCTCCAGAGAATAATGATGCCTACAAGAAAGCTAAAATTGTAGATGCAAAGGCAATGAACATCTTGGCTCAGACTATGTCAGATGACATATTTCAAAAGGTGGCTGAGTGCACCTCGGCCAAGGCCATTTGGGATTCCCTCAACCAAATGGTAGTTGGCTCAGCAGATGAAAGGAAAGATAGGAGATCAAAACTCATATCCCTGTATGAGAATTTTAAGAAGGATGAGGCCGAATCAGTGGCTGAAATGTACAACAGGTTGAGCTCAATCATCAATGAGCTTAAAACCTTGAATAAAGACATTACCCTTACAGAGGTGAATGACAAAATCTTGATGTGCTTCCCTAGCTCTTGGGATTCAAGAATCTGGCCTATCAAGGAATCCAGAAGTCTAAATGAGATATCAACTGAATCTCTGCTAGGAAAATTAAAGTCTTATGAGCAGTTAATGAAATCAAGAGAAATAGCTGAACAAAAAGCAACAACTCCAGTGAGAAAGGATCACAGTATAGCCTTCAAGGCATCTGAGGAAATTAAGACCTCAACATCCAATGAAGAAATCATGAGCCTCTTTGCAAAAAGATTCTATAAGATGGCTAGGAAGGATTTCAGAAGGAAATCATTCAGGCAGGATGATAAGCCCAGATTTAACAAGACACCAACCAAGGAGGTTGTGTCCTTTGGATGTAAAAAGCCTGGACATTACATCTTAGAATGTCTAGAAAACCATAAGAAGGGGAAAAGCAGAGAAAATGACTCCAGAAGAAAACACAGCAGCAGACCCTCCTCAAGCAACTACAAAAAGAAAGACAAGGGCTTTGTTGCTGAAACATGGAGTGATACTGAAGAAGAATCATCCTCTTCCAGCTCAAGTGAAGAAGAGGGAGAAACAAGATCCAAGGAGGTTTGCCTTATGGCAATTGATGCCTTCAGGAGTAATTCAGGATCAGAAGGAGAATCTGAAGATGAGGCAGCCTCAGACTCAGAGGCAGATCAGGTTCTTTCAAGCTTTAATTTTAATTCTGATTTATTTAAAATTGAATTCAAAACTATGTGCTTAGATTTAATTAGTTCAAAAAAAGAAATAAAAACTCTTAGAGAAAGACTAGGAAATCTTGAATCTGTTAACTCAGAAAATATTAAACTAAAAGATCAACTAACCTTAGCAAATGAACATATAATTAAATTAAAATCTGATTTATGTGATGCTAAACAACTTGAGCAATCTCTCAATGGAAGAAGTCTCAAGATGATGGACATAACAAGCACAGTAAATGCCAGATTAAATGGCAAGCTGGGCTTGGGTGCATCATCAGGTTTACCCCCCCATAATTAAGAAAAATATTCTTACAACACCCATTAAATTTGTTTCTGCCAAGGGAAAAGAAAAGATAATAGACAAACCAATGTCAGAAAATAACCCAAAACCCATAGACAAGAGAAATAAAAATCAGAAAAACTAATAAAAACAAGGTTCAGCAGCATTCGTCGAACTCAGATCGATGAAATGTGGCCAGTTCGTCGAACACAGATCGACGAATGCTGAACGCAAAATTTAGTAATAACAATTCGTCTAACTGCAATCGACGAACTTGGTATGGTTCGTCGAGCAGAGGTCTACGAACTTGGGTCGCAGAAAATGACTACTGTCATTCTCTGAGCAGAGATCGACGATCTCAGCCCTATTCGTCGAACTCTGGTCGACGAACTTACAGAAATTCGTCGAACCCAGAAGGACCAAACATAAATCATTTCTCTTACAGAAATTCTAAGAAAACTTATAAATAATTCAATCCAGTAGATGATTTGGTTATTCCACCTAGGAGATATCACCCCTTAGGTTATAAATCTCAACCTACTTTGTCAGTTATTTTCAGCTTTTCTTTTCAACCAAATAAAGGACCCAAGGTAACCTGGGTCAAGAACAATTGAGTTTTGTTTTTCATTACAGGTACAGGTGAAGAGCTGTCCAAGAGTGAGTCAGACCTGGTACTTGGACAGTGGTTTCTCCAAGCATATGACAGGCAGCAAGGTAAATCTATCTAATTACAAGTCCAAGCTAGGACCAAAGGTGATTTTTGGTGATTCAAACAGTGGCCAGTCTGAATGATATGAAGCAGTAAATATTGGAGCAGTTACCTTTAAGAGAGTAACATATGTAAGAGGACTCAAACATAACCTAATATCCATAAGCCAATTATGTGATGAAGGTTATCAGATACACTTTAACTCTAGCTCTTGTTCTATTATTGATAATGAAAACCAAACTGTTTTAATTGGAATTAGACAAGGTAACATATATCTAGTAGATTTTATTTCTGTCAAAACTGATGTTTGTTTACTCAATATCACTAGTAACCAAAATGAGTTGTGGCATAAAAGATTAGGTCATGTAAACCTTAAGAATATAGCTAGGTTATCTAAAGACAACCTTGTTAGAGGCTTACCTTCTGGCCCCTACAAGAAGGAAAACCTATGCAGAGCTTGTCAATTAGGCAATCAAACTAAAACTAGTTTCAAATCGATTAATAAAAGTGATTCACCTATGATTTAGTATTGGCTTCATGTGCATTTGGACCCATTGCAGTACAAAGCCTAGGAGGGAAGTCTTACATTTTAGTGATTGTTGATGACTTCTTTAGATTCAGTTGGGTGGCCTTTTTGAGAGCTAAGTTAGATACATTCAAGATTCTTACAGATTTTCTCAGGACCATACAGATTGAGTTCTCTACTCATGTTGCATTGATCAGAAGTGATCATGGCACAGAGTTTGAGTCTCTTCTTATGCATGAGTTCTGTGAGAAGGAAGGTATCAGGCAGTGCTTATCACCTCCTAGAACTCCCCAACAAAATGGGGTAGCTGAAAGGAAAAATAGGACACTCATTGAATCTGCAGACACATTATTGGCAGATGCTTACATGCCTCTATCCTTTTGGGCTGAAGCTGTAAACACTATTAACTATGTCCTGAATAAAATCCTTATACATAAGCTGAAAAATAAGACCCCCTATGAATTGCTTAAAGGGAAGAAACCTAAAATCACATATTTTAAAGTTTTTGGCTATATATGTTATATTCACACAAACAAGAAAAGATACATTAGAAAGTTTGAGGCTAAGGCTGAAGAACAGATTTTTTTAGGATACTCCCAAGTAAGCAAGGCCTATAGGGTTTTCAATAAATCCACTCTTAAAATTGAAGAGTCAGTGCATGTATCTTTTGATGAATCTAACATATCTTATAAGGAGAAAGAGATTTCTACCAATAACTCTTTGTAGGTTCCACAACTGTGTGAGTCTATGGATGGACTAAACCTTACCCAAGAGGTGTCAACCCATCCTTCTCCATAGGTTGCTGAAGACAGTGAAGAATAAATTCAAGTGGAAGTGGCTGAACTTCCTTCAACAGCTAATAACATTCATCAAGAGGAATTAATTATAGAAGCTGTTGCTGAACAAACTCCACCAACTGATCTTGTCACACTTAGAGATCACCCCAGATCTCAAGTGATTGGAGACATTTCAGCAGGTGTTCAGACAAGACATCAACTCAACCAAGACTTGATGCATGCCTGTTTTCTCTCTCAAATTGAACCTCTCTCCATCCATGAAGCTGAGCAATATCCCCACTGGATCATTGCAATGCAAGAGGAACTAAATCAGTTTGAGAGATGTAGAGTTTGGGATTTGGTTCCAAGAACCTATAACTACCCAGTTATTGGAACCAAATGGGTCTACAGGAACAAGCTAGATGCTCAAGGGAACATTGCGAGAAACAAGACTAGGCTTGTTGCTCAAGGCTACAGGTAAGAGGAAGGAATTGACTATGACCAAACCTTTGCCCCTGTTGCAAGGTTAGAGGCCATAAGAATATTCCATGCCTATGAAGCTCACAGGAGATTCAAAGTTTTCCAAATGGATGTCAAGAGTGCATTTTGAATGGAGTGCTTCAAGAAGAGTTTTATGTGGAACAACCTCCAGGTTTTACCTCTCTAACTCAACCTTCTTTTGTATTTAAATTACATAAAACTCTCTATGGTTTAAAGCAAGCTCAAAGAGCTTGGTATGAGACCTTAGCAAGCTTTCTTTTAGAGCATAAATTTACAAGAGTAACCATAGATAAAACTCTTTTCACTAGACGTCATAAGGACCAAATCTTGTTAGTACAAATATACGTGGATGACATCATCTTTGAGTCTACTAATTCCAAATTATGCAAGAGGTTTGCTGACCTCATGCATTCTAAATTTGAGATGAGTAGCATGGGTGAGATTTCCTACTTCCTTGGTCTCCAAGTGAAGCAGCTCCCTGATGGTATCTTCCTCTCCCAAGCTAAGTATGCTAAGGAGCTTATTAAGAAGTTTGGGATGGGTGATGCTTCAGTAATGAAAACACCTATGGCTACCAATGCTATTGTGGATTCTGATGCAGCAGGGAAACCTGTAGATCAGAAACATTATAGGGAAATTGTTGGATCCCTATTATACCTAACAACTAGCAGGCGTGATATCATGTTTTCCACATGCCTTTGTGCTAGGTTCCAAGAGAACCCTAAAGAATCTCACCTTATTTTCTAAAAATGAATTTTGAGATATATAAAGAGTTGTCATAATCTAGGACTCCGGTATCCTGTAGAGTCAGAGTTTGAGTTAACTAGATACTCATATGCTGACTATGTTGGATGCAGAGTGGACAGGAAGAGTACCTCTGGAACTTGCGAGTTCCTGGGTATGAGACTTGTCTCCTGGTTTTGTAAAAAGCAAACATCTGTGTCTACATCAACTGCAGAAGCAAAATACATGACTGCTGGCAGCTGCTGTTCACAAATGTTATGGATACAAAACCAACTCCTAGACTATGGTGTCAACTTAAATAATTCAACATTATTTTGTGATAATACTAGTGCTATTACTACAACACAGAATTCAGTTCACCATAGTAGGACTAAACATATTGATATAAGACATCATTTCATTAGAGATAATGTAGACAAAAAGAAAATTAACTTAATCCATATTCCTACTGATCTACAGAGAGCAGACATTTTCACCAAAACTTTGGATGAGAAAAATCATCTGTTCTTTATAAATCAACTGGGAATGATCAATGGAGAAGAGTTAAATTAATTTCAATCTGCATTCGACGAATTTTCCAGAGTTCGTTGAACGGAGTTCGACGAATTAGGGAAAGTTTGGGAGATGCTCGTCGAACGGAGATCGACGAATTCTCTGTGTGTGGAAATAATTTTCGTCGACTGGAGATCGACGAACTTTGCTTCAGAAGATATTTCGTCGAACGGAGTTCGACGAACTATTTTCGCTTCTTCTATATGAGATCGACGAATTATTTATCTATAATTTATTTCGTCGACCTCAGTTCGAAGAACTGTTTCTTTTTCGTGGAACGGAGATTGTCGATTCATATTCTGGAAAACTTATATCTAGGTTTTCTTTGACCTCCATCCCACACTTTCTATTCTCTTGCACTTGATCGTCGTTTTCTCTGTCTCTCTTGTAGGTCATCAATGGCGATTCCAGCGAGCACCTTGGCCGCTATGAAATTTGACTTCGGTTTTGACATGGATTTTGATTCATTTCATCATTCTGACCCAATATTTCTCTACATTCTGGAACTACTAGAAGAACTTAGTCTCAAGGAATTTATGATCAGAAGGATTAAACTGTATGCAACTGAGATTAGAGAATGGGTATACACTTCTTCTGTTACTGAGGAAAATGTTTTGACAGGAAATATTAGGAGTAATGTTGTTTCTTTATCTCCCGCCATTCTTTCTGAAATTTTTGGATTGGTAAATGGAGAAGACGATCTGGATGTTGATTCTGATGAGTTTAGTGCACTGCTGAATCTGGTGGGGTTTACTGGGAGTAACCCTAACTAGTTGTTAAAGAAACAACTCTCTACCGCCTACCAGTTCTTGGCGGACATTGTAGGAAAAGTGCTGATGGGCAAGCACTCTGCGCACGATTACATCAAAAGACATCAATTCCTTGTTATGTGCGCAGTGGTCAACAAGAGACATGTCGATTGGAGTAAGATTTTCTTTGATTTGATAAAGAAGAAAAATAGTAAGAAAGAGGTTTGCTTTGGAAGAATCTTGGGGATTTTTCTTCAAGAAAAAGCTGGTGAATTCATGGTCTCCCTGACCATCTTCATCAATGCCAGCAAGCGCCTCACATGCACTTTATTTGGCAGATGGGAGAGGATGATCTCCAAGCCATCCAAGGCTTCCTCCTCTTCAATCCCAGCTTCTGAGAGCACCAAGGCTGTGAAGGCCACTCCCCACCATGCAGAAGAGGTAATTCCATCTCCACCATCCCTACTAGCACCCCTTCCAGCACAACAACTCCCTTCCTCTCTCATTCCCTCTTCAACACTTCAATCTCCACGACATACTTCTGTGCCTACTCCACCTCCATATCCACCACTTGATATCACTAACATTCCAACACCCCCTGCTTCACCTCATGACACATCTATTCCTACACCATCACAGTCTCCACTTCCCCCACATTTATCCTCCATTCCATCTTACACCCTACCCTCAGACACTACAATAACAGATGCAATTCCACCTCTATCCCCTCCATCTGTTCCTCTCCCTTCATCTACCTCTCTACCTTCGCCAACTACCTCTCCATCCTTGGAATCCCCCACTGTATCTACCATCATATCCCTGCTCACTCCACTCATCAAATCCCTAATCACAGAGGCCATTACACCTTTTGTGAATTCTATCAATTCCTTATCTGCCCAAGTGTCTCTTCTCTCTGCTGCCCCCTCTTCATTCAGGGGCCTAGCTCCAGGTTCTCCTAAACCCAGGCAGGGGGAGATGCTCAGTGATGAAGCAGAAGCAGATGCAGATGCAAAAGCAGCAGCAGCAGGTACAGCAGCAGACACAGCAACAGCTCCTTCTATAGCAGTTTCAGATACAGATGCAAAAACTTTGCCAGAAATTTTACCAGAATTTGATTCTGATTCTGATTTGATTGAATTGATTCATTTTATGGATACTGACATTGACTTAGATGAGTCAGTTCCTGTTGGGTACATTGGAAATATGTACCTGATTTGAAGAAGCCTCACCCAACTCAATGATATACATCAAGGTGTATTTGATGTGTTTTGAGTTTCTTTGTGCAGGTTAAGTAATTGCAAGGAAAGAAAAAAGTTTCTAAGTCCATGTGTCGACACCCAGAAGAAAAGTGTCGGCACTTAAGAAGGTTTATGTCGACACCCAGAGAAGCTGTGTCGATACTTGGAGTAATTGTGTCGACACCAGGGATGCAGAGTCGACACCAGAAGAAAAGTGTCGACACATACAGGAAGTGTCGACACTCAATGAAGAAATGTCTAAAGAATCAGTGTCGACACTTAGAAGCAGTGTCGACACCCAGAGGAACTTTGTCAACATCAAAGGTGTCGACACTAGGAAGCTGTGTCGACACTCAGCAAACTTCAACAAAAGTTCAAGTACAAGTGTCGACACTAGAAGCTGTGTCTACACTCAGCAAAAGTCTCAAGACATGAAGCATGTGTCGACACAAAGGAGATGTGTCGACACAAAGGAGATGTGTCGACACTCAGCATAGTTCAACACAAGATGGCTTGTGTCAACACAAAGGAGTTGTGTCGACACTCAGCAGAAATCAGATAAAGTATTGAATAAGTACTTGTGTCGACACCTTCAATCAGTGTCGACACATTCAACAGAAGGTTTGTGTCGACACACAGAATTAGTGTCGAGACATTCAGAAGAAGCTGTGTCGAGATACAGATACAACAACACAAGGAGTTGTGTCGACACTAACAAGGCTAGTGTCGACACTTAGTTTACTTGTGTCAACACTTAGTCTATCAGTGTCGACACTTAAAGACTGTCTGTCTCGACATTTTCAGACAGTTACAGAAAATTCAAGTAGTGACTGGATGACTTGACAGCTGCCATTCCAGCCGGTCTACTGCAATTGTCAGAGCTGTCAGAAAGTTGTTAGAAATCGGAACAGCCGGTTACCTTGGAGAAAGTCTATATAAAGACCCTTCTCCTTCGACAGAATTGATGATAGAAGAATTGAATAGAGCAATCACTGAAGTGAGAAACAACAAACTAGAAGAAGACCTTCAAGTGAAGATCTAAGAAGTTGGAGAGAGAGAGCTCCTTCTAAGAAGACAGGTGGTGAACCAGGCTGTGAAGAAAGTTTCAGATTGAGATCTGATTCTTAAGTCAGCAGTGATTGAAGATCATCTGCATAGAGTTTCAACCCTACTGTGTTCTAATTCAAGAAGCTTTGAAAAAAGCCAAGGGAGGTTGATCTCAGCAAAGTTCTTCCAAGAACTCATCAAGAAACCAATCAACTCTTCTCTCTCATTCTGAGTTGTGGTTATATATTTTGTAATTTTAATTTCTTGTAGGATCGTAAGGGATCTGAGTTGTAAGCCTGAAATTATAAAGGCTGAGTGGTAGGGCCTGTGTGCCTGAGTGTAGGAGATTCATTTCTCTGAGTATAGGCCTTGTTGAGGGCTGAGTGTAGGCCTTGTTGAAGGCTGAGTGTAGGTCTTTGTGAAGACTGAGTGGTAGGGCTGTGTGCCTGAGTTGTTGGAGTGGGATCACTTTGAGTTGTAGGAACCTGTTTGGTGTTCTGAGCTGTAAGATCTGAGGATCTGAGGAGTAGTGGAGAAGTTTGGCAGAATCTAGTACACTACTAGATAGGCGAAGGGGGAAGTGGATGTACCCAGACCCTGGGGAACCACTATAAAATTTGTGTGTTCTCTGTGTGTGCTTTATTCTGTGATTGCTGTGGTGTATGTGTTTGCTGTTTAAAGTTCTGTGAATTCTGTGATTAATTCTGCCTAAAAGTTTAAAAAAATTAAGGTCACTTATTCACCCCCCCCTCTAGGTGATTAGATACAATTTCTTTCAAGTGGTATCAAAGCGAGGTTACTCAAAAAGGACATAACAGTCTGAGTAAAGATCTTGTTGGCAGATTCAGTATAATCAAGAATCAAGAAAAGGGGTTGAACAGAGAATCACAAAGAGTTAGGATCCATGAAGTTACCAATTTGCAGAAAAGAAATTTTTGGCATTTGGAAAGAAAGGGTTAGACTTTTTATGGAAGCCTCTGACCCTAGAATCTATATCACAGTTAAAGAAGGGTCATATGTGCCAATGAAAGTATTTGTCCTGGATGCAAATCAGAGAACTCCTAAGGACTATTCTGAAATGACCAAGGATGAAATAATTCTGACCACTATGGACAAGAGGGCCCAGAATATAATTGTAAGTGCAATAGATGATGCCACATTTCAGAATCTGATTCATTGCAAAACTTCTAAAGAAATGTGGGATGCACTGATAGTCTATATGGAGGGATCTGAAGAAGTTAGCCAAGACAGGAAGTCTTTGTTAAACCAAGAGTATGAAAGCTTCAGACAAGGTAGGTTTGATAGCATTACTGAGTGTTACAAGAAATTCTATAGGATAGTCAATGAGTTGATGTCTTATGGAAGAGAGTTCAGCAATTATTAATTGAATGATAAGTTCTTGAGATCCTTGACAAAGTACTGGGACACCAAGATTTGTTCCATAAGAGAAATGAGCAAATTAGCAGACATTCCTCCTCCAACATTGTTTGGAAAGCTGTTATCTTATGAAATGCAGCTAATGGTTAGGAAGGAGGAAGAGAAGACAACCAGAGTTGAGCACAAAGAAAGAGCTGTGGCTTTCAAGACAGAATCCACTAGGAAATATAAAAGTAAGTCTCCATCTTCACCTCCAAAAGTTGCTGAGACTGAGACAGATGAGTCAGAAAGCAAACATTCTGAAAGCAGTGAGAGTGATGAAGATTTTGCAGCTTTCACTAGACATTTTTCAGAAGTTTCTTAAGAAGAAACAGTGGAGGTCTAAGCCATCCAGTTCACAGAAGTCATCAAAGAAAGAAAGAAGAAAGTCCAGGCAAAGTAAAACTACATCCTCAAAGATAGTTTGTCCTTGTTGTAACAGACTGGGACATGTTGTTGCTGACTGTAAGAGAAGAGGAAAGAGTCAACTGATAAGAAGAAGACTCAAATCAAGGGCAAAAAGGAAAGGTCCTTTGTTGCTAAGAAGGACAAAAGTCTGTCTGATATGTCATCTTCAGAATCAGATCCAGAAGCTGAAGCTTATATTAGACTGTTTGCTGAAGAAGAGGAAGATGAGTTCATACAATTAATGAACTCGATATATGAGCATGAGGACAATCAGTGTCAGGGACTGATGGCCTTATCAAAAGGAGACAAAATCCAGGATCAGCCTGGACCAAGTCAGGTACAAAATTGTTCTGTTAGTTCAATTTTTTGTACTGAGTCAAATTCAGATACATCAGCATCAAGTGATGTTAGTGGATCTGAATCTGAAGGAGATATTCATCAGTTGATTGATGAATATAGAGTAGTGTTGCAAGCTTTGAAGAAAAGCAAATCCT
Organism: Platanthera guangdongensis; assembly: GCA_039583875.1. Classification (NCBI taxonomy): domain Eukaryota; kingdom Viridiplantae; phylum Streptophyta; class Magnoliopsida; order Asparagales; family Orchidaceae; genus Platanthera; species Platanthera guangdongensis. The sequence goes on along the minus strand of CM077162.1, from coordinate 383,990 downwards.
TGGCCAAGAGTCAGGCTAAGGAGATTGCCAGTCTTAAAGTTGCTGCAACAGATTTTGACAAGTTGCTTGATTAGAAATTAAATGAAATAGCCAGACTGAAGCACATTACTGTTATTCAGATGGGGACTATAACATTTAAAAATGATCAAATCAGAAATCTGGAGATTAGTCTTCAGAAAGAGAGAGATATAGTAGCAAGGTTTTTTAAACCAAAGTCTGTTCTACCTTTGATAGATGAGTTCATTCCTCAAAAGGGTAAAACTGGATTGGGGTTTACTAAACTTGTCAGGACTGTATAATCAAAGTCTAAGGGCAAAGCCCCAGTACTCAACAAGAAGCCTGCTGAAGATAAAACAGACAGGGTTATACCTAAACAAAGGTACAACAGATTTGAGTGCTGGTGTTGTGGCAAGGTAGACCACTTTGCCATAGACTATTGGCATAATTCTAATGGCAAGATGGGTAGCAAACTGCCTGCTAGAAAAGCTATAGGTAGTTTTGTCATGAGTCAGACTAACTTGCACCAAGGACCCAAGAGGTTTTTGGGTTCTAAGGTAAAGTAATATGTTTTGCAGGTGAGTCCAAGTGGTCATGCCCCAATATGGTACTTGGACAGTGGATGTTCCAGGCACATGAATGGAACTACGGGATTGCTGAAGGACTATACACCAATCAAGGATGGTCATAAAGTCACCTTTGGTGGTTCTGAAAAAGGAATCATCAAAGGCTTTGGTAACATTTCTAGCAACCTTATTACAATTACTCAAGTGGCTTATGTTAAAGGTTTGAAACACAACCTCATTAGTATAAGTCAGCTGAGTGATTTAGGATATGACATCTCATTTGTCAAAGATGGTTGTCATATCAGGAGGTCAAATGATCAAAAGATCATTCTGACAGGTTATAGGAAGAGAAATGTCTATTGTCTAGACATTATATGTGAGAACAATGTTTCTCCTGTGTATCTTGTAGCTGATGAGAAAGTCTCTCATTGTGTCAAATGGCACAAGAGGCTAGCCCATCTTAACTATAAGACAATTGGTCAACTCTATAGTAAAGAGTTAGTGAGGAATGGTCCTCAGGTTAAGTGTATTAAGGATGGGATATCTCAACTTGTCAAAAGGGCAAGCAGACTAGATCCACCTTTAATAACATTGAGAACAAAGATGTTGTGAGGTGCTTATACCTCTTGCATATGGATATCTTTGGTACTATACCAGTTCACAGCCTAGGTAGGAAGGTTTATACATTTGTGGTTGTAGATGACTACTCAAGGTTTTCCTGGGTGTTCTTCCTTAGACAAAAATCTGAAACTCCAAATATCTTATACAGCTTTGTTAAACAAATTCAGAATGAATTGGACAATACAGTGGTCAAAATCAGAAGTGACCATGGTACTGAATTTCAGTCTGACAGTATGACAAAACTGTGTGAAGAATTTGCAATTTTTCAGGAATTTTCTTCACCAAGAACACCTCAGCAAAATGGCATTGCTGAAAGGAAAAATAGAATCTTGATTGAGGCTGGTAGAACCCTATTAAGTGACACATCTCTCCCTGAATATTTCTGGGCTGAGGCAGTAAATAATGCATGTCACGTAATTAATATGGCTACTATCACCAAGAGCCACAATAAGACCCCCTATGAGATTGTGAAAGGCAGAAAACCAAATCTATCATATTTCAGGATCTTTGGTTGTAAATGTTATATACTTAACAATGGTAAGTCTTACTTAACCAAGTTTGCTGCCAAATCCCAGGAGGGGATCTTTGTTGGGGAGTACAACAACAGTAAGGCTTATAGGGTATACAACTTGATTACTCAAGTTGTAGAAGAGTCTGTTCATGTAGTTTTTTGATGAAGCTAGACTCATTAACAATGAATTATCTAGAAGTATTTGCAGCTCCACATGTGTGACTGAGAAGATGGACAAGCTTACTATTGAAGAAGGTTCTACTGCAAGTCAGCAAATGGATGATAGTGGCTGTTGTCCAGGGGGAGTACTAGTTACACCTGATGCAGAAGAAGACCAAGGGGTGCAGCAAGTTGAAGAGAATGAAGTTGTACAACCTGAAGACAGGCTGCCTCCAGCAAATAAACATCTAAAAGATCATCCAGCCAATCAAATTATTGGTGATCTCAAACAAGGGGTACAAACAAAGAGCATAAATCTAAGTTTAATTCTCTACTCCAGCTTTCTATCCCAAGTAGAGCCAAAGAAATTTAAAGAAGCAGTCCTAGAACCTCATTGGATTGAGGCTATGCAAGAGGAGCTGAACCAGTTCAAGAGATGCAAGGTCTGGGAGCTTGTTCCTAAACCAAAGGGCCACAACATAATAGGAACTAAGTGGATCTTTAGGAACAAGATGGATGAACATGAAGTTATTGTGAAGAACATAGCTAGATTGGTTGCTAAGGGATATAGGCAGGAAGAAGGTATTGACTTTGATCAAACCTTTGCTCCAGTAGCCAGACTGGAGGCCATAAGGATGTTTCTTGCCTATGCAACCTATCAAGGGTTTAAAGTATACCAAATGGATGTTAAGTCAGCTTTTCTGAATGGAAATCTGAAGGAAGAAGTCAATGTAGAACAACCATCAGGTTTTGTTCATTCTATCAAACCTAATTATGTTTATAGACTTAGGAAGGCATTGTATGGGTTAAAACAAGCCCCTAGGGCTTGGTATGAGACCCTGTCTAGTTTTCTCATTGAGAATAAATTCACAAGGGGGAAAATAGAAAAGACTCTATTCCTTAGGGAATCCAGAGGCAAGATCATCTTAGTCCAAATATATGTAGATGACATCATATTTGAGGTCTACAGAAAGTAGTCTTTGCAGGAAGTTTGCAAAACTAATACAAGGACAATTTGAAATGAGCAGTATGGGGGAACTTAAGTTCTTCTTGGGTCTCCAAGTTAGACAGACTGAGGATGGTTTATCCATATGCCAGTCTAAGTTCACCCTAGAGTTGATAAGGAAGTATGGTATGGAATCATCCAGTACCATGAAAACTCCTATGGGGTCAAGCATGTCTCTAAGCAAAGATGATGCAGGGAAACCTGTAGATGAGACTTTATATAGAGGGATAGTTGGCTCCCTATTGTATTTGACTGCTAGTAGACCAGATATCATGTATGCTACATGTGTCTGTGCTAGGTACCAAGCTTGCCCTAAAGAATCTCATTTGACAGCAGTCAAAAGAATTTTGAGATATCTTAAGGGCACTCCTTATCTAGGCCTTTGGTACCCTAGGAATGGAGACTTTGTACTGACAGGTTATTCATGTTAAAATTCAACAAACCGCAGACGCCCCCTTGGATACCCTGTTGAAAACTCAACAAACCGAAGGAGAATACAACCACTTATAATGTTGAAAGTTTTCCCGGATCGTGGAGTTAGCAGGGGTTATCTCAACAAAGCAGTAACAACCAGCAACACATGCAGCACAAGCTTCTTTATTGATCAAGAGCAAACTTCTTTACAAGGCGAGACATACATGGCGAGACATGCTTCACCAAAACCCAACACCGGGAGAGCAGAGACAGTTACAAAGACAAGAACAAAAAACAAGCCGCGCGGACTCAATCAACAAGCCGCCGACCTACTGTTGTGAAGTCCGCTCAGTCCGCCAGGTCGCCCGACCGCAACCCAAGCCGCGCGGACTCACCCCTTATTCCAATGCTTATCTCTTCACCGCCGATCTGTATGCCGCCAGATCGCACAAGCTGCGTCACCGAATGGAACAGTCCTCCTGAAGCAGGCGACTTCCTGAACCCCGAACCAAGTCGCCAAAGAGAAGACCGCCTGGTCTCTATCCGCGACCTGCTGTTTACCGCATGTTGCTTAACCGCAGAGTCCGCACTGTCCCTGACCGCAATCAGAGCCAAGTCCTGGCTTTCCAGCGCTATCCGCACAACCTGCACAGCACAACCGGGTCAACTCTCAATCCGCGCGGACACCAAAGTCCAGACCGCAGCAACTTACGCGAGCTCAATTACTGTTCACTTACTTCGGTCTAGGTTCCTCTCTTTTTTGATGTGACATGGGTCCTATTTATAGACACGACGATGAGTATGGTCACCGCCCTAGCCGATAGGATCACCGCCACAACCCGCAGCTAGAACAAGTGTGTCCGCCAGCCCGCGGACACACATTCCAGTTCGCCGCTCCTGTGCAGATAGCCAGTCCGCCCCAGCTTCTCCAAGGCCGGACTCCAATATCCAGCCCGCCTTGCCGTCAGAGGCCAAGCCAGGACCACCACAGCCGGACTCCACAACAGCCGTGTCCGCCATTCTGCGGACAAGGCAACAGCCCGCAAAACCCGAGCCCGCAGCCTCGCCATCAAGGCACCTGTCGGACCCAGCGGACACCCGGCTTCTGTCCACATATCCCAAGTCCATTGCCTCATTACCAAGGCACCTCCGGACTTAGCGGACACGCCAATCCAGTCCACTAACAGCAGACTCCAGTCCGCAACTCCTGAGTCCATAACCTCGTCACAAGGCTAAACCGGACTCAGCGGACTCCGGCTCCAGTCCGCACGCTCCTGCACAAGCAATTCTCCAGTCCGCATTTCCCCAAGCTAGCAAACAAGGCAACATCACTTCTACTACGCTTGGCGGACTGAGAAACCAGCCCGCGCTCCACTGCGCGATCTCCCCGGACTGAGCCATCCTTAACTTGGTTCAGATCACACCAAGTCCAGTCCGCTGGCCGCAAGGGCCAGTCCGCACTTACTGGCGGACACTGGATCTAGCCCGCCATACCGGGCGACCTCCAGTTTCTGTCCGCGCTGACCGGCGGTCTCCGCTGCTTCCACTTGCCGCTTCACTAGAGCAAGACCAAGGCAACTGCCAAACCGGTCTACCGAGCTCCAGTTCTTCAGTCCGCTTCATGCCGGACTCCGCGGATAGCATTTCTATCCGCCTGGTTACTTCCTGGGAGTCAACCGCCTGCTGAGCATACACTGACCTGTCAGAGCACCGCTGCTGTCCGCGTAGTCCGCGCGAACAGATCGCCCAGGCCGCCACAGAGCAAACCGCCTGCAACATCCCTGCCGACCTAGCAGTCTGCCAACCCAGTCCGCGTAGTCCGCGCGGATAGGTTTCCCAAGCCTTCCATTCACCCACTTTCACTTCACAGAATTCAACACTCCCCCTTGAAGTGAGAAGTGGTGAATAACTCCAGCAGCTCCCGTAACCTTGCACCTGGTCCTTCCGATAGCATCTACGAAGAGATGTCCAAGACATAGTCCTCGCCCCGCATATCATGGACCATGAGGGAGCCCTCCAGCATCTCCAAAAAGGAGTCATGCTTCCCTCTGCCTTCTTCAGCTTCAACCTCCACTCTTGCATCACAGGAGTATCACCAACTTCCTTGGACACTGAAGTCCAAGCCTCGTTCCCTCTGAGAGAAGTCACCTCTTCAGACTTGGTGTCAACCACCTCCTTGATTCTAGTGGGGTCATCACAGCCATAAGTACCTTGCTCGACCTGAGGTCTAACAAGGAAACACGGGACCAAGTCCGCCGTGTTCCCTTCATAATATTGAGCTGGTGGCTTACTGATCCTCTTCGATCTCCGAAGAACCTGATCATGGCTAACCACCTCCGCTGCTATTGAACCAGCTCCGTTCCCGGGCAAACCCGGAACAATGCTACCTTTGCTTCCTGAACAAGACACCTCCTTACTGGAACCAAAAGCATCTGGAGCAACGCTCCCCCTGCTACCTGAACCAGAAGACTCCCCTCTTGAACAAGAACTGCCTGGAACATCGCTCCCCTTGCTTCCTAAACCGGAAGCCTCCGCCTTCGAGCCAGAAGATCCTGGAGCATCGCTCCCCCTTCTTCCCGACTCTGACGCCTTTGCCCCGGAGCTAGAACAACCTGGAGCACCTGGTGACTCAGGCAACTCCACTTCCTTAGCAGCAGCCTCCTTCAGCCCACCATCTGACCTGCTTATCTCTAGCTCCACATAAGAGCTACCCCAATACGGCGTCAACTCATCAAAAACAATGTCTCTCGACACTATGAGTTTCTTCGTCGCAGGATCCATACACCTCCATCTTCTTCTCTGCTCATCATACCCAACAAAGACTAGCTTTGTCTTGAGAGCACCCGGAGAGTGTATATAGCAGGTAGATCCAAACACCCGAAGGTGATTCACTGAGGGCTTCACTCCGAACATCAGCTCATAAGGAGTCTTCATTATGATCGGACTAAGAGGCATCCGGTTGATGACATGAGCAGCACAGGCAATTCCCTCCGCCCAAAGAGCCTTCGGAACGCCTTTACTCTGAAGCCAACACTTGCAGGTCTCCGTTAACCAACGGATCATCCGAGCTGCAATACTACCCTGTTGTGAAGTATGTCCACAAGAAAGCTCCATCCGGATCCCTTGCTTCTTGCAAAAGCGTGAGAACTCGGTTGAGCCAAACTCACTACCGATACTTGTCCTCAACACCTTGATCCTCCGGCCAAGCTGGCCTTCCACAAGCTTTTTGAACTCCACAAACAAGCGTACCATGTTGGACTTCTTCTTCATAAAGTATACCCAAGTATACCCAGAATAGTCATCAACCAATATCAGCATGAACCTGCTGCCTCCAAGACTGGCCGTGACGGTCGGTCCCACCAGAGCACAATGGACAACCGCCAATGGTGCATTACATCTGGATTGTGCTTTGTCAACCATGAAGCGATAGGATCCACTTTCCTGACATCCCGCACACCCCCGACCATCGCCATAGGATGACAATCTAGGCAAGCCTCTTACGAGTCTTCTTTCCGCCATTGCTTTCAGCTTGTCCATCCCTACATGCCCCAGTCTTTCATGCCAGAGAGCAGCACTATCACTGGCATTCCTCCGATCAACTCCAGAACTAGTTGATATCCCAACTACGTTCTTCTCCTTCCTCCCTACCTGAGCAACATTCGCCGAGAGCAAGACAACCTTGCACTCCTTTCGAAGATGACCTTGCTGCTTGCATTTATAGCACCTTGGTCCTTCCTTCCTCTTCCTATCACGCCTAGGAGAAACACTCCTTTCTTCCTGATACGAAGTAGAGGGACCAACTTCAGCAGCAACCTTCACCTCCTTCCTGAACAACCCATCAAGGGAAGTCCAGACCTCCGCAGCTGACCGACATCCACTGATGTGGTCCAAGAGCTCCGATGAGATCACCTGCTTGAGAATAGACTCTGCTTTCGCATTTGCCTCCTTCCAAGCTCTCATCGCCTCAGCATTGCCAACAGTATCCTCTTGTCTTCCTGCTCCGCATACAACCTCCCAAAGGTCCTCGCCAAGAAGAAAGCTCTTTATACAGGACTTCCACCGTTCACAGTTCGTCTCTGTAAGACGATCAATTCCAAGACCACTTGCATCCTCCACTGTCATGGTTCTACCACTGGTTTCCTCTACAGAAGAGCAACTACTTCCATTGAGCACTGCTTGACCACTCCAACAACCTCGCTCTGATACCATGTTAAAATTCAACAAACCACAGACGCCCCCTTGGATACCCTGTTGAAAACTCAACAAACTGAAGGAGAATACGCCCACTTATAATGTTGAAAGTTTTCCCGGATCGTGGAGTTAGCAGGGGTTATCTCAACAAAGCAGTAACAACCAGCAACACATGCAGCACAAGCTTCTTTATTGATCAAGAGCAAACTTCTTTACAAGGCGAGACATAAATGACAAGACATGCTTCACCAAAACCCAACACCGGGAGAGCAAAGACAGTTACAAAGACAAGAACAAAAAACAAGCCGCGCGGACTCAATCAACAAGCCGCCGACCTACTGCTGTGAAGTCCGCTCAGTCCGCCAGGTCGCCAGACCGCAACCCAAGCCGCGCGGACACACCCCTTATTCTAATGCTTAGCTCTTCACCACCGATCTGTATGCCTCCAGACCGCACAAGCTGCGTCACCGAATGGAACAGTCCGCCTGAAGCAGGCGACTTCCTGAACCCCGAACCAAGTCGCCAAAGAGAAGACCGCCTGGTCGCTATCCGAGACCTGCTGTTTACTGCCTGTTGCTTAACCGCAGAGTCCGCACTGTCCCTGACCGCAATCAGAGCCAAGTCCTGGCTTTCCAGCGCTATCCGCACAACCTGCACAGCACAACCGGGTCAACTCTCAATCCGCGCGGACACCAAAGTCCAGACCGCAGCAACTTACGCGAGCTCAATTACTGTTCACTTACTTCGGTCTAGGTTCCTCTCTTTTTTGATGTGACATGGGTCCTATTTATAGGCACGACGATGAGTATGGTCACCGCCCTAGCCGATAGGATCACCGCCACAACCCGCAGCTAGAACAAGTGTGTCCGCTAGCCCGCGGACAAACATTCCAGTTCGCCGCTCCTGTGCAGATCGCCAGTCCGCTCCAGCTTCTCCAAGGCCGGACTCCAATATCCAGCCCGCCTTGCCGCCAGAGGCCAAGCCAGGAACACCACAGCCAGACTCCACAACAGCCGTGTCCTCCATTCTGCGGACAAGGCAACAGCCCACAAAACCCGAGCCCGCAGCCTCGCCATCAAGGCACCTGCCGGACCCAGCGGACTCCCGGCTTCCGTCCGCATATCCCAAGTCCATTGCCTCATTGCCAAGGCACCTCCGGACTTAGCGGACACGCCAATCCAGTCCGCTAACAGCAGACTCCAGTCCGCAACTCCTGAGTCCATAACCTCGTCACAAGGCTAAACCGGACTCAGCGGACTCCGGCTCCAGTCCGCACGCTCCTGCACAAGCAATTCTCCAGTCCGCATTTCCCCAAGCTAGCAAACAAGGCAACATCACTTTTACTACGCTTGGCGGACTGAGAAACTAGCCCGCGCACCACTATGCGATCTCCCCGGACTGAGCCATCCTGGACTTGGTTCAGATCACACCAAGTCCAGTCCGCTGGCCGCAAGGGCCAGTCCGCACTTACTGGCGGACACTGGATCTAGCCCGCCATACCGGGCGACCTCCAGTTTCTGTCCGCGCTGACCGGCGGTCTCCGCGGCTTCCACTTGCCGCTTCACTAGAGCAAGACCAAGGCAACTGCCAAACCGGTCTGCCGAGCTCCAGTTCTTCAGTCCGCTTCATGCCGGACTCCGCGGATAGCATTTCTATCCACCCGGTTACTTCCTGGGAGTCAACCGCCTGCTGAGCATACACTGGCCTGTCAGACCGCCGCTGCTGTCCGCGTAGTCCGCGCGAATAGACCGCCCAGGCCGCCACAGAGCAAACCGCCTGCAACATCCCTGCCGACCTAGCAGTCCGCCAACCCAGTCCGCGTAGTCCGCGCCGATAGGTTTCCCAAGCCTTCCATTCACCCACTTTCACTTCACATAATTCAACAATTCAGATGCAGATTTTGCAGGCTGCAAGGAAGATAGGAAAAGTACAACAGGTACCTGTAAATTCCTAGGTGGAAGGCTGATATCATGGAGTAGCAAGAAACAAACAAGTGTGGCTATCTCCATAGCAGAATCAGAGTATGTTGCTGCAGGAAGTTGCTGTGCTCAACTTCTATGGATACAACATCAATTGGAAGATTATGGTATTCAAGTAAGTAGAACACCTCTATTTTGTGATTCTACTAGTGCTATTTCTATTGCAAACAATCCTGTCTCCCATAGTAGGACTAAGCACATAGAAATAAAATACCATTTTCTAAGAGAACATGTGGAAAAAGGAAATATTTCACTAAAATATATTAATACAGATAATCAGTTAGCTGACATGTATACTAAGCTCTTAGATGAAACCAAATTCAATAAATTCAAAATTGAATTAGGGATGATAAACTTAGAATAGTTTACATAAATTGGCTAAGTAAAATGGTGTCGACACACAGAGTTGTTTGTGTCGACACATAGAAGTGGTGTCGACATTTCAGAGAAATGGTGTCGACACATCTAGGAAGTCAGTGTCGACACTTCAGAGAAGTAGTGTCGACACATGCAGTGTAGGTGTCGACACATCCAAGGCGGTGTCGACACTTAAGCTTTACTCAGAATTAGTCTAGTAAAGTCTCGACTAAGTGTCGAGCTAAGTGGTGTCGACACATATACAAGTGTCGACATATAGTTGTCGAGACATTATAAGTAAGTGTCGACACTTTTCAACTGTGTCGACACAATTTAAGTATTTTGACGCGCCCTTTCATCTTCGACTCTAGAAAGGTATAAATAGGTTTTCGCCATTATCTGTCGACACGCTCACCAAAGTTTCGAGACCAAACTTGTGTGTCGACATCTCTCTTATCTAATTCAAATTTATTCAAACCCTAATGGCGCCCAAGCTAGAAGAGAATGTTAATGAAGGTTATGAACTCGTGCGGCATGCTTTTGATGAGGCGGAACCTGAAATCAGAGGAGTGGTAACCCTAATAGCAGAGACTGGGTTAGAATTTCTTGTTTCAGAACCGATCAAGATCTGGAAGAAGGAGGTCCTGGAGTTTCTGAATGCAGCAACACTAGATGAATCAGGACTCAAGATTAAGTCAAGAGTTCACGGGGAAAAGGTGAAGGTCTCGCCTAAAAGTCTAAGAAAGGTACTTCAACTACCAAGAACTAAGGAATAAGAAGATGTTTCTGCTTCTAAGACTAGAGAAGCATTGACATGGTATGGTTTGGACTCAAACCTGAAGATAGGATCTGTGTTCAATAGAAAGGGAATGAATATGCAAGGCAAGTTTCTATCTGAGATTGTGGGCAAAGTCATCCTGAGCAAGCCTGGAGGACATGACAGGATTTCAGCTTATATGTTCAATCAGATGACAAGGATTATCTTCAAACTAGATACTGATTGGTCTACAGTTGTGTTTGAGAAGATAAAATAAAGTATGAAGAAGCCCAATCTGGGCAGAATTCTGAGTTTATATCTAGCTGGAAGTATTGCAGAGGTGATGAATCAAGTAGCTGGATCTAAGATTAACCACATGAGAAGGATGGATATGAGAATCTTCTCTAGGTGGGATAGAGTATTGATCAAGGAAATGCCAACTCCAGTAAAGGAAACATGCCAGAAAAAGAAGAAGAAAACAGTCATTGTGACTCAAGAATCCTCAAGCAGCTCTGAAGAGCAAGTTATTTTCACTCCTGATGATGAAGAGACAGGAAATGCTGGACAATCTCCAGCTAGACATGAGGATGCACAGAGGCAGGGGGAGCTACCCTCAGCAAGCCCAATTCACCTGGATCCACCCCAGGGGGAGCCTCTACTTGTGGATGAGCCAACTCCACTAGAGAGTGAACAAGCTACTCAAACCATACTAGAGGTAATAACTGACATTAATCAATTAGATTACTCTATAGAGGATGAAGTTTTATCTGATTCATTACCGAATGTTCATCAGCAAACTCAGATACTCCCTCAACCCCAAGATGTTGTCATGGAGGACACATCTATTGCTGATCAAGTGATTGATGAGATAAGAGATTCTCCAGCCCTTCCTCAATAGGAATTTACATTAGAAGAACTGTTTCCTGATCTTCTACACACTTATTTTGAGAAAGAGAAAGCTGCTGCTGAGGGGGAGGAGATCCATATTGAGGGGGAGCAAGTGGAGATTATAGAAGAAACTGCAAGCAAAGAGACTGAAAAGCCAAAGGATGCTGAGGAATCACAGAGGACTGAGAAGGAGTTACCTCCTAGTCCTAAAGAAAGAGTAGATATTGCTAGCACATCTGCTTCAGAAGATGAAGAGGCTGCAAGAGCCAAGAAGAGAAAGTTTCAGGTCTTCAAAAGAAGAAGCCAGACTTACAAAAAGTCTTTAAAAATAATTTCACCACAACCTGCCCCATCTACTGATTATAGTTCATTGATGGTGGCTTTACAAATCAAGCTAGATGAGTAAAGACAAGCTCTGGAAAAGTATGTGGATGAAGGGAATAAATCTCTGCAGTTTGATCTTGCACAAGACATCAAGTCTATCAGATTTGAAGTAAATCTTAACAAGAAAGAAATGACTGACTGCTTCCATAAGGGAGGGAATGCAGTAGTCTATCTGGCTACACATCAAGAGAAAATAAAGACACAACTTGATGAGCTAGAAGTGAAGCAAGGCTATGTACTGGAGAACCAGATAAGAATGAATGATAATCTCACTACTTCACATAATGCTATTATAACTGAAATGAAGAGTCTAGCTACTGCTCAGACTACAGCAAGTACTACTGCCAAGGCTAAATTTGACAAAAAATTGCAAGAGAGCCTAACTGCTGTTAAGACTGCTATTGAAGACTCTCAAAAGGCAATTACTGACAAGATTCAAAGATTGAAACCTTTCTATAAAGATGGAGTAAACTATCTGAATGCACAGATAAGGTTTCAGAAAGATGATCTGAGGGATCACATTGAGAGAGAAGTCATAAAGGGGGAGAGGGTATTAGTCAAGGCAGGCTCTGATCATGCAAAGTGGATTTCAAATTCCATCAGAGCCACCCTTGGATATCCACCCTTATGTGATGATGACAATGTGGCTGAGTCTAGAATCAATCCTGCATATCTTGGAGGGGAGCAAGCTGAAGTGGCTCAAGTAATATACCCTCCACCAGACTTTGATATGATACATCAAGATATATAGTCAATGTATAGTCCTCCTGAGGGAAATCAGAATGTCATCATAGAGAAAGTAGTTCAGCAAGTTCCAGAGGCAATACTCAAAGAGCAAGATGCCTTGTTAAAGGAACAAGAAGCTCAGTTGTCTAAGAAAAGATTCAGAGAGCAAGCTGAGTTAAGGGCTATTTTGAACAATGGAGCCCCACCTCCATGAATATCATTTTGACTGCTTGGAAGGTTGCTAAAGATAATATTCTGGATAGAGGCAAATGGAACTCTGAACAAGAGTGGAGGAAACATGAGAACAGGCAAGAGGCTAGTGTTCAATATAGAAGAAAGGCTAAAATGGGAAAGCTACCTCCTACTGCACAGGAGCCTAGCAAGTACTTCCCAAAGCCTTATCATTATTTTGAAAGGCAGAAGATCAAGGCTGAAGAGCAGAAAAAGAAAGATCTTAAAGGGAAGAAGCCTGCTGCTGCTGATGACACTAAAGCTCAAGTTCAAGCAAAGATTCAATCTGAAAAAGGGATTGTAATCAAGGAGCCAGAGCAGCCTTATGATAGAAATTTTTCTTAAGTTTACTATGTGTAATCAGTTGCATTTAACTTTCTGTAAACTTTTGAATAATGAAAATGTTGAAGTTGTTAGAACAATGTGGTATGTGTTAAATCTATTACATTACTGTTCTGAGATATTTGTGTATACATGTTTTGTTTATACATGTTTATGTACTTACCCTATCATTTAATATTGTTTTACATCATACTGTGAATTTGTTATGTATGGTGTATATCATTGACTAAGAGTTATGACTTCTCCAAATAGGGGGAGATTGTTGGGTGCATTGGAAATATGTACATGATTTGAAGAAGCCTCACCCAACTCAATGATATACATCAAGGTGTATTTGATGTGTTTTGAGTTTTTTTGTGCAGGTTAAGTAATTGCAAGGAAAGCAAAAAGTTTCTAAGTCCATGTGTCGACACCCAGAAGAAAAGTGTCGACACTTAAGAAGGTTTGTGTCGACAACCAGAGAAGCTGTGTCGACACTTGGAGTATTTGTGTCGACACCAGGGATGCAGAGTCGACACCAAAAGAAAAGTGTCGACACATACAGGAAGTGTCGACACTCAATGAAGAAATGTGTAAAGAATCAGTGTCGACACTTAGAAGCAGTGTCGACACCCAGAGGAACTTTGTCGACATCAAAGGTGTCGACACTAGGAGGCTGTGTCGACACTCATCAAACTTCAACAAAAGTTCAAGTACAAGTGTCGACACTAGGAGCTGTGTCGACACTCAGCAAAAGTCTCAAGATATGAAGCATGTGTCGACACAAAGGAGATGTGTCGACATTCAACAAAGTTCAACACAAGAAGGCTTGTGTCAACACAAAGGGGTTGTGTCGACACTCAGCAGAAATGAGATAAAGTATTGAAGAAGTACTTGTGTCGACACCTTCAATCAGTGTCGGCACATTCAACAAAAGGTTTGTGTCGACACACAGAATCAGTGTCGACGCATTCAGAAGAAGCTGTGTCGAGATACAGATACAACAACACAAGGAGTTGTGTCGACACCAACAAGGCTAGTGTCGACACTTAGTCTACTTGTGTCGATACTTAGTCTATCAGTGTCGACACGTAAAGACTGTCTGTCTCGACATTTTCAGACAGTTACAGAAAATTCAAGTAGTGACTGGATGACTTGACAACTGCCATTCCAACCGGTCTACTACAACTGTCAGAGCTGCCAGAAAGTTGTTAGAATCCGGAACAGCCGGTTACCTTGGAGAAAGTCTATATAAAGACCCTTCTCCTTCGACAGAATTGATGATAGAAGAATTGAATAGAGCAATCACTGAAGTGAGAAACAACAAACCAGAAGAAGACCTTCAAGTGAAGTGATGAACTGTAAATATGCGTATTTTTATGCACATTAATTTAGTCATTTTCATTTATTTTCGTCATTTTTTCTTATTTTTGTTCAATAAAATGCTCATATTCTTGTAATTTTTCTCCTAACTTGTTTTATTTTTTTTTGCAGAAAAATTCCAAAATCTGCCAAAATTTGGGAAGTACACGCCCGTGACACATTGGTCACGCCCGTGACCGAGCCGTGACTGTGCATTTCCCGTGAAATCGGAAAATTTCTGAAGTAAAAGCTTGACACGCCTGGCGACACGCCCGTGTCACCTGACACGGGGCGTGGCCCAAGCTCGTGTCCTCTCCTCTCGACGAATTCAACTCGACGATCGTCGAGTGTCGACACCAACAGTCACGCCCAGCGTCACGCCCGTGACCTGGGGATAGCCCAGTTCTGTAAGGTCCAAGGGTTCAGATTTTTGGGCCAAGTTAGTGTCTTTTTGTGGGCTTAATCCGTGGATACTAGTGCTATGTAAGGAGATTTCTCCCTTCCTATTTCATGTTTTGTTTTGCTTTATCTTTTAGCTTTGTAATAGTTTGAAAATTTTAATAAAAATGTTAGATTTTCTCTCTCTATTTAGCATGAAAAATTCATTTGGATGGCTCACCTCTTTCCCTTTTTATCTTTGGTTTTATCTTTGTTCTTCACTTGTTCTTCATTTATGAAAGGTGTGTGTGTGTGTGTATGAGTGTAATGTATTCACTTTCCATGTCTTTTTTCCCTTAACTTGTCTTCATGCTTAGGATTTTGATTTCATTCTTATGATTTTATAAAAGAGATTTAAAAAGTGATTTTGTTCTTTTTTACTTAGTTTTCTTTTAGGATTGTAAAACCTCTTTTGTTCTTTTCATCTTCTTTTTCACCTTTTTTATCACTTTCATAACATCATAAGAATGAAAATGTTGGTATTTTAATTTTCCAAAAACTTTGGTTTTTAATTTGTTTTGAAAAACTTTTGTCTTCTAAAAATTGAAATTTTCTCTTTTTATTTGTTTTTGGCAAAACCTAAGCATGAAAAAGTTAAAGTTTTAATTTTTAGGTAACTTTGATTTTTCTTTGTTATTTGTGTGTGTGAGTGTAGGTGTATAACTTTAATGTTTTATTCAAATTATGTAGAGTGTGTGAGTGTAGGTGTATAATTTTATTGCTTTCTTGAATTTCTTATGGAGTGTGTGTGTCTGTGTGTATTTATTTCCGCCTACTCGTTAAGAGTTAAATGGCGCATCGTTTTCATTTTCAGTCCTACTCGTTCGAGTAGGACTTGTTTTTTTTTTCTTTCTTTATTTTTCCGCCTACTCACTTGAGTTTAAATGGCTGGACTTTATTTCCCGCCTACTCGTTTGAGTAGGATTTGTAATTTTTCTTTCTTTATTTTTTTCCGCTTACTCACTTGAGTTAAATGGCCGGACTTTTTAGCCATGTAATCGCATTTATTTTCTCCTACTCATTGATGAACTGTAAATATGCGTATTTTTATGCACATTAATTTAGTCATTTTCATTTATTTTCATCGTTTTTTCTTATTTTTGTTCAATAAAATGCTCCTATTCTTGTAATTTTTCTCCTAACTTGTTTTATTTTATTTTGCAGAAAAATTCAAAAATCTGCCAAAATTTGGGAAGTACACGCCCGTGACACATTGGTCACGCCCGTGACCGAGCCGTGACTGTGCATTTCCCGTGAAATCGGAAAATTTCTGAAGTAAAAGCATGACACGCCTGGCGACACGCCCGTGTCACCCGACACGGGGCGTGACCCAAGCCCGTGTCCTCTCCTCTCGACGAATTCAACTCGACGATCGTCGAGTGTCGACACCAACAGTCACGCCCAGCGTCACGCCCGTGACCTGCGGCGTGACTCAATTTCCGCTCGACGATTTCGACTCGACACTTTCCACTCGACATTCGTCGAGTGTCGACCCCAACTGTCACGCCCATAGTCACGCCCGTGACTCGGGGCGTGACCTTTCCAGCTGGCCCGACAAGATGCTGCCGAGGACTTTTGACGCAACCCGCGCCCGGTTCTACCTCCCCGACACGCCCCGAGTCACGCCCGTGACCTGGGGCGTGACTGCTGCGAACTCAACCCGAAGTCAACTTTCCTGTCCAATCGCCAGCCGCCTTCATGAATAGTACTGTCACGCCCCCCCTACACGCCCGTGACCGAGGGCGTGTACTTAGAAACTTTTTCCTATAAATAGCCCAGTTCTATAAGGTCCAAGGGTTCAGATTTTTGGGCCAAGTTAGTGTCTTTTTGTGGGCTTAATCCGTGGATACTAGTGCTATGTAAGGAGATTTCTCCCTTCCTATTTCATGTTTTGTTTTGCTTTATCTTTTAGCTTTGTAATAGTTTGAAAATTTTAATAAAAATATTAGATTTTCTCTCTCTATTTAGCATGAAAAATTCATTTGGATGGCTCACCTCTTTCCCTTTTTATCCTTGGTTTTATCTTTGTTCTTCACTTGTTCTTCATTTATGAAAGGTGTGTGTGTGTGTATGAGTGTAATGTATTCACTTTCCATGTCTTTTTTCCCTTAACTTGTCTTCATGCTTAGGATTTTGATTTCATTCTTATGATTTTATAAAAGAGATTTTAAAAGTGATTTTGTTCTTTTTTACTTAGTTTTCTTTTAGGATTGTAAAACCTCTTTTGTTCTTTTCATCTTCTTTTTCACCTTTTTTATCACTTTCATAACATCATAAGAATGAAAATGTTGGTATTTTAATTTTCCAAAAACTTTGGTTTTTAATTTGTTTTGAAAAACTTTTGTATTCTAAAAATTGAAATTTTCTCTTTTTATTTGTTTTTGGCAAAACCTAAGCATGAAAAAGTTAAAGTTTTAATTTTTAGGTAACTTTGATTTTTCTTTGTTATTTGTGTGTGGGAGTGTAGGTGTATAACTTTAATGCTTTATTCAAATTATGTAGAGTGTGTGAGTGTAGGTGTATAATTTTATTGCTTTCTTGAATTTCTTATGCAGTGTGTGTGTCTGTGTGTATTTATTTCCGCCTACTCGTTAAGAGTTAAATGACGCATCGTTTTCATTTTCAGTCCTACTCGTTCGAGTAGGACTTGTTTTTTTTCTTTCTTTATTTTTCCGCCTACTCGCTTGAGTTTAAATGACCGGACTTTATTTCCCGCCTACTCGTTTGAGTAGGATTTGTAATTTTTCTTTCTTTATTTTTTTCCGCCTACTCACTTGAGTTAAATGGCCGGACTTTTTAGCCCTGTAATTGCATTTATTTTCTCCTACTCATTTGAGTAGGACTCGCTTTCATTTCAGTCCTACTCGTTTGAGTAGGACTTGCAATTTTCAGCCCTTATTTACAGCCCCCACTCGTTTGAGTGGGACTCGCAAATTTGAATTATGCAAATTTCTTTTTTATGTGTAACTTAGTTCCTTTCTAATTTATAATTTGGAGTGTGCGTGAGTTCTTGTTTTAGCTAATTTTTCAGTTTTCTAAATGTTGTTATTTTTCTTTTGTCCCTTTCTTATAAATGTTTAGTGTTTAATTTCGAGCTCGCGCCTCACTAAATTATAAGCCGTCCCCATACCGATGTGTGGCTAATCTCTATTAGCCTCGACATCGAAGAGCATTGGGACATTTAAAATGATTTATAATAATTAAAGCTCTTTATTTTCATTTTAATTTAAGCACTTAGGGTTTACCCCGGGTTTATGACGCGTAGGACCACATATCGATGTGTGGGCCCTATTTCTGTAGTCCATATGCTAGCTAGCCGAGAGGCCGTGCATATGGACCGATCACCCCTGGGTAAATAGAGTTGCGTGCATACCCTCGAGAGAGGACAAGCGTAATTCTATCGGATTGGGTTCCCCACCCAATAGCGGGGTTCTTAGCGTAAAGCGGGCGTTAAGAGGAATCCTTCGTCGGACTAACGTTCGGTCGAATAGTCTTAACGTTTAGGTGAGCGATATCCCTATAGCTAGGTGAGCTCACATTTGTGGAGCCCCCACGGCCAAGTTGCCTTATTATTAATTTGAAAACTAAGTCTTTTTATTATTAAAAAATATTTTAGTCTTAATCTGATTCGATGCCGAGCGTTAACCGTTCATCGAATATTTTCTAAATCGTTTTTTCGCTCCTTTGCTTTTCCTCCTTTTATTAAGTCAAAAAAATCCATCTTTCTTTCAGTAAAATAATAGTCCTCCCGGAGGAGTATGAATAGTCAACGCGACCCCGAGAACAATACGACCTTGGTATTCCCCCGAATATCGAGTACTACTTGCGATAGGTGCACTTGCCTACCCGAGCAAGCCCGCGACGATCGACTCACCGAACCAACCACAGTAAGAGTCTGTTCGCGGGCACATCAAGTTTTTGGCGCCGTTGCCGGGGACTCTCTTTTCGAGTTGCTATTTCGAATTCCAGAGTCTATTAATTTTACTTATTTTCTATATAAAAAAAAACTAAAAACTCTATTTTAAAAACAAAAAAAGTTTATTTTTGTTTTATTTTTGTTTGGGTGTATGACCCGAGGACAACCCTCAGAGTCTGAAGATTTAGACTTCGACCCTGAGATCGAACGCTCTCTTACGCGTATCCGATCTCATCGCCGAAATCCTTCTTTAGATCCCGATGAATCTATCGGAGAACCCACTGTTGTAGTTATGGCCGCGCCTAACCTTCCCCCGGCGGCCGAGCGTACTGTCTTATTACGCCCGGCCTAACCTGGATGATTCTGGGTCGAGTATTGTTCGCCCTGCGGTGGCCAATAATAATTTTGAAATTAAGTCAAGTGTCATTCAAATGGTCCAAAACGCCGTGCAGTTCGATGGACTGCCGGATGAGGACCCGAATGTCCACTTGTCCAATTTCTTGGAGATATGCGACACCTTCAAGATCAATGGCGTCACTGATGACGCCATTCGTTTGCGCTTATTTCCTTTTCCCCTTAAGTCCAAAGCCAAGGCGTGGTTGAATGCCCTCCCGCGAGGATGTATCACCACGTGGGCTGAGTTGACGGAACGGTTCCTAACGAAGTACTTTCCGCCCGCCAAAACTGCAAAGTTGCAGGCGGACATTTCTTCGTTTGTGCAGAATGATCCTGAGTCTCTATACGAGACTTGGGAACGGTTTAAGGAATTCCTCCGCCGTTGCCTGCACCACGCGCTGCCAACGTGGTTGCAAGTTCAAATTTTTTATAATGGGCTGAATTTTCAGACGCGTCAAATGATTGACACGGCTGCCGGGGGTACGCTTAACAACAAAACCCCCGAGGCCGCCCAGGCTTTATTCGAAGAGATGGCTATGAACGCCTATCAATGGAACGTCCCGCGGGGACGGCCAAAGCCGGCGGTTGGTCTTTTTGAAGTGGATTCCACTGCTCTCTTGACCCTTCAAGTTGAAAGGTTAACAAAGCAGGTGGCGGAGATGTCTGCTGCCTCCTCCACTCCGCCTTGTTTTATTCCCCCTAATGTCTGCGTAGCTGAAGAGTTCGTGGACTTCATGGGAAATTCGGGTCGTCCTCCCTTCAACCCCAACAACAACCCTTATAGTAATAACTATAATCCGGGTTGGAGGAATCACCCCAACTTCTCGTGGAGCAACCCGAATAATGCTCAGCGTCCCCCTATTTCTTTTGCGCCCGGATTTCTTCCTCCCCCTCCTCTTCCGAAACCCTCCCCGATGGAGGAAAATTTTTCGAAGTATATTGCGTCCAACGAGTCAAATATCCGGAACATCACCGGATCGCTAAAAACACTCGAACAACAGGTTGGACAGCTGGCGAGGATGATGTCCGAGCGCGCGCTCGGGGCACTGCCGGGAAACACGGAGCCCAATCCGCGGGAAAACGCCAATGCTATAACCCTCCGTAGCGGAAAGGAGGTGGTCGATCCAAAACGGACCGACCCTCAGGTACATATTTCACCTCCGACCCCTCTTCCCCTTTCTTCGCTTACGCCGCCTTTACCTATTATAAAAGAAAAAATTATTTTAAACAAGGCTCTTCCGTATCCGCATAAGTTAGAAAACGAGCGTAAGGACGCGCAATATGAAAAATTTATTTTATTATTAAAACAAATTCACATTAATGTTCCTTTTTGCGAGGCTATCTCGCAAATGCCCAAATATGCGAAATTTTTAAAAGAACTACTTTCTAATAAAGCAAATTAGGGGATATTTCGCATGTATCTCTCAACGCTGTCTGCTCGGCGGCCCTTACTAATAAATTGCCCGCAAAACAAAACGACCCGGGACGGTTTTCCATCCCGTGCCTTTTTGGCGATATATTAGTAAAGTACGCCTTAGCTGATTTAGGGGCTAGCATTAATCTGATGCCGTTCTCGCTCTTTTCACGTTTAGGTTTGGGTACTCCTAGTCCTACGAATATGCGCATCCAATTAGCGGATCGCTCGGTTAAGTTCCCTATCGGGGTAGTGGAGGACGTCCTTGTCCGAGTCGACAAGTTTACCTTCCCGGTAGACTTCGTCATCTTAGATATCGAGGAGGACACCGAGGTACCAATAATACTCGGTCGCCCTTTTCTCGCCACCTCCCGCGCACTAATAGATGTTAGTAATGGTAGCCTTCTCCTCCGAGTAGGCGATCACCAAGTTACTTTCTCTATTAATCCCTCGATAGACAATTTGTCATCGAGCGACGATTTCTGCTATGTTGGGTATTGTATCCACGATTACCTAGATTTGAGGAAGCCACCTGTCAAACTAAGATGAATTCACAATGTATTTGATGAAACATCTTAAGTTGTACTTACAGCTCCTCCACGCTAAGTGCACACCAATGTCAGGGTGCAGTAGGTCAATATACACGGGTCTGCATGACGTAATCCCTCGTTGAGCAGGTCAGTGTGTTGACCTACGTGTACTCTCTCTATTGGAGTGTACTTACTTTCAAGTACAGGGCAGTTCATATGCAAGAGAAGACAAGGAGCATGGAGGATTAAGGAGCAGCTCCTGGGTGGAAGACGAAAATTCGTCCAAGGCAAATTCGACGAGAATCACCAAGTGATTCTCGCCGATTCAGCGAGAATCACTAGTGATTCTCGCCGAATCGACGAGAATCATTAGTGATTCTCGCCGACTCCTTCTGGCCACCTCAAAATGGTGCCAAGTAAGATTCGGCGAGAATCACTAGTAATTCCCGCCGAACCAGTGGCCAAGCAGCCCATGTATACAAAGTAAAATTCGTTGAGAATCAATAAGTGATTCGACGAGAATCACAAACGATTCTCGACGAATCGTCGAGAATCACTTGGTGATTCTCGCCGATTCGTCGAGAATCGCCTGCGATTCTCGCCGATTTTCACTTGGCGTTTTCTCAGGATGCTGCTGGACCGGATTCTGCCTTTGGACTAGTTTGAACCGGACTTAGGGATTTCTTTTGTGGGTCCCGCAAACGGTCATATTTGAGAATTCAACAGTATATATATTCCGGTATTTTGAACAGTAAAACGACGGAGAAAAGAAACAGAAACCGAGCCGCAACGAAACCCTAAAACCGCGACTCCTCTCCGCCGCCGCCGTCGCGCTCGGGAACGTAGGTCGCCGTCAACATTCGAGATTCCTTCGTGATCTCCGGCGACAGAAGCTTAGCAAAGCTTGTGTCTCACGTGTCTATCCAGAGATCTCTTGTCTCTCGATTTGTTGACCGGGAAAAACTCCTCCGTCCGAATCGATCGAGACGACCGATCCTAGAGTGACCGTTGGTAGACCTAGTTTGCTTCGCTACGAAGTTTGGATCTCCAAGTTCAGCAGCCGCTCATCATCGTAGCCGCCGATCCCGAAGCTAGCCGCCGCTCGTGTAGCCGCCGCCGGTTCCGGGGAGATCCTCTCCAAGAGAGACCGAGGTTGTAGACTCTTCATCGACTTCAAGAACACGTCGTCGAACGAAGAGGAACACCGTAGTCTCCGAAAGAAGTTTGTATCTCATATACATTCCATATTTACTTTTGTTGTAAAGGAACTTTTGTTCCGTGTTGTAAGGGTTGGGTGCAACCCGTTTTGTGTGAGTGTTGACTCTCACGTGTGGAAGGGCTCCTTCCGTTAGTGAAGGGATTGGATTTCAATCACGTTGGAGAAGTGACCGAGTCGTCCCTTGTTGGGGAGATAGGTCGAAGGGGGAAAGTGGATGTACCCAAGTCGGGGAACCACTATAAATTTGTTGTGTATTCTGTGTACTGTGCTTGTTGTTTTTATTGTGCAGGTACATCCGTAAATTCCGCAAAAGAACCACACGTCACCTATTCCCCCCCCCATAGGTGCACATAGCTGACACTAGGTGGACTTTCAAGTGGTATCAGAGGGAGGTTACTCGTCAGAAAGGTTAACACCTTGAGTAGAATCCTGCCACCAGTGTCAGAAGCATGGATCTGGATTATGAGATTCCGCCACTCAAACTCCCCGCGTGCACAAAGGATTATTATCCCATCTGGAGAATGAGAGTATCCTTTCATCTTGATGCTATCGATCCTCGAGCATCCTTCATCCTGGAAGAAGGTCCGTTTATCCCCATGAAGACCTCCGACTCTGGGATACAAGTGCCCATGGGCGTTGCTGAGATGTCTGAGACGGAACTATCTCTATTTCACTTGGACGAGAGGATTCGACAAATTATCATGGATGTCTGGTCCGGAGCCTCTCGCTCTAGATTGGAAAAATGTAGAACGGCTAAATCTCTGTGGATGATGATCTCAGAGCTGATGGGGGGGTCAGAGAAAGCTGCAATATGCTGCCAATTAGAGGATGAAGCGTATGTGGGGGTTCTCACGTCTGAAGATGAATGCAAGGATCCCTCGGATTGCATCAGAGCTCCCGTGTCCGTGTCAGAGACTGACGAGACCAGTGAGGAAAGCAGCTCTGACGAGGACAAAACAATGGTCACTGATTCTAATGACAATAACTCAGATGAGCAGGTAACATCTTCACCCTGCCCCCTATCTTTTGACTTTTCTGAAGACAGAAACTGCTCTCCTACACAAAATACTGATTCCCTGAAGAGAGCCCTTCAGGAAAGCAATCTACTTGCTGAGGAGCAAGCTCGAGAGATTGCTCGACTGAAGATCTTGTTGGTTCTCCAATTGGCGTCCAACAAGGTCAAGGACTCTAAGATCTCAGCTCTAGAAAATAGTCTAGATAATGAGAAACGTATAGTATCAAACTTTTCCAAAGTTGATGCTATAAAGAGAAAGCAAGAAACCGGGTGGATCACCCGGATTATTCAGGGATGGAGAAATGGGGAAACGGTGTTCCGACCCCCCACTCCAAGCAGGAAGGCAACTCATCATGCCTTCAGGTATGACCACAGGAATAATCGTGGTCACTGCAAGGGTGATTTGTCCCCATGTGGAAATGTCCATAGTGCAAGGGGCGTCATGACCACCCCTGAGGAAATACCTAAGGCTCATTCTGAGCCCTTTGTATTCACGGCCACTGCCACAACACAGTGTGGATCTGCATGTCCCAGCTCACAGAAGACTTCTCACCATTCGAGGACACGGGATAGGGAGGATAGAGGTCATGATGTCAGGCTTCATGGGGCCTCAGCAAGGGAGATGCCTGAAAGATTGGCACCACCTTCTCGGCCTCATAACGCTCACAACATGTATTCGTTCCACCCTTCCACGTGTCACGATGGAAGAGGAATTTGTGTGACAAGAACATGCCCTATCCCGTTTAGACCTAGGACCGTGACTACGTCAGTCACTAGATCAGGTCGAAAACGGCGATACAACATTCACCATTGTTGGTGCTGCGGCAAAGTGGGGCACTTTGCCATTGACTGTTGGCACAACCCCTCTGTGCCCACAGCAAGGGCTTATCCACATTATAGGGACAGAGGTAGTCTTCCAGACAGGTTTTCTGAAGGAAGGCAGTTGCGTGCTTATGCTAACAGGAACCTAGGACCCAATATGATTTGGGTTCCTAAGGTAAAGTAACTCTCTCTTGCAGGGTAGTCTAGGTTCCCGGGAATATGATGGGAACTAGACATTAGGTGGCTCAAGACTAAATTGGAACAAGCATCTGCAATACCAGATGTGCTATCTGTTTGAGCATACTCACACTAAGCCTCTAATGTGTTCTACCTGTGGGACTAAGACGATGACTCTCAAAATCCCAGGTAATTTTGATCAGTTCAAGGACTTGTGTCATGATGCATCCTCATTCAAAATAAACATATATATATATATATTTCTATCCTTGTGTATACGTATACTTATGCTTATCATGTGTGTGTGCACATTACGGAGAGATTAACTCGATGCATGCAAACTATTACACATCAATAAAGGGGTAACGAAGTTATGTCATCGTGAATCTCGACAACTCACAATTGACATCAAGAAGTCTTTGAAAAAGCCTCGTTAAATCCAACTCGTTTGACTGTAAAATATACATGTATTTATCATGTGTATATAGACGTGACATCAGAAAATCTCATAAAAGGTTGCAAGCTTCTCAACGTGAAAATTTCTAGTCAAGGGACCTCTCAATTTCGAGTCAGACAAAAGGTATCAGGAGCCGGCAAATCTCCTGACTGACTAATCCCGCCGACCCTTGACATTCACCCCGAATCCCGACGAATTAGAAAATCCCGCCGAAAGAGCCCCTCCGCCTATTCGCATTTATCACGAATCCCGCCGACCCCTCGTCTTCTTCACGAGTCCCGTAAAGGTTCTCCCGACGACCCGCAAGCGCTCTCCCAAGTTCTTCCGCTGATTCGTCGCAACCCGCTGGAACTCTCCCTCCGACTTGCCGAAAACCGCAGCTCGTGAAATCTCCCCAAACCCGCAGCTCGTGAAGTCTCCCCCTAAGCTCCCGCAAGGGTCTCGCAAAGTTCTCGTTGAAAGGCTCCCGACGACTCCCGCCGAAGCCCGCTCCGTCGATCTCCCCAAGTCTCGATTTTCCTCCGCTCAAACCACCTCACCGACTTCACCTCTAGGTATCCCCTCACCCGAAGCATCCACTAATGAAGTTTCCTTTTTGAAAGTTCATTAACATTTTGAGTAGGGCTTCTCTCTAGATCTACAATGGCTCCAAGGACGACTGCAGGGTTGGTCTCTGGCTGTGAGCTGGTTCGCACTGGATTTTCTCATGCCTCAGACGAATTCCGGAATATCATTCTTATGCTGGAAGAGGCTGGGCTAACCTTCGTCTTGGAGCACCCTTGCAAAGTCCTGTACAAAGAAGTGCTGGAGTTCTTCTCTACCGCAAGGCTCCGAGATAGAGACTCCATAATCAAGAGCAAGGTGGCTGGGACTAAAGTAAAGATGTCTGCCAGTAAGCTAACTCGCTACCTGCAGCTTTCTAGTTCGGAGCAGGAGGACTATCTGGAGGACGAGGACAAAGCCAGAACTCTCTTGTTCTGCGGTCTTCCAAGAGGAACTCGATCAATAAAGAGAAAAGAGATGAATGAAGAAGGGAAGCTCCTATCTGACGTTATCGGAAAAGTGCTCATCTGCAAGCCGGGCTCGCATGACCATATCTCAGGAGATATGTTCAAGATCCTCATAGCTATTGTCTGCCACAAGAGGTTCAACTGGGGGGAGTTGCTGTTCCAAAAGATCAAGGACACCTTGGGCACTCCAAGTTTTGGCCGCATCATAAGCTTATATCTAAACCAGCTGAACGGAGACAAGTTTGACATGAGTAAAGGGGTCCCTCTCCACTACTTGCAGAAGATGGATGCAAGTGTGTTTGATCGATGGGAGAGGCTGATCGGGCAGCCTGCCGTGGAAGAGCGACAGGAAGTATCTCCAGCAGTCACCCCCCGTGAAATTCCTGATACCCGGACTGCAGGAATCGTGGGGGAGACTCTACCCCCTCATACAGATATAGTTTCTGAAATTGCCCAGGTGGCCAGAGATGCGGTGGCCGAAATTCATGAAGTAAGTGAACCTGAGCTGGAGGATGAGGAGATCCTGAACAGAAACACTCAAGGAACCGAAGCTGAAGCACTGGAAACTGCTGATCGAGAATTGGAAGAAGCTGCTGATATACTTGACTTCTTGGATGAGGACGGAGAGGAAGATGAGAATGAGGGCCATGAAGTTCTTGAGACTCCGGATCCTGTTGAACCTCCACCTGACAAATCTGCACCAGTGGAGGGGGAGTTAAATAACTCTACAGAGGCCGCCAACATTCCTCCTGTAGAGACTGTGATGGTATCCAGCTCCACAGATGCGTCTGCAGAAATGCAAGGCCCTCAAGTGCCTCCGACCATACCATTACGAGATGAGCTGGCCACTCACACTATCAATGTCATTCAAGGAATAGTGAACGAGCTTAAAGCCTCTTTTGATACAGCTCAGAAAACACTGCTGAAAAAGATTAAGACTTCTAAAGATCTCATGCTTAAAAATATGATAGAGATCAACCATAAACTGGATGTGATGGAGAAGAAATTCGAAGAGAAGTATACCGCGGCCGGCGAAGCTGTCACACTCTTAATGGCCGGCTTAAAAAAGAATACTGATACTCTGGCTGTCGTAAATCAGAACGCACACATTGTAGCCAACAACATTCAGAAGTTTGATGGTAATATGGTCACTTTAAATGCCAATCAGCAGACCCTGATCACTGAACTCACCAAGACAACTAAGCATATTGATGACTCCCTGCACTCATATGCCAACTGCATAGCTGACGAAGCCAAAAAGGGGGAGAAAGAGTATATCGCTAAGTTGGCCGAGCTCCAAGAAAGCATGGATACAAACTTCGCACAATCAAGCAAATATGTCTATGAGAGCTGCTGGTGGATGCTTCAACAGGCGCTATGTACGTTAGGCATCGTTCTGCCTGACAACCCTGCCGGTATTCATGTCCCTGAGACATCTAAGGCTGCTGAGGAAGTAAGTGTTGCTGAGGATGTAAGTGCAAGTGCTGCTGCAGATATTCCCACACATGAAGCCGATGCTAGGGCTCTCTCCAAAGCTAAACTGAGGAGCATGTTTGACCAAGAGGCCTTAGCAAAAGCCAGGGGAAAGAGAAAAATTCAGGAAGGGACCTCCAAGGAGACTCTAGCTGAGAAGAGAATCAGAATGAGTGAGGAGGATGTATGAAACGAAAGGTGGAGTCCAGTTTCAAGGAACATCATCTTAGACACCTTCCGGCTGCAAGAAAGAGGGGAGATCAATCGAAACGAAGTATATAGCCAATATGAATGGGAAGCGCACAAAACGTTTGAAGCGAAACGCAACATCTTTTTCAGAAACAACAAGGATCCAGATAAAGTTGCTCCTCCTAGGTACTACCCGAAGCCCAAAGAATACATGGAGAGGCAAAGCAAGAAGTACTTGGCTCAAAATCTTAAGGGTGACGTAGCTAAGGACAAATAGTCAACACTTTATAGCTTGTCACTGCGTCTTAAGAACATTTAATGATTATTATTGTCATATAAACAATTCTGGATTATACGTGAATATATTTATCTTGGTATATATATTTGAATTTGTGAATGACTCAAGTCCTGATCTGATTGCATATATTCTCTTATGCTGCATGTTTAATTTCTGAATGCTATGTTTATTATTTGATAAGTGTTATTCATCTTAGCTAGTAGGGTTTTGGCTTCGTCAAATAGGGGGAGATTGTTGGGTATTGTATCCACGATTACCTAGATTTGAGGAAGCCACCTGTCAAGCTAAGATGAATTCACAATGTATTTGATGAAACATCTTAAGTTGTACTTGCATCTCCTCCACGCTAAGTGCACACCAATGTCAGGGTGCAGTAGGTCAATATACACGGGTCTGCACGACGTAATCCCTCGTTGAGCAGGTCAGTGTGTTGACCTACGTGTACTCTCTCTATTGGAGTGCACTTACTTTCAAGTACAGGGCAGTTCATATGCAAGAGAAGACAAGGAGCATGGAGGATCAAGGAGCAGCTCCTGGATGGAAGACGAAAATTCGTCCAAGGCAAATTCGACGAGAATCACCAAGTGATTCTCGCCGATTCGGCGAGAATCACTAGTCATTCTCGCCGATTCGGCGAGAATCACTAGTGATTCTCGCCGAATCGACGAGAATCATTAGTGATTCTCGCCGACTCCTTCTGGCCACCTCAAAATGGTGCCAAGTAAGATTCGGCGAGAATCACTAGTAATTCCCGCCGAACCAGTGGCCAAGCAGCCCATGTATACAAAGTAAAATTCGTTGAGAATCAATAAGTGATTCGACGAGAATCACAAACGATTCTCGACGAATCGTCGAGAATCACTTGGTGATTCTCGCCGATTCGTCGAGAATCACTTGGTGATTCTCGCCGATTCGTCGAGAATCGCCTGCGATTCTTGCCGATTTTCACTTGGCGTTTTCTCAGGATGCTGCTGGACCGGATTTTGCCTTTGGACTAGTTTGAACCGGACTTAGGGATTTCTTTTGTGGGTCCCGCAAACGGTCATATTTGAGAATTCAACAGTATATATATTCCGGTATTTTGAACAGTAAAATGACGGAGAAAAGAAACAGAAACCGAGCCGCAACGAAACCCTAAAACCGCGACTCCTCTCCGCCGCCGCCGTCGTGCTCGGGAACGTAGGTCGCCGTCAACATTCGAGATTCCTTCGTGATCTCCGGCGACAGAAGCTTAGCAAAGCTTGTGTCTCACGTGTCTATCCAGAGATCTCTTGTCTCTCGATTTGTTGACCGGGAAAAACTCCTCCGTCCGAATCGATCGAGACGACCGATCCTAGAGTGACCGTTGGTAGACCTAGTTTGCTTCGCTACGAAGTTTGGATCTCCAAGTTCAGCAGCCGCTCATCATCGTAGCCGCCGATCGCGAAGCTAGCCGCCGCTCGTGTAGCCGCCGCCGGTTCCGGGGAGATCCTCTCCAAGAGAGACCGAGGTTGTAGACTCTTCATCGACTTCAAGAACACGTCGTCGAACGAAGAGGAACACCGTAGTCTCCGAAAGAAGTTTGTATCTCATATACATTCCATATTTACTTTTGTTGTAAAGGAACTTTTGTTCCGTGTTGTAAGGGTTGGGTGCAACCCATTTTGTGTGAGTGTTGACTCTCACGTGTGGAAGGGCTCCTTCCGTTAGTGAAGGGATTGGATTTCAATCCCGTTGGAGAAGTGACCGAGTCATCCCTTGTTGGGGAGATAGGTCGAAGGGGGAAAGTGGATGTACCCAAGTCGGGGAACCACTATAAATTTGCTGTGTATTCTGTGTGCTGTGCTTGTTGTTTTTATTGTGCAGGTACATCCGTAAATTCCGCAAAAGAACCACACGTCACCTATTCCCCCCCCCCCATAGGTGCACATAGCTGACACTAGGTGGACTTTCATGCTATTCTTTAGATACCTTTTTCGGAGATCGTTCTTCTCCCATTTTTGAGTCCGTATTTTTAAACGACGGTATTTATGCGCTCGAAAATTTCAACTGCGATGAGGATACGTCTATTGACTTGCCTTTCGAACCAATTGGTAAGAAAGACATAGGCATTAAAACCTCCCTAGAAGAACCGCCCATCCTAGACCTCAAACCCTTACCCGTCTCGCTCAAGTACGCTTTTTTGGGAAAAGGTGATACGCTCCCCGTTATCATTTCTTCGGACTTGAGTGATTCGGAGACTTCCGATTTATTGGAAGTTTTATTTAAACATCGCCATGCAATTGCGTGGCAAATCTCTGACCTAAAGGGGATTAGCCCCTCCTTTTGCACCCATAAGATTTTCCTAAACGATAATTGCCGCAAAACGATTCAGCCGCAACGTCGTCTTAACCCAAACATGAAAGACGTCGTTAAAGCCGAAATCATTAAGTTATTAGATGCGGGGATTATCTACCCTATTTCGGACAGTGCATGGGTTAGTCCCGTGCATGTCGTGCCCAAGAAGGGCGGTCTTACCGTAGTGGCGAATGAGCATAACGAGCTTGTCCCAACTCGTACTGTTACGGGTTGGCGAGTGTGCATCGACTATAGGAAACTTAACGACGCCACCCGCAAGGACCATTTCCCTCTGCCATTTCTAGACCAGATTTTAGAGCGTTTATCCGGTCATCCGTATTATTGTTTTCTTGATGGTTTATCGGGGTTTTTCCAAATCCCCATTTCCCCCGATGATCAAGAGAAAACAACTTTTACTTGCCCGTTCGGCACCTTTGCATATCGAAGAATGCCATTTGGCCTCTGCAATGCGCCAGCTACATTCCAAAGATGTATGCTGGCGATCTTTGGCGAGCTAGTAGAAGACATTATGGAAGTCTTTATGGATGACTTTTCTGTTTTCGGACGGTCTTTTCCCGATTGCCTTCACAATTTAGATCGTGTCCTTCAACGGTGCGAGGACACAAGCCTTGTTTTAAATTGGGAAAATGCAACTTTATGGTTCGAGGAGGTTTGGTCCTCGGCCATATGATTTCATCTAAGGGGATAGAGGTGGATAAGGCCAAGATAGAAATTATAGAAAAACTTCCGCATCCAACAAACGTAAAATCTATTAGGAGTTTCTTAGGCCATGCGGGCTTTTATCGACGCTTTATTCAAGATTTTTCAAAAATAACAAAGCCGCTAACTCACCTTTTGGAAAAGGAATCACGCTTCATCTTTAGTAGCGAATGCGAGTCCGCCTTTAATTTGATAAAACAAAAACTTATCTCTTCACCAATTTTAGTGGCCCCTAATTGGTCCCTTCCGTTCGAAATAATGTGCGACGCTAGTGATATTGCCTTAGGTGCCGTTCTTGGCCAACGCGTAGAAAAACATTTTCATCCTATTTATTACGCTAGCAAGACGCTCACTTCCGCACAAGTAAATTACACGACAACGGAAAAGGAACTCTTAGCCGTCGTTTTCGCTTTCGATAAGTTTCGCTCGTATATAACGCTATCTAAAGTTATCGTTTTTACCGATCACTCCGCGCTTAAGTATTTATTAGCTAAAAATGATGCGAAGCCCTGCCTTCTTCGATGGATTCTCCTCCTACAAGAGTTTGATTTGGAGATCCGAGATAAGCGTGGAGCGGAAAATCTAGCGGCGGACCACCTCTCCCGTTTAGAAAATCCGGGTGCAGAAGCGCTCGTCGAATATGAAATAAATGACAGATTCCCCGAGGAACGCCTTCTTGCCATTAATAAATCTTCGTCATCTTCGCCTTGGTTCGCAGATTTTGTAAATTTTTTAGTAGCGCGGGTCCTTCCAAAAGAGTTTTCTAGTCACCAAAAGAAGAAATTCTTTTCTGACTTGAAAAATTTCTTTTGGGAGGACCCATTTCTTTTTCGTATCTGCGCGGACCAAGCGGTTCGACGATGCGTTGCGGGTGTGGAGTGCTTGCAAATTCTTAAGCACTGCCACGAGGGTCCAGCCGGTGGGCATTATCAAGCCAACCGGACCGCTCGGAAGGCGCTAGAGGCGGGCTACTTTTGGCCCACTCTCTTCAAAGACGCGCATAATTTTGTGCGCGCATGCGATAGCTGTCAGCGGTCGGGTAACATCTCTCGTCGCGACGAGATGCCACAAAACATGTTTTTAGAGTGCGAAGTCTTCGATTTGTGGGGCATAGATTTTGTTGGCCCCCTACCTCCGTCTTTCAAAAATATGTATATTTTAGTGGCGGTCGACTACGTATCGAGGTGGGCGGAAGCGCAAGCTCTCCCCACCAACGATGCGCGAGTCGTCGTTACATTTATTAAAAAATTATTTTCTCGCTTCGGCACGCCTTGCGCAATTGTTAGTGATAGGGGAACGCATTTCTGTAACGCTCTTATGGCTAAGACGTTAGCTAAATACGGAGTCACGCACAAGCTTGTCACCCCCTACCACCCGCAAACAAGTGGCCAAGTCGAGGTAGTAAATCGAGAGATTAAGCGAATTTTAGAAAAAACCGTTTCGCTAAATAGGAAAGATTGGTCCGTTAAACTCGACGATGCGTTGTGGGCGTATCGGACGGCATACAAAACCGCTATTGGATGTACGCCGTTCCGGTTAGTCTACGGCAAAGCGTGCCATTTACCCGTAGAGTTAGAACATCGCGCACTTTGGGCTTTAAAACTCTTAAACCTCGACTCCAACTTAACCGCTCAGAATAGAAAACTGCAACTAAACGAGCTCGATGAATGGCGTGCGAACGCTTACGAGAGCAATAAATTCTATAAGGAGCGCTCTAAGTTATATCACGATCGAAAAATCATGTCCCCAAAATAATTTTCTTCGGGCGATCTTGTCCTTCTTTACAATTCACGTCTTAGGCTTTTTCCAGGTAAATTAAAATCTAGATGATCCAGTCCCTTCCTAGTTGAAGAAGTTTTTCCTTATGGAACCGTACTCGTCTCCCACCCGGACAAAGGCTCTTTTAAAGTAAACGGTCATCGGTTAAAGTCTTACATCGCGGGCGACCCAGTGATCGGTTTTAGCGAAACCATAACTTTCCTCCACATTATAAACCCGCCAAAATAGTCAAGCTACACGACTATAAACAAAGCGCTCCTGGGAGGCACCCTCGCTTATCTTTTTCGCCCTTTCCTCATTACCTTTGCTGCTTTTTCTAATAAACGCAGGGTTTCTGATCGGCCTCCCCCTACGCATTTCAGGGAAGCTTCTACCCCCTTCCCTTTCTTTTCTTTGTACATATTGTCTTTCCTTTCTGTTCCGCATACTTACGATACAACATTGGGGACAATGTTGGACTTAAGTATGGGGGTATTTTCGTGCTTTACTTTCTGCACTTCAATTTTTCTGCATCTCAAAAAAGAAAAATACAAAAAAAATACATATAACAACAAAACAAAAAAAAATTGAAAAAACATCTTAAAATGAAACAAAAAAATTTTAAATGAAAAAACAAACAAATTTTAAATGAAAAAAACAAAACAAAAATTTTAATGAAAAAACAAAAATCCAAATTTTTTTTTTGTTCTCTTTCTCTTTTCCAAAAACTCAAAAAAACAAAACAAAAAATTATTTTGTTTAGTTTCGCTTTGTATATATTTTTTGTTTTTTCTCTCTCCCCCTTCCTCATTCTTGTACAAACCTTTTTCTTTTTCTCCCTTATTTTTGTACATATTATGAAAATTCTCTTAAAAAAATACAAAAAAAGATAATAGTTCAAAAAAAAAAAAATTTCAAAAAAATTGAGAAAATCAAAAATACAAAAAAAGATAATAAATGAAAAACATAAAAAAATGATAATAAAAACTATAAAAATCAAACAAAAAAATGTTTTGCAACAAATAAATTAAATATTTCATACTTAACTTTTCTGCTATCCAAAAATTCTGTTCTGAGTTTATTTATATGTGAATACTATTAATTCTCTGTTTGCTACCTGTTTGTTAATTATTGATTGAAACATTTAAATAACCGGGGTTAAGTTTTAAAGAATTCTTTATGCTTTTTTAAAACTAGCGAACTCGTTTTAGGCACTACTTCTAATTTTTCATTAATAGAAGCACATATATTATGTTAGGAAATAACGACTATAGAATTCAATTATACTTACTTTTAGCTTTCTGAAAAAAATTGGGACGTACAAATTATTAAGGTTGCTCTCAAAAATTTTTAGGATTACAATCTAGTTTTCCTTTCTCCCCTTACTTTTCATGACTTACTTGGCATGAAAAAAATTTTATCCTTAAAAGATCTTATGTCAATGGAAACAAGATTTCGTTCCGTAAACATAGGCACCCAATAATTTTAAAAGATTATATAGGGAGTAAGAGGATAAAATTCATTACTCCTACAAATATATATTGGGTTAATGTTTCTTATGAAGTTGAAAAACAAAAATCATATTAGGAAAATAAGATTTCGTTTTCCTAATAATCCAAAAGAAAAAAAACATGGATGTTCGAGAAAAAATTAGCTCACCTCAAATATCAAAATCCTCTTCATAAACCCACTACCCCCTTAGCCAATTACACGATTCTAGAATTAATTCAAAAATATTTTTGAGAGCATAATTAGTAAATTGTATTATTTCCGGTAGCACTCGTATAAGCTAGAGTTCTTATAATTCCAAATTATTTTCGTTAATCTAACCATTACAAATGTTGTCTTCTATTTGATTACATCAAGAAGTCTTTTGGCCAAAACTTTTGCGCTATTTAAATCATCTATATAATTTTAGGACTTAACTCTTACACCCCGTATATTTATTTCGATCTCTCTTATAATTGATTAAGCGATAGCCAAAACTTAGAGTTTTTTTTATTCTATATAGATTCACCTCAAACTTTTGCTCTGGAATAGCAAAAGCCTAAGTATGGGGGTATTTGATGAACTGTAAATATGCGTATTTTTATGCACATTAATTTAGTCATTTTCATTTATTTTCGTCGTTTTTTCTTATTTTTGTTCAATAAAATGCTCCTATTCTCGTAATTTTTCTCCTAACTTGTTTTATTTTATTTTGCAGAAAAATTCCAAAATCTGCCAAAATTTGGGAAGTACACGCCCGTGACACATTGGTCACGCCCGTGACCGAGCCGTGACTGTGCATTTCCCGTGAAATCGGAAAATTTCTGAAGTAAAAGCTTGACACGCCTGGCGACACGCCCGTGTCACCCGACACGGGGCATGACCCAAGCCCGTGTCCTCTCCTCTCGACGAATTCAACTCGACGATCGTCGAGTGTCGACACCAACAGTCACGCCCAGCGTCACGCCCGTGACCTGGGGCGTGACTCAATTTCCGCTCGACGATTTCGACTCGACACTTTCCACTCGACATTCGTCGAGTGTCGACCCCAACTGTCATGCCCATAGTCACGCCCGTGACCCGGGGCGTGACCTTTCCAGCTGGCCCGACAAGATGCTGCCGAGGACTTTTGACGCAACCCGCGCCCGGTTCTACCTCCCCGACACGCCCAGAGTCACGCCCGTGACCTGGGGCGTGACTGCTGCGAACTCAGCCCAAAGTCAACTTTCCTGTCCAATCGCCAGCCGCCTTCATGAATAGTACTGTCACGCCCCCCCTACACGCCCGTGACCGAGGGCGTGTACTTAGAAATTTTTTCCTATAAATAGCCCAGTTCTGTAAGGTCCAAGGGTTCAGATTTTTGGGCCAAGTTAGTGTCTTTTTGTGGGCTTAATCCGTGGATACTAGTGCTATGTAAGGAGATTTCTCCCTTCCTATTTCATGTTTTGTTTTGCTTTATCTTTTAGCTTTGTAATAGTTTGAAAATTTTAATAAAAATGTTAGATTTTCTCTCTCTATTTAGCATGAAAAATTCATTTGGATGGCTCACCTCTTTCCCTTTTTATCCTTGGTTTTATCTTTGTTCTTCACTTGTTCTTCATTTATGAAAGGTGTGTGTGTGTGTATGAGTGTAATGTATTCACTTTCCATGTCTTTTTTCCCTTAACTTGTCTTCATGCTTAGGATTTTGATTTCATTCTTATGATTTTATAAAAGAGATTTAAAAAGTGATTTTGTTCTTTTTTACTTAGTTTTCTTTTAGGATTGTAAAACCTGTTTTGTTCTTTTCATCTTCTTTTTCACCTTTTTTATCACTTTCATAACATCATAAGAATGAAAATGTTGGTATTTTAATTTTCCAAAAACTTTGGTTTTTAATTTGTTTTGAAAAACTTTTGTCTTCTAAAAAATGAAATTTTCTCTTTTTATTTGTTTTTGGCAAAACCTAAGCATGAAAAAGTTAAAGTTTTAATTTTTAGGTAACTTTGATTTTTCTTTGTTATTTGTGTGTTTGAGTGTAGGTGTATAACTTTAATGCTTTATTCAAATTATGTAGAGTGTGTGAGTGTAGGTGTATAATTTTATTGCTTTCTTGAATTTCTTATGGAGTGTGTGTGTCTGTGTGTATTTATTTCCGCCTACTCGTTAAGAGTTAAATGGCGCATCGTTTTCATTTTCAGTCCTACTCGTTCGAGTAGGACTTGTTTTTTTTTCTTTCTTTATTTTTCCGCCTACTCACTTGAGTTTAAATGGCCGGACTTTATTTCCCGCCTACTCGTTTGAGTAGGATTTGTAATTTTTCTTTCTTTATTTTTTTCCGCCTACTCACTTGAGTTAAATGGCCGGACTTTTTAGCCCTGTAATCGCATTTATTTTCTCCTACTCATTTGAGTAGGACTCGCTTTCATTTCAGTCCTACTCGTTTGAGTAGGACTTGCAATTTTCAGCCTTTATTTACCGCCCCCACTCGTTTGAGTGGGACTCGCAAATTTGAATTATGCAAATTTCTTTTTTATGTGTAACTTAGTTCCTTTCTAATTTATAATTTGGAGTGTGCGTGAGTTCTTGTTTTAGCTAATTTTTCAGTTTTCTAAATGTTGTTATTTTTCTTGTGTCCCTTTCTTATAAATGTTTAGTGTTTAATTTCGAGCTCGCGCCTCACTAAATTATAAGCCGTCCCCATACCGATGTGTGGCTAATCTCTATTAGCCTCGGCATCGAAGAGCATTGGGACATTTAAAATGATTTATAATAATTAAAGCTCTTTATTTTCATTTTAATTTAAGCCCTTAGGGTTTACCCCGGGTTTACGACGCGTAGGACCACATATCGATGTGTGAGCCCTATTTCCGTAGTCCATATGCTAGCTAGCCGAGAGGCCGTGCATATGGACCGATCACCCCTGGGTAAATAGAGTTGCGTGCATACCCTCGAGAGAGGACAAGCGTAATTCTACTGGATTGAGTTCCCCACCCAATAGCGGGGTTCTTAGCGTAAAGCGGGCGTTAAGAGGAATCCTTCGTCGGACTAACGTTCGGTCGAATAGTCTTAACGTTTAGGTGAGCGATATCCCTATAGCTAGGTGAGCTCACATTTGTGGAACCCCCACGGCCAAGTTGCCTTATTATTAATTTGAAAACTAAGTCTTTTTATTATTAAAAATTGTTTTAGTCTTAATCCGATTCGATGCCGAGCGTTAACCCTTCATCGAATATTTTCTAAATCGTTTTTTCGCTCCTTTGCTTTTCCTCCTTTTATTAAGTCAAAAAAATCCATCTTTCTTTCAGTAAAATAATAGTCCTCCCGGAGGAGTAAGAATAGTCAACGCGACCCCGAGAACAATACGACCTCGGTATTCCCCCGAATATCGAGTACTACTTGCGATAGGTGCACTTGCCTACCCGAGCAAGCCCGCGGCGATCGACTCACCGAACCAACCACAGTAAGAGTCTGTTCGCGGGCACATCATGAAGATCTAAGAAGTTGGAGAGAGAGAGCTCCTTCTAAGAAGACAGCTGGTGAACCAAGCTGTGAAGAAAGTTTCAGATTGAGATCTGATTCTCAAGTCAGCAGTGATTGAAGATCATCTGCATAGAGTTTCAACCCTACTGTGTTCTAATTCAAGAAGCTTTGAAGAAAGCCAA
This sequence comes from Platanthera guangdongensis, assembly GCA_039583875.1. Classification (NCBI taxonomy): domain Eukaryota; kingdom Viridiplantae; phylum Streptophyta; class Magnoliopsida; order Asparagales; family Orchidaceae; genus Platanthera; species Platanthera guangdongensis. The sequence continues at coordinate 346,240 of CM077162.1, read as the reverse complement.
GGGAGGTTAATCTCAACAAAGTTCTTCCAAGAACTCATCAAGAAACCAATCAACTCTTCTCTCTCATTCTGAGTTGTGGTTATATATTTTGTAATTTTAATTTTTTGTAGGATCCTAAGGGATCTGAGTTGTAAGCCTAAAATTATAAAGGCTGAGTGGTAGGTCCTGTGTGCCTGAGTGTAGGAGATTCATTTCTTTGAGTGTAGGCCTTGTTGAGGGCTGAGTGTAGGCCTTGTTGAAGGCTGAGTGTAGGTCTTTGTGAAGACTGAGTGGTAGGGCTGTGTGCCTGAGTTGTTGGAGTGGGATCACTCTAAGTTGTAGGAACCTGTTTGGGGTTCTGAGCTGTAAGATCTGAGGATCTGAGGAGTAGTGGAGAAGTTTGGCCGAATCTAGTACACTACTAGATAGGCGAAGGGGGAAAGTGGATGTACCCAAACCTTGGGGAACCACTATAAAATCTGTGTGTTCTCTGTGTGTGCTTTATTCTGTGATTGCTGTGGTGTATATGTTTGCTGTTTAAAGTTCTGTAAATTTTGTGATTAATTCTGCCTAAAAGTTTAAAAAACTTAAGGTCACCTATTCACCCCCCCCCCCTCTAGGTGATTAGGTACAATTTCTTTCAGTTCCAGACCAAATAAAATATGTTGGTGATTTCCATTTAAATCCCACAGTTTATTTGAATGTTTTGTTGAGAAATTTTGATACTGTATATATGCAGTCTCTTCTAGAAGACTTTACTAAGCCACAGTTGGCTATTGTGCCCTATACTTCTCCAATAAGTCCAGCAATTACTAAGCAACTCTGTGATAGTTTTGCAATTCCTGTTGTTGCTCCAACATCTATAGTTATTCCAGAAGTCATCTCAGCACCAGTTTTTGTTATGGATGACTCACCAATGCCAGATCTGGATGAGTTAATCATGGCTGATATTGAAGAGGAAAATAAGGCAGCAGCTGAAAGCTCTGTCCCAATCACTTCTGCTTCTTGTATAGTTTCTTCTTCCACTATTGCTGAAACTCCAGTTGTTGAAACTTCAACTTCTGCCCCTGCTACAGCAAAGGCTGTTATTGATGATAAAGCTTTAAAAGCATTGGATGCTTTATATGATAACCCTCAGGGTTCTGGCAGTGATGATGAAGATGATGATGATGATGATTCTGATAAAGAAGCTTCAAAGAAAAAGAAGAAAATGCTATCAAAGAAAACGAAGGCTCCTCCTCCTCCAGCTCCTAAGCCTAATCCATCTGCTGACACTCCCTACTACATTTTGCATAATGTTACTCCTTATTAGGGAATGCCTGCATGGATGTGGTTATCTAAGAACCAGCAAAAGGAAAGGAAAAGAAGTAGGAGATATTCTCCTCCCCCAGTCCATAGATATAAAAAATATCCACCTCTTCCTCCTCCTCCAGTAGCTGGTGCCACTGGTTCTAGCTCTCAGAGATCTGCCCCATGCAAACCTATCAGAGACATCAAGGGAGATCCTCTGGAAGCAGTCAGCAAAGTCATCATTCTTCAGGACATCAACATCAACTGCAACAGTAACAGCAGCAACATCATCAGCAGCAAAAGCAACAAATATCTGAAGATCAGAAAGCTGACAGTCCTAAAAGACCTTACTCTCCTCCTATTCTATTTGAAGATCCTGAAACAGCCAACACTGCAAGAATGGCTAGGTTATAGGAACTTATTGGTCTTTCCCTGATCAATAAAGCTAAAGCTGAAGATAAAGACATTTCTGGATTTACAACAATGTCTAAGTACAGAAAGGAAGAACTAAAAAGGTTTGACAAAGGCAACAAACTCTTCAATATTGATGATTATATGAAGCTCCATCCTGAAGCAGTTGTCCGCAGAGCTACATCACTGAAGATCATTGGGGTAGCTGACATGATTATGACTCAGGCACAGGCTCTAGATCCAACCAGAGAAATTATCTTCAAAAAGCCAGGAGAGAAAACAACAGAAGACAAGTCTATGCAGAAAAAGAAGAAGAAGTAATCTTTATATTGTTTCAATTTCTTTCTGCAATTTATTTTTAAACTATGTTATTTGTTTAAACAAAGCCTGTATATATATATCGCTGCATGTGTTAGTAATTCTATGCCAGATATATTTCTTTTCTTGCTTTATTTATCTATTTTGAGTCTCTTAGTGACCTCACCTAAATAGGGGGAGATTGTTGGATCCCTAGTTGATTTGGGCTAGGTTCACTAGCTTAGGATGTGACCCAACATGTATAATCAGGGTCAAGTTTGTGTCCTAGAGTCTAGGCCAAGTTCTTAGAGTCAACATCAGATGGACCAGCTATCAACAAGACCCTCAGAGAGTCAAGACTTAGAAGATTTCAAGACTAAGTAAATTGAGTTCGACGTTCGTCGAACTCTGGTCGACGAAAGGCATTCTGAGCTCGACGATCTTGAGACATTTCTCTATGCTGAGCTCGACAATCTTTGTTCTCTATTCGATGAAGACTGGGATACTTCAATGCTAAAGTCAGGATAACTCCACATTTTTCTAAGTACAATTTCAAGCTTTGGTCGACGAACAGGATTCTGAGCTCAACAAACTTGGACCTCAAGTTCACAACTTCTCAGGTCGACGAAGTCAACTTCTCAGCTCGACGAATTCAGTACTTTGCTTTACGATTTCTGGTCGACGAAGTCAACTTCTCAGGTCGACGAATTCAGTACTTTGCTGGACGATTTCTGGTCTACGATTTGATTCCTTCTCAGTCAGAGACTTCTCAGATTCTAAGTCCACAATCATTCTTCGGTTGACGAATTTGGATCTCTGTTCGACGAATAATGATGGACAATGATGATTATTTGTTCGACTAATTTGTTTGTCTGTTCGACGAATGAAGATTGTCAGTTCGACGAAGATAGTTGCAGAATTGACAAGATTCCCTTGAAGACAAATTGTTATTGTCTGGTCGACGAACTCATCAGCTCAGCTCGACGAACTGTGAACTCAGCTCGACGATTCCTGTTGTTTGTTCGACGATTCCAGACTCGGTCTTCTCCAATTTTCTGTCCCCTTTTCTTGGCGATGAATCCTGAGTAATCAATGTTAAATCTTCTCGAAATGTTACCGTTAGGACGAGCATTGATTATGTTTTATTTCATGACGTTTTTCCATGGGACAGTTAGGGAATTCATTGATTGTCTCTTCCTTCCCAGACCGACTGTAATTACTGCTCAAACATTCAAATTTCGAATGTTCTTCAGTCAGTCAAGAAGTTAGAAAAGAAAAGATTGAACCAGTACTACAACACAAGCAGTGACAGACAGACATACAAACAGTAATAGCACTGGAGAACAGTCTTACAAAAATCTAAAGTTCTACAGCAATCAACATAGGCCAGAGAAAAATTTCATCAAGAAGAAGAAGAACATACAATCCCTATCAAGAGTCTTCTTCTTTCAATTCTCAGGACAACTTCAGAAGGACAACAAAAAACTTTATCTGTCAAAGAAGTTCCTGAAGCAATCTCTGGTCCAGGCACTCAAGCTTTTGAAGACCTGTCACCCTGAAGTAGTGCTCCAGTTTTCCTGATCCCTTCAAGATCTCAGGGGGAGCAATCTGCTGAAATCAATCCACAAGTCTTCTCAGTTATTATTGAGAAAGAGAAGACATCATCACCCTTTTTCATCCTCTGTACAGGGTTTTAATTCCCTTCAAAATTATTCCTGGTTGCAAGTCTCCTTCCAAAAGACTTGAGGTTTTGGTTTTTGATCACCTGAACAAAAGCTCATTGGTGTCAGGAACCTGATCAAAAACCTGAGTGGATTACTACCAGGGTGGTAGAAGAGTGGATGTACCCAGGTTGGGGAACCACTATAAATTTCTTGTGTCGTCTGGTTGCCTTTTTTATTTTGTTTTGGCTGTATTACTCTGTGATTTATTAGGTTGTTGTGCTTATCTTATTATTTGCTAAACTGTTCACCTAGGATTACAACAAAAGCTGTAAAAAGTTTTTAGTTAGCACAATACTCTATTCACCCACCCCCCTCTAGAGTATTTCAGATCTAACCTGCACTTTCACTTCTTTTGACCTACTGTCATCCCCCCTTCATACTCCATCACCTACAGATGAGCCAATGCCAGATACTCTACCTTCTCCTCCACCGTCATCTTCCATCCATACTTTTGTATCCACTAAGACACCTTCTGAGTTCATGCAATTGGTCCCCCCTTCCATTCAACCTCTTTTGGCCATTCTCACTCCACTCATCAGAAACCTGATAGCAGATGCTCTTTCCCCTCTTGCTACTTCCATCTCATCCCTTGCTGCCCACCTCTCTGCCTTCTCTGTCCCTCCTTCTTCCGTTAGTGGTCTGGCTCCAATGCCTACTAAAACCAGCCAGGGGGAGATACTTCATGAAGAAGTAGCTCCAGCTCCAACAGAAGTAGCAGTAGCAACTGCAGCAGAAGTAGCAATAGAAGCAGCAGCAGACACAGTTATCCCTGCTGGTTTAATTGATTTCATTGTGTCTGATATAGATATGGATGAGACAGATATAGCTGGAATAAACACTATTGGTGATTATATTATCAATCCCACAGTAAATATTTTGAGTTTGTTAAATACTTTTGATACATTTCATTTGAACCTTCTTCCAAAAAACAGCCTAACGCCTTCAATGGCTATAGTTCCTTACACTTCTACAATAAGCCCCAAAGTTGCCATACAACTCAAGGACAGTTTTGCAAGAATAGAGGCTCTAGTTGTTCCATCTCCACTAAGAGCAAATTCTATCATTGCATCATACCATCCCAAAGCCATCTCTCATCCAACATTCAAGATGGATGACAGTGCCATGCCAGATCTGGATGAGATCATAATGGCAGACATCGAACAAGAAAATCAGTTGTCTTTAGTTGTTGAAAAAGTTATTGAATCGGTTGTTCTACCTCCAGCTCCTCCTCAGGCTGAAAAGTTGCTGATATCTGCAGAAGCTCTAAAGGAAATTAATGTTTTATATGAAAATCCCCAATATTCTTCAGATGTTGATGATGAATATGATTCTGATGACAATCCTTCTGCAAAGAAAAAGAAAATCTCTAAGAAAAGGAAAGCCCCTCCAGTTGTTGCCCCAAAACCTAATCCCACTCATGATACCCCATATTTCATTTTTTAGAATATCACTCCTTACAAGGGTATGCCAACATGGATGTGGTTGTCAAAGAATGAGCAGAAAGCCAAGAAGAAAAGCAGGAGATACTCTCCTCCTCCACCTTATCAAAGATACATGAAAGACCCACCTCCTCCTCCTCCAGCTGCTGCTGGTACTTCAGGACTTACTTCTCAAAGGTCTACCTCTTATTCTCAAACATACCAAAGACAACATTATAGATCTTTTTCACATTCTGGAAGTAGCCAGCAGAGGCACTCCTCAAGCAGGCAACATCAACAGCATCAACATCAACAACCTCAGCAACATCTACAAAAAGCTCCTGAACATCAAAAAGCTGATAGTCCAAAGAGGCCTGAATCTCCTCCTGTTCCATTTGAGGATCCTGAAACAGCTACTACTGCTAGAATGGTCAGGTTCCAAGAACTGGTTGGATTATCTATGATAAATAAGGCTAAAGCTGAAGGAAAGGATCCCTCACAATATTCAACTATATCCAGATACAGGAAAGAGGATTAAACAGGTATGCTAAAGCAAACAAATTCTTTAATGTAGATGATTATATGCAATTACATCCAGAGGCTGTAGTACCTAGAGCCACTTCTCTTAATATAATTGGTGCTGCTGATATGACAATGTCAAAGAGAGAAGCTGTCAACCCAAATAGAGAAATCATATTCAGACAGCCTTCTGGAAGTTCTGATAAAGGAAACCAGGAAAAGGAAATGCTGAAGAAAAAGCATTAAACATTCAGCTTAAATTTGTTTTCTTGAACTCTTATTGTTATTTCACAAAGCTACATTGTAAATATTTGCTGCAAGTTTTAAATTTTTCGACCAGATATATTTTTTTATTTTGCTTTGTGAATATTTTTTTGTTTGGATTTTTGACCTCACCCAAATAGGGGGAGATTGTTGGATCCCTAGTTTGATTTGGGCTAGGTTCACTATCTAGGATAATTGACCCAACATGTATAGCCATGGCCATGTCTTTGTTCTAGAGTTTTGGCTAAGTCCTTAGAAACAACCACACGTGGACCAGCCAATAGAAGACTGCAGAAGACTCAGACATAGAAGAAAATCAAGTTCAGGAAATTGAGTTCGACGTTCGTCAAACTCAGCTCGACGAACGTCGTGCTCCGCTCGACGAACTCAGAGCAAATTCTCTAAGTTGAGCTCGACGATATTCGAGCTCAGGTCGACGAATTCTGGGTGATCAACTTCAACACATTAAGTCCAAAATCCTTTCTCTGAACTCAGGTCGACGAAGTTACATTATCAGCTCGACGATCTTAGAGCACATAAATGGAAAGTTCTTCAAAAAAAGCAGTTAGCTAATCTTAGGTGGATGAACTTAGTTCTCTGGTCGATGAATAAGGATTCCTAGGTCGACGAACAAGATTTCTTAACTCGACAAACTTTAGACTTAGGTCGACGAAATCTGTTCTTTGCTCGACGATTACTGTGCAGTTCCAGACTTGGAATTTTCCCTTCTTTTTGTCCTTATTCTATTGCAGTAATTCCTGAATAATCAATGCTTATATTCTCTAGAAATAGTTGTTAGTGGCAGCATTGATTATGGTATTCATCAGGATTATTACTTGCCGTTTTTTTAATAGGATAGTTGGGGAAATCCATTAATGCAATATTCTCTCCAGCCAGATTTTCATTCTCCAGGCAGTCAGCATTCAATGCAGACAATTCAAATTCAAAGGAGAAATTAAACAGAGATACATAAAAAGATATTCTTCTCTTTCAGTCGAAGACACACAATAGACAACAAGGATAGCAGAACACAAAGAAAGACATTCACCACAAATTATTCAAGAAAAGGCTCTGTTTGTCTTCATCAATGCTTCTTCCTCCAGCAGGCTAAAAAGTGACAATCAACTTCTAACTGTCTACAACTTTCTAGAGATCTTTTCAAGAAGACTTACTCACCCTGCAAAGATTACACTCTTCTTGAACACATCTTCATCTCAGGGGGAGCTTTGACAACATCAAGATCCACTAGTCTTCTCAGTTGTTTTGAGAAAGAGAAGACACCATAACTCTCTCACCCCCTCTCTGTACAAAGGGTTCTATAACTCCCTTCAAAAGTTATTCCTTGGTTGCTAGTCTCCTGATCAAAAGACTTGAGTTGGTTTTTGAGCAACTGATCAAAATCTCATTGGTGGCAGTCACCTGATCAAAACTTATAGGGGATTCCTATCAGGGTGGTAGAAGAGTGGATGTACCCAGGTTGGGGAACCACTATAAAAATTCTTGTGTTATCTGGTTGCCCTTTGTTTTTGTTCTTGTTGTGCCTGTGATAGATTAGGTTATATGTGACGTGTTAGAATAGCTTAACTTAGGATAACTTCTAACTTACTGTTAATCTGATATCTCTCAAGTCATTACTCTGATATTACTTCTTAAATAATCAAAAGATTTTTTATTACTCTATTCATTCCCCCCCGCCCCTCTAGAGTAAAGAAGATCTAACCCTCACTTTCACATCCACTATTCTACCACCCTGGTAGGAATCCAGTAGCAGGTTGTTGATCAGGTGACTACCACCACAAGATCTATTTCCAGGGAGATCTCACAACCCTTTGAGCTTTTGATCAGGTGCCCAAAAACCAAATAAAATTTAGAAGGGAGTTAATAAACCCTTTATACAAGAAGGGGGAGAGAGATTTGATGGTGTCTTCTCTTTCTCAAACAACTGAGAAGACTTCATGGATTGCTGTTGTCAAGGCTCCTTTAGAAATCACTTGAAGCCTTGCTCAGGGTGTAGGTCTTCTTCCTTGACTTGAGATGATCCAGTAAGTTCTGACAGATTCAGAGATTGTTGTCCTTGAAAGCTCTTAGAGTTGAAGTTGAAGAAGACTCTTCATAGTGATTGTTGTTGTTCTTCTTCTTCTTCAGTAATATCAAGGAGAAAACAAAGTGTTTTCTGCACTAAAAATTTCTGAATTTTGTTTCTGTATTCTCTGGTTCTGTTATCTTGTTCTTCTATTAATCCCTCTTTGATTGAAAAGATAAAAACTCTTTTATATTCTCTGTCGAAATTCTCCTTTGAATTTTGAATTCTGTATTGATTGTTGACTGCCTGGAGAATGAAAATCAGCTGGAGAATATTTGCTTTAATGAGTTTCCCCAACTGTCCAAATTAATTAAGCAAGTAATTAACCTGATGAAGACCAAAATAAATGCTGCCAATAACGGCTATATTCAGAGAATATGTGCATTTATTACTCAGGAAATTATTGCTAAATAATATATGAAATAAGAACAGAAAATGAGGAAAATTCTAAGTCTGGAACTGCAACAGAAATCGTCAACCATAGAATAAATTTCGTCGACTTGAGATCCAAGTTTGTCGAGCTGAGAAATCATGCTCGTCGACCTAAGAAAGCTTGTTCGTCGACCAGAGATCAAAGTGCGTCGACCTGAGCACAGCGAACTGCATTCTGTGAATAACTTGTCAATTTTGCGCTCCAAGTTCGTCGAGCTGATAATCTGTCTTCATCGAGCTGAGTTCAGTGAAAGTAATCTGGAAAGAATATGTTGAAGTTGAAATCCAGACTTCATCAACCTGAGCTCGAATATCATTGAGCTCAACTCAGAGAATTAACTCTAAGTTCGTCGAGTAGAGCACGACTATCGTCGAGCTGAGTTCGACGAACGTCGAACTTATATACTGAACTTGATTTATTCTAAGTCATGAGTTAATCTGAGGTCTTTTGCTGGCTGGTCCATGTAAGGTTGAACCTAAAGACTTAGCCTGAATTCTAAGACTCAAAACACATGAACCTGGCCATACATTGTGGGTCAGATATCCTAATTAGTGAACCTAGCCCAAATCCAACGAGGGATCCAACAATCTCCCCCTGTTTGGGTGAGGTCACTAATACAAATGAAAGAAAAACATTCAGAAAGCAGAATAAATATATCTGACAGAAAATTGAAACATTCAGCAGATATGTACATATAGAGTAGCTTTGTGACAGAAAATAAATAAAGTTCATAAAATAACAACTAAACAAGATTTTCATTTCTTCTTCTGCTGCTTTTCCTTGTCATCTTTGTCTTTCTCAAAGGGCTGTGTGAATTTGATTTCTCTATTAGGATTGGCTGCATCTCTTTTGGACATGGTCATGTCAGCAGCACCAATTATGTTGAGAGAAGTAGCTCTGGGTACAACAGCCTTTGGATGCAAGTTCATATAGGCATCTACATTGAAAAATTTGTTAGCCTTATCATACCTTTTCAACTCTTCTTTTCTGTAGGATGACATAGTTGAATATAGAGAAGGATCTCTGTCTTCAGCTTTGGCTTTGTTAATCATTGATAATCCAACAAGTTATTGGAATCTGGCCATTCTTGTAGTATTTTCTATTTCAGGATCCATAAATGGGACTGTCATCCATTACATAGATAGGGGGAGAGATAGATTTTTGAGGAGAAATAGCCTTGGGAGGGGATGATACTTTTGTAGGCTCTGTTATTGCAAAACTGGCCTTGAGTTGCTTAGCAACTGCGGGGCTTATTGGTGAAGTATATGGTACAATAACCATAGAAGGCTTTGGGCAGACTACTGGAAGAAAGTTCAAATGAATTGTTTCAAAAGAATTTAATAAACTAAATAAATCAACTGTGGGATTGACAATAAAAACACTAAGAGTTATTATTTCTGCAATAACTGTGTCATCCATCTTTGTATCAGAATCAAGTAAATCAATTATATCTGCAGTAGGGGCTGTTTCTGCTGAATCATCAGTCATCTCAGAATCTACTACTGCTATTTCTGCTGCTGTATAGGGGGGAACTGGATCTTCTTCACAGAACATCTCCCCCTGACTGGGTTCAGGGGGCCCTGAAGCCAGTCCTCCAGAATAAGGGATAGAGGATAGAGCAACAACTCTGAAAGAAAGAGACGTGATTGAAGCAGAGAGAGGTGCTATAGCAGCAGTTATAAGCTTCTCAAGAGTCGGAGAAATAAATGCTGGAAGGTCTTTATCTATATTAGAAAAGTTGAGATATAGGGGTTCAGGAGAAGAGGAGTATGGAGTGTGATGTCCACAGTTTGAACATACAGAGAATGCATTGGAAAAGTCTATATGTATGTAGTCTGGAGCAGTAGATGGAATATCAGTGTGGATGACTGAAGGGATAGTAATAGAAGGAGTTACATTGGTAGAAGGTTGGACTGTGGTTGTGGGGGAGGAGATGGGTTCCTGAATTAGAGAATGATATGGAGATGGTTGAGGAGACAGTAGGTTGAAAGATGGTTCCTGAATTGAGGTAGATGGTATTTCAGAGATATTAATTTGAGGTGAAGAATGTGGAGGTGGAGATAGAGGTGGTGTGGTATGTTCTGGAGATGGAACTGGTGAGGGTTGATGTTGTTGTTGAGTTGGTGGAGTATGAGCTGGAGAAGAAGAAGGTTGTTGTTATGGAGAAGGTGAAGGAAATCTGGTGGAGGGAAGGACATCTTCTGGAGGTGGAGGAGTGGCTATCATAGTCCTAGTGCTCTCAGAAGTCTTAGAAGAGGAAGATGCCTTGGATGGATTGGAGATGGTCCTCTCCCACCTTCCAAATAAGGCACAAGTCAGCCTTTTAGAAGCATTGATGAACACTGTCATGGAGACCAGTAGTTCAGGAGCCTTCTCTTGAAGAAAGATTCCCAACATTCTTCCAAAACACACTTCCTTCTTATTGTTTTCTTCTTTATTAAATCAAACAATATCTGACCCCAGTTTATCTATTTCTTGTTAACCAGAGCACACATCACAAGGAACTGGTGCCTGGTGATGTAATCGTGTGCGGTATGTTTGCCCAACAACACTTTGCCGACTATGTCTGACAAAAACTTATATTTGACAGACAGTTTATTTTTCAACATTTTATTGGGGTTCCTGTCTGTATGCCCCATAGTATTCAGCATACTCTCATATTCTTCAGTATCTATATCTATGTCATCTTCTCCAGTTGATAAATCAAATATTTCAATAAGAACTATTTGAAACAAAATAACCTGAGTGCCGCTGATAGTGCATATCAAGGTGTTTGCATCATGAGATGTTACAGAGTAAACCCATTCCCTTATTTCAATGGCTGATATTTTGATTCGTATAGTCATGAACTTCTTTAGTTTTTGTTCCTCACACAATTTGAGGATGTTGATGAATACTTGATCAGTAAGGGAGAACGAGTCGAAATCAACATCAAATCCCGTGTCGAATTTCATTGCAGCAAGGTTGTTCGTTGGAATCGCCATTCGTTCTCCTACAACAAAAAAACAAAGAGATCAAGTGTGAGGGAACAAAAAGCGCGGGACAGAGCTCGAAAAAAACCTAGATATATGGTTTTGAGAATATGAAGCGGCAGACTCTGTCTGCTGAAAAATGAAAATTCTTCGATCTCCGTTCGACGAAATATTTTATTGACAAAAGAATTCGTCGATCTCAGTTAGAAGAAGTGAAAACATTTTATCGATCTTAGTTTGACGAAAATTTTTTTGAAGCAATATCGTCAATCTCCGTTCGACGAAAAGAGCTTCACACACAGAGAGTTCGTCGATCTCCATTCGACAAATTTCCCAAGAACTTCTCTCAGTTCGTCGATCTCCGTTCGACGAATTGAGGCAAATTCTTCGACCGTAGACAGAAATTTAAATTAAGGCCTCTCCATTGATCATACCTAGCTGAATTATAAAGAACAAATGGTTCCTCTCATCCAAGGGTTTGGTGAAGATATCTGCTCTTTGCAAATCAGTGTAGATGTAGACAAGCTTAATTTTATTTTTGTCCACACACTCTCTAATGAAAAGATGCCTGATGTTTATATGCTTAGTTCTACTATGATGCAATGGATTTTGTGCAATGGAAATTGCACTTGTGTAATCACATATTAAGGTTGAATTATTTAAGTTGAAGCCATAATCTAGGAGTTTGTTCTGAATCCACAGCATCTGAGAACAGCAACTGCCAACTACTATGTATTCTTCTTCAGTGATTGAAGTAGACACAGATGTCTGCTTTTTACAAAACCAAGACACTAGTCTCATACCAAGGAACTGGCATGTCCCTGAGGTACATTTTTTGTCTACTCTACATCCAGCAAAGTCAGCATCTGAGTATCCAGTCAACTCAAACTTTGACTCAGTTGGATACTAGAGTCCTAGACTAGGATAACCCATTATATATCTTAAAATTCTTTTTAAGAAAATAAGGTGAGATTCTTTAGGGTTCACCTGGAACCTAGCACAAAGACATGTAGAAAACATTATGGCTGGTCTACTTGCTGTAAGATATAACAGGGAACCAATAATGACCCTATATAATTTCTGATCAATAGGTTTCCCATGTTCATCAGAGTCAATTATAGCATTTGTAGCCATAGGTGTTTTCTTGGCTGAGGCATCTGACATCCCAAACTTTTTGATCCGCTCCTTAGCATACTTAGATTGGGATATAAAGATGTCATCAGGTAGCTGCTTCACATGGATACCAACGAAGTAGGAGAGCTCACCAATTCTATTCATTTCAAACTTTGAATGCATGAGGTTAGAGAACCTCTTGCATAGTTTGGAATATGTAGACCCAAAAAAAAATGTCATCTACATAGATTTGTACTAACAAGATTTGATCCTTATGGTGTCTAGTGAATAATATCCTATCTACAATGCCCCTAGAAAACTTATGCTCTAGAAGAAAGCTAGATAAGGTTTCATACCAAGCTCTTGGAGCTTGCTTTAAACCATACAGAGCTTTATGCATTTTAAAGACATAAGAGGGATGAGTTGGAGAGATAAAACCTGGTGGTTGCTCCACATAAACTTCTTCTTTAAGTTCACCATTCAAGAATGCACTCTTAACATCCATTTGATACACTTTGAACTTTTTGTAGGTAGCATATGCAAGGAAAATCTTGATTGCTTCTAGCCTTGCAACAGGTGCAAATGTCTGGTCATAGTCAATCCTTTCCTCTTGTTTGTAGCCTTGAGCAACCAGCCTTGCCTTGTTCCTAATAATAATACCTTGGGCATCAAGTTTGTTTTTAAATACCCATTTAGTTCCAATTATTGGGTAGTCTTTTGGTCTTTGAACTAAATCTCAAACTCTGCATCTCTCAAATTGGTTGAGCTCATCTTGCATTGCAATAATCCAGTGACGATCTTGATCTGCATCTTTAATGGATTGGGGCTCAATTTGAGATATGAAGCAGACATGCATCAAGTCTTGGTTGATTTGATGCCTGGTATGCACACGAACTGAAATGTCTCCAATCACTTGAGATACATGGTGATCTCTAAGTATGACAAATTCAGTAGATATATTTTGTTAAGCAACAGCTTGGGGAATTAATTCCTCTTGTGGAATTACAGTTGTTATTGGTTCTTCACAGATTTCAATGTCTTCATCTTCTCTGTCTTCGGCAATGTGTGGAGAAGGATTTCCAACAGCCTCATTGGTGAGGGTTAATTCATTCAAATTCTCAAACAAATGTGGTTCCTACAAAGAATCACTGGTAGAAATTTCTTTCTCCTTGTAAAACATGTTAGTTTCATCAAATGAAATTTGTACAGATTCTTCAATTTTCATGGTAAATTTATTAAAGACCATATGAGTCTTGCTTACTTCGGAATATCCAAGAAAAATTCTCATTTCAGCCATGGCTTCAAATTTTCTAATGTGTTTCTTATTATTGTTGTGAATGTAACACATGCAACCAAATATTTTAAAATAGTCTACTTTAGGTTTCTTCCCTTTAATGCTCTGTTTGGCGGGGCGTTTTTGCACTAGTGTGCCGTAATTTCTCTCACTGCCCCGCAAACAGGAATGTTGTCATAAATGGTGCAAACATCCACCGTGGAGAAAACGCGGAAATGACTCGATTTTCAGTCGTGAAAAAAAATCACGATTCTAGCATCGTTGTCTCGTGCGTTTCGCCTTGCACGACATCCTGTATTTTCCTAGAAGACAGAGTTATATTGCCAGAGTACTTGCTCATCCGTTCTACCTCCTCTGCGATCCCCTCAAGCATGTCGGTCATCATTCCTTCGAGCACCGACAGGGCCATCGATGATGTGCCCATCCCCGAATGCACCTGTTTCAGCACTTTGTAAATGCACCTCTTATAGCCGCCACTTGAAACTCCCGTGTTGCTCCATTTCCTCCTCCAGCCAGTCATCTTCTCCTCTCACTTCGCCCCCACAGTCGCATCCTTCACCTTCTTCCCTTCTTCTCTGCGCTGCTCCGCACTAGTTTTTTGGCCGTCTTTGGGCGGTTTGTTTCCTTTGTCGGCCATAAAATTGCCTCCTTTATGAAGGAAGAAGACGACCCACACACTATCAGCGCCTAATTTCTCCTTCACCGGAACCTCAGTGAATGTCTGTTGTATTTCACTGTCGGCGCCGGTGTCTCCGATGACGCCGACGGCGAACTGGATGGTCTCGTGAACTATCTTCTTCTTCGTTTTGCAGACTGGAGGCACACTGTCATAGAATGAATATTCTGTGTGCTCGGTGGAACCGCTGCGATGATCCAACTGGCGGAGATAGAGACGAAAGGGAGGGAGGATCCTGTGGTGGTGGATAGGATCACGATGAGGATCCAGTGGTTTTAATGTGTTCACCTTCAAGAAAATGAACTGTCCACCGCACAGTTGTTTTGACAAACAGATTAAACAGCTTCTCTGTTTGAAACAGCTCTACAAAAGCTGTTCTTCCAAACAGTTTCACAGATTCTGGCACCACTCTGCAAAACAGCTGATTATTCCACCACTACTTCTGCAGTCGCTGCAGCTGAGCCAAACAGAGCCTAAGTAGCTCATAAGGAGTCTTATTCTTAAGCTTGTGTATAAGACTTCTATTCAATACATAATTTGTTGTGCTCACAGCCTCTGCCTAAAAGGATATGGGCAAATAAGCATCTACAAGTAATGTGCCTGTAGATTCAATTAGAGTTCTATTCTTCCTTTCAGAAACCCCATTTTATTGAGGTGTTCTAGGAGCTGAGAAGCAGTGCCTGATACCTTCCTTCTCACAGAACTCTTGCATAAGAAGAGACTCAAACTCAGTACCATGATCACTTTTGATCAATGCAACTGGAGTAGAGTACTCAATCTATATGTTCTTGAGAAAATTTGTAAGAACCTTGAAATTATCAGACTTAGATCTCAGAAAGAATACCTAAGTGAATCTAGAGAAGTCATCTACAATCACTAAAGTATAAGATTTCCCTCCTACACTTTGTACTGCAACAGAGCCAAAAGGTCCATATTTAGCAAGTACAATATTCTAGGTGAGTCACTTTTATTTACAGATTTGAAACTATTTTTAATTTGCTTACCTAATTGATAAGCCTTGCAAAGGCTTTCCTTCTTGTAGGGGCAAGAAGGCAATCCTCTAACAAGATTGTCCCTAGATAGTTTGGCAATGTTTTTCAGGTTAACATGACCTAATCTCTTATGTCAAAGGTGTTAAATTTTCTCAAAGTGGTGAGCAAGGTAGCCCAAACACCAAATTAATATCTTCGGCACTACCCAGTTCACACTCTGAACCAGCGGAAAACCAAGGAACAAAGGTTAACACCAACACACAATGGAAGCACAAGCAGATCTTTTATACATTCCACTTCTCTTCACAGCGAGGTATACTTGGCGAGACATGATTTCGCTAGTACAATAGCTATAACAGAAAGTTCAACAAAATAAGCCGGGCGGACAGCACCGGAGTCCGCCGAGACCGCCGAGGTCACCGGGTCTGCCAAAGTCGCCTGAGCTTAGCCTCAATCCGCCGAATAGACACGGAGTCTGCCGAGGCCGCGAGGCCGCGCGGACACACCATTATTCGCCTCCTGCTGAGGAACTGAGGAACAGACCGCCTACCCTCCTGAGACCGGTGGACAAGTTATTGAAGTTGGCAAATATGAAACAGAGCTGACAAGCCGCAGAGCGACCTCCTGCTGAATCCGCAGAGACGGCACAACTTCCTAGTACTTGACCGAAGTCATAGCCAAACTCTTGGCTCCTTGAAGCTACCCGCGCGACCTGCACACAACAACAGTTAACTCTGAATCAATCCGTGCGGACAGAAAACCTGAGACCGTAGCACCTTGCCGAACCCAACTTATTGTTCACTCAAGTTACTGTAGACCTGCCGAGGGGTCCTATTTATAGGCGGGGTGAGGAGTGTGGTCACCGCCCTATAGTATAGGATCACCACCCCAGCTCGCGCGCTAGCAAACTTCCGTCCGCCGAGTCCGCAAAGACTTAGCCGGAAATCAAGGAAAACCGCCAGGAGCAAGGCACCTTTGGCGAACCCTCCTCAGTCCGCACAGGCTATGTGGACAAGGCATCAGCCCGCAAAACCTATAACCACTGCAGGACAGCAACCCCCTTTCAATGGCTGTCCGCACACACCAGAGGCAGTCCGCAAGACTCAAGCCTCTATCCGCCACAAGTCCACGACCAAAGGCAGAACAAGCACAGTCCGCCCGGTCAACAGAGGACTTGGCGAATACAGCGGACACCCTGGTCTTGTCACAGAGTGTGACCAAGTCCAGAACCACTAAGGGCCAAACATGAGCATGGCGGACACAGAATCCTGTCCGCCAACCAACAAGCAACAGACTGCCAACACTTCGCCAAGGAGAAGCAGTCCACAAGATACTCGCCACTGTCCAAAGCAATAGATACATGTCGGACTCCACACACCAGTCCGCCAAAGCCTTCCACAACAAAACACACGCTGTAACACCATAGCTTGCCAGGGCCATAGCCAAGCTCTATGGCCAGTCCGCAACAGCAAACACCGCAGACACATCAGTCTGTCAGCCTCCGCGAATAACACCCAATCCGCCGGTTACGTATAAGCTTGCAACCCGGCCAATGAGCAAAGTACAACAGTCCGCAAGCCGCTATCCGCTCAGGTCGCTCCATGGCTAAACCAATCAGCCAACGCCCTATCCGTAGATACCAGGCCGCACAGTCCGCGGACTTCTCCTGTACAACCCGCTCAGAACATCCAGCTTCCACTAGACTTATCACTAGGTCGCAGTCCTCCCAGTCCGCCCAGTCCGCCGATGCTGTCCGCCCAGTCCGCCCGGCCTGTCCCATCAACCACTTTCACTTCACAATTTTCAACACTCCCCCTTGAAGTGAGAAGTGGTGATCAAGCACAGCAAGCTGCGCATCCGCTCAAAGGGCCCCTTCGACAGTGGCTTCGTGAAGATGTCAGCAAGATTATCTTCACTCCAAACATGCCCGACCAACAAAGATCCCTCCAACACCTTCTCCCTGATGAAGTGGTGATCGATCTCAATGTGCTTGGTCCTGGCGTGACACACTGGATTGTTTACCAGCTTGAGAGCACTCTCATTGTCACCCCGGAGTAAAGTAGGCCCTTGCACTTCTTCATGAACATCCTCTATAAGCCTCCTCAACCAGATGGCTTCCCGAGCTGCCAAGGCCGAAGCCTTATACTCTGCCTCCGTTGTTGAGACTGACACCGAGTCCTGCTTCTTGCTACACCAAGAGATGCTAGCTGAACCGCAAGTAAACACATAACCTGAAGTAGACCTTCGATCATCCGAATCACCGCCATAGTCAGCATCCGTGTACCCAAGCAAGGCAAAATCCGAGTCCCTTTCATAGAGGAGTCCCATCTCAGAAGTTGACTTGACATACTTCAGAATACTCTTTGCCTCCACTAGATGAGTCTTCCTTGGTTCAGTCATAAATCGACTTACTCGACCAACAGCATAAGCAATGTCTGGCCTTGTAATCGTCAGGTAACTCAAGCTCCCAACAAGAGCCCTGAACACTAAGGGATCATGAAGAACCCTTCCCTCATCTCGCCGAAGCTTCAGCCCAGGTTCCAGTGGAGTAAAGCACTTCTTCCCTTCGCCCATGCCGAACCGCTTCACAATGCGATCTGCATACCCTTTCTGGCAAATGAGAATCCCACACTCCTTCCTCTCCACCTCAAGACCGAGAAAGTGATGAAGCTCTCCCAAGTCTTTCATCTCGAAGCGTATAGCAAGCTCGGCCCTGAGCCTTGCTACTTCCCCCTTCGAATTCCCTGTGATGATCATGTCATCCACATACAGCAGGACCAAGACTTGTAGCTCCCCCTTATTCTTGACGAACAAGCTTGAATCCGAGTTGGAAGCAAGGTATCCACAAAATTGCAAGTACTCTGCAATCTTCTCATACCATGCTCTAGGAGCTTGCTTCAACCCATAGATAACTTTCCTGAGTTTGCAGACGTAGTCCGGATGATCTTCAGAAACAAATCCAAGCGGCTGATCCATGAAGATATCCTTGTCAATCTCTCCGTAAAGAAAGGCATTCTTCACATCGAGTTGCCACAACCTCCATCCCTTGCTTGCAGCCAAGGCGATCACCACTCTAACTGAAGTCATCTTCACCACCGGACTAAACGTCTCCTCATAGTCTTATCCATACTATTGTGAGAATCCTCTAGCGACCAGGCGAGCTTTGAACCTATCAATGCTCCCATCAGCCTTCTTCTTCAACTTGTACACCCACTTGCAAGTAACCAGAGTAATGTCATCAACCTTGGGCACAAGGTCCCAGGTTTCATTCTTCTTCAGAGCATCAATCTCTTCATGGCATCTTCCCACTCCTTAACTCCAGTGGCCTCGTTGAAGTTTGCAGGCTCTCGCTCATCCAGAGGACCTGCAAAGAAGCAGGAGACAATGCTCACTGCATTCCCATCACAGTACCGAGTCGGTGGCTTCACAACCCTCTTCGCCCTCCGAAGGGGCGGCTCCTTGCTCACTGCCTCCGTTGCTTCTTCGGGCTCAACTCCTACCCGGGGCAAGCATTGAGCAGTGCTCCCCCTGCTTCCTTAGCCAAAAGGCTCAGCCTCAGAGTTAGAAGCAACAGGAGCTGCTGATGAAACAGCAAGCTCCTCTTCCAAGCCTTCAGCAGGCACCACCGGTGCTTCATCAATCCTGCTACTTCCGATTATCTCAACCGAGCCACCTCCATACGATGTCAGTTCGTCAAAGACAACGTCTCTTGATACCACAAACTTCTTCGTCGCTGGGTCCATGCATTTCCATCCCCTCTTCCGCTCATCGTAGCCAACAAAGACAAGCCTCCTTGCCTTCG
The DNA here is from genome assembly GCA_039583875.1 of Platanthera guangdongensis. Classification (NCBI taxonomy): domain Eukaryota; kingdom Viridiplantae; phylum Streptophyta; class Magnoliopsida; order Asparagales; family Orchidaceae; genus Platanthera; species Platanthera guangdongensis. Next base: position 326,973 of record CM077162.1, on the reverse strand, counting down.
CATCCAGCTTAGTACGAGAGACATCCGGTACATGCACATAGCAAGTTGAACCGAACACCTTAAGGTGTCCCACACTCGGCTTGACCTTTAGCAACAACTCAAAAGGAGTCTTCATGTTGATAGGGCTGAGCGGCATCCGATTGATGACATAGGCAGCACAAGACATCCCCTCCGCCCAGTAGGACCTTGGGACGTCTTTAGCATGAAGCCAGCATTTGCAGTTCTCCGTCAAATGACGGATCTTCCGCTCCGCTACTCCGTTTTGTTGTGGAGTATGAGCACAAGTAAGCTCACGTTGGATCCCGTGCTTCCTGCAGAAGTTAGAAAACTCGGAGGAGATAAACTCACCACCGTTATCAGTTCTCAGCTTCTTGATCCGCAAGCCAAGCCGGCCTTCTACCAACTCCTTGAACTCCACAAACAAATGAAAGGCTTCTGACTTCTCCTTTAAGAAGTACACCCAAGTATACCTTGAGTAGTCATCAACCAAGACAAGCATGTATTTGCTTCCACCAAGGCTGGCAGTGACCGTTGGTCCCATCAAGTCGCCATGAATACAATCCAATGATTGCTTGCTCCTTGTTTGTGATTTATCAAACGGAAGGCGGTGTGCCTTACCGTATTGACAGCCCGCGCAAACATGCCTGTCACCAAAGGAGGATAACTTAGGCAAACCCCTCACCAAACTTCTACTAGCCATCGCCTTAAGCTTGTTCATGCCAACATGCCCCAGCCTCTCATGCCAGATAGCAGCACTATCATTGGCCCTCATTCTATCAACATAAGCATTGGTGGAAAGAAAAAAACAAGTTCTTCACCCTCCTTCCAACATGAGCAACATCAGCCTTAACCGCTGATACGTTGCGAAGGAACCTCACGTCTGTTGGCCCAAACAGAACGTGATACCCAGCGTCCACCGCGTTGGCCACCGAGAAGAGGTTTTTCTTCATGCCCGGTACGTGATACACACTCCTTAACGTGAGTGGCCCCTGATCAATACCCAAGGACACTACCCCCTCTTTCTCAACTGCATAAATAGTATTATCAGCAGTGATAATAGCTTTATTACCTGAGTATGCTTGCATGGAGGTGAACTTCGACTTGTCTCCGGTGAGGTGATGACCACACCCAGTGTCCACGATCCACTCGCTGTTGAAGTCCTCAGCAGACAAGGCCCAGACACAAGTGCCCGTCATGAAAGCTCCACCCCATTCTGCTTCTTCACTTCTCGAGCAAGCTTCCTCCTTTCCCGCAGCATGCCCAGGCTGCAGCTTGACCTTGCAGTCCCGCTTGAAGTGCCCTCGCTGATGGCACCAGTAGCACTTCAGGTTCTTCTTCCAGTCCTTAGGAGCATTGCTCCTCTCCGGCTGATAAGACGTTGAAGGCTCCTTCTCACCAGCAACCTGCTTCTTCTTCTTCCCTTCCCATCCTTTCTTCTTGCCTGAGAAGAGAGCTTCACTTCCTTCCTGATTGATATTCACCCCAGCCATCTGCCTTGCCAAGCTCTCCTGAGATGCCAACATGTTCTCAAGCTCTAGTAGAGAGGGCTGAGTAGCCCAACCTTGAACAGATATAACAAAGGCCACATACTCCTTCCGCAAGCCGCAGATAATGTGCCTTTTCATCTTAGCCTCAGAGATTGGCTCATCAGGATCAAGTGTCGATAGCTCAGCACACAAGCTCTTCATCTTTAAGAAGTACTTCGAGATGGAAAGGTCTCCCTGAGTTGTTCTAGCCAACTCATTCTCCAGAAACTGAAGTCGCGCCACATTCTTCCTATTGAACAGCTCATCAATGGTTGTCCAAATATCAGCAGCCAACTCACATCCAATGATGTGATCAAACAGTTCTGGCGACACGACCCTCTTCAAAATGAACTCCGCCTTAGCATTTGTTCTTATCCAGAGCCTAACCTGCTCAGCAGTACCAAAAGCAGCTGTCACTTCCTGCCTATCGTGACCACCGACGACTTCCCATAGCTCCTCGCCCAAAAGATAACTCTTCATGCACGACTTCCACTTCTTAAAGTTAGTCGGCATTAAGAGTTCAATGCCCAGACCTACTGCAAAAGTTCCTTCCATTGCAACACATGTTGGTCACCTTTCAGAAGCTCCGAGCAACAACGCAGGTTGATCACCACTTCAGCATAGAGTCACAACACTGGTTGACTATCACTCACGCAACTGAACCTCCCTCTGATACCATGTTAAATTTTCTCAAAGTGGTCAGCAAGGTAGCCCAAACACCAAATTAATATCTTCGGCACTACCCAGTTCACACTCTGAACCAGCGGAAAACCAAGGAACAAAGGTTAATACCAACACACAATGGAAGCACAAGCAGATCTTTTATACATTCCACTTCTTTACACAACGAGGTATACTTAGCGAGACATGATTTCGCTAGTACAACAGCTATAACAGAAAGTTCAACAAAACACGACGGGCAGACAGCACTGGAGTCCGCCGAGACCGCCGAGGTCACCGAGTCCGCCGAAGTTGCCCGAGCTTAGCGGCAATCCGCCGAATAGACACGGAGGCCGCCGAGGCCGCGAGGCCGCGCAGACACATCGTTATTTGCCTCCTGCTGAGGAACTAAGGAATAGACCGCCTACCCGCCTGAGACCGGCTGACAGGTTATTGAAGCTGGCAAAGATGAAACAGAGCTGACAAGCCGCAGAGAGACCTCCTGCTAAATCCTCAGAGACCGCACAACTTCCAAGTACTTGACCGAAGTCACAGCCAAACTCCTGGCTCCTTGAAGCTACCCGCGCGACCTGCACACAACAACAGTTAACTCTGAATCAATCCGCGCGGACAAAAAACCTGAGACCGCAGCACCTTGCCGAACCCAACTTACTGTTCACTCAAGTTACTGTAGACCTGCCGGGGGGTCCTATTTATAGGCGGGGTGAGGAGTGTGGTCACCGCCTTACAGGATAGGATCACCACCCCAGCTCGCGCGCTAGCAAACTTCCGTCCGCCGAGTCCGCAAAGACTTACCCAGAAATCAAGGAAAACCGCCAGGAGCAAGGCACCTTTGGCGTACCCTCCTCAGTCCGCACAGGCTATGCGGACAAGGCATCAGCCCGCAAAACCTACAATCACTGCAGGACAACAACCCCCTTTCAATGGTTGTCCGCACACACCAGAGGCAGTCCGAAAGACACAAGCCTCTATCCGCCACAAGTCCACGACCAAAGGCAGAACAAGCACAGTCCGTCCGGTCAACAGCAGACTTGGCGGATACAGCAGACACCCTGGTCTTGGCACATAGTGTGACCAAGTCCAGAACCACTAAGGGCCAAACACGAGCATGGCGGACACAGAATCCTGTCCGCCAACCAACAAGCAACAGACCGCCAACACTTCGCCAAGGAGAAGCAGTCTGCAAGCTACTCGCCACTGTCCAAAGCAATAGCTACGTGCCGGACTCCACACACCAGTCCGCCAAAGCCTTCCACAGCAAAACACCTGCTGTAACACCAGAGCTTGCTAGGGCCATAGCCAAGCTCTAAGGCCAGTCCGCAACAGCGAACACCGTGGACACATCAATCCGCCAGCCTCCGCGAATAACACCCAATCCGCCGGTTACACGCAAGCTTGCAACCCGGCCAATGAGCAAAGTACAACAGTCCGCAAGCCGCTATCCGCTTAGGCCGCTCCATGGCTAAACCAATCAGCCAATGCCCTATCCGCAGATACTAGGACGCACAGTCCGCAGACTTCTCCTGTACAACCCGCTCAGAACAGCCAGCTTTCGCTAGACTTATCACTAAGTCACAGTCCGCCCAGTCCGCCCAGTCTGCCGATGCTGTCCACCCGGCCTGTCCCATCAACCACTCTCACTTCACAATTTTCAACAAAAGGTAATTATTATTGAGAGTTTGATTAAATAAACATATTTCAGATTTAGCAGACTGGAAATTAACTATGTAAATATTTCCTACTCTAGTGTCAGTCAATACTACATGATTATCTAAAGAAGCAATAATACAGGAAGTTTTATTGAAGGATACCTGAAACCTTTCATCACATAACTGACTTATGGAGATGAGGTTGTGCTTCGGTCTACTTACATAAGCTATATTCCTGAAGGTGACAGCTCCAATCTTGACCTTTCCATAGCCTTCAGTCTGGCCACAATTGGAGTCACCAAATATTACTTTTGGTCTTAACTTTGACTTGTAATTGATTAGGTTGTCCTTATTTCCAGTCATGTGTTTAGAATAGCCACTATCAAAATACCACTGTTGCTCTGTGGTAGGATAGTCTTTCACCTGCAATAAAACAGATTAGCTATTTTTGACCGAGGTTACCTTGGGTACTTCTTTCTTCACATAACTAAAACTAGAGATATAAGAATATTCAGGTTGGCATTTGTAACGTAAAGGGTGATATCTTCTAGGTGGTATAATCCATTTATTAAATTGATTAAAGGAAGATCTAGGTTGATTATGAGTTGTAAGACCCCCCCCCCCCCCCCCCCCGCCTTTTGTAAACACCGGGGTCTTAGGCCCAGAATCGCCGCTTTGCGGTGACACCTTCAAGCCCTGAAGGGTCATCACCGTGAAACGCCGATTCTGTCGACCAATTCGATCACAGAAAAGCAACAAAAGTAGAGTAAACACAAGTGAGGTAAAAACTCTAACCAAGAGTCCACAATAAAATCACATCAGAGCAATAATATCTCCACGAAGGGAGAGTCCACAAAATATAAATGTACTGAAAATAAGGGCTTAAGCCCGATACACCAAATCCTCACTACATAGTCACTCAAGCGGAAGCAAAATAAAACACTACTAAGGTCAGGGGCTCACAGTCCTTGCCATCTGAACTCCGGTGCTAGACTGTCCCATCTCCATGCGTGCTGAGGTGCGGGGCTGCTCTTCCATGCTGGGCTCCATGGTCCCCTAAAATGATGTGGTTCGAAAATCGTTAGTCTAAAAGACTAAGTCCTATCATCCCCCACCCCTTCCCCCATGGCCCCTAGGCACCGAGTGGAGAGGAAGAAAGGGGCGGACTTGAAGGTGGAGAGTAATCAAGAAACAGAAGGCAGCGGACCTATACTAGCAATTTTATTATACATGTGGCAGTAAAGTAAAGTATGAAAAGTAACCTTAACTTATATGGAAACATATAAGCAAGGGATCTTTTACATGGCTCCCATCGTATAAAGAGTGCCATACCAATTTATAGGTTGGGGTGTCGATTATTATCAACAATATATATATAAGGAATTTAACCTTAATTTATAAACTTGCCCACACAAGCTTATAGACCAAGGCGTCATTTTGCATGGCCTATTGTATAAGCGTCCCATACCACTTATACAATAGATGATAGGGGTTTTATGCTATGATTATGCTATGACATGCAAGTGGGTTATGATGTGATCATGCAAGTGCAATTCACCCACCCGACTCTGTGCACACAGACCTTTAGTTCCCCCTTTCTGGAGCCGAACCTCCCAGGATACCTCCGTAGTGGCAGACGGAAGCGGTGGGTTGGGCCTCGCCCACCTCTAAACCAATAAATCACCACCGGTCAGACCTATCATACGACTCAACATTGGTGCACTAAGCGGACTCCTGCGTACTCTTGCCGGCTGCCACATCGGACTTCTGTTGGCGAAGTGCTAGCCACACTTGCCGTGTCAACGTATTGGCGTCGGTGAATCGACACTCCAATACCGAAGACCCACCACCTTTACTTTATGCACATGCAACCTTATGTATCAGCACTGAGCCAAAGCTCCCTGGACCATCCCATCCGTCACAAACATCAACCGATCCAAAGCTCGCCGGGCCACCCTGTCCCTCACAAATATCAACCGTGTCAAAGCTCGCCGGGCCGTCTTGACCCTTTCCACATCCACCGAGCCTACCGCCCGGACATCCTAGTCAAACCAACTTCCCGAGACAACGGGGTGTGTGAAAGTGAACCCCTAATTATTCTAGTTGCTCTTTAAGTTTTATCACTCCTACATTTTACGTTAGCCCAGGACTGCCCAAGGTATACCACGTGAAGGGCTCTCGAAGGCACTAGGAACTACGATGGGATTACGCCCAACGCTCTCCTTCACAAGGCACTTACTAATATTGGTTTCTACCCGATTTCCCAACCCTTAATTAATTTTACTGAATCTAGCCCAAGTGCATTAAACACTTCCTCCCAACGGGAAGGACGATCTTTCTTCAATCCCGAGCACCACCTAACACTAGTCAACCTCTCACTCTACTAATCCTGTCTTCCAATGATGAACTCCTTTATTTACCCAAACCAGCTAGCTATTGAGGATTCAACTCTTCAAAATTCATTACTCACTCTAGTACAGTTTCCGCAGTTACTATATGCAGATCACCCTATACTATATGAGATGTATAAAGAAGGTACTCCGGATTATCATCGAAATCTCTTATAAAATTTACCAGAGGTCTATCATAACAAATTTAGTCGAAAATCAGAGATTCATAATTTTTTAATTAATTTGATATTTATTAAATTTTCCCAAATGTTTGGCCATGGGCAATTTTGAACATGAACTATATGATCTATTCAAGTAATGGCCACCCAAAAATTTTAATCACTAAATAACAGAGATATATTATTAGAGACTAATTTCCATATTTTTTCAGAAAATATTTGACCTCTAATTAATTTATCTAATATAATTCCCTTAATCATATGTAAAGAAGGTAGTACCAAAATTATTCATCAGAAAATTATATAAAAATTACAGAATCGTAATATGGTACAAAAAGGGTCATTGTGCAAAAAACATAATTTTACAGGCTTGCTAGACAACAAAATAAATTTTATTAAGTTTTCATGAGAAACCATACTTAATGAATCAACCCTTAGAAATAGTCTTCCAAAAATCCCATAAAACTTTACAGAGCTTTAAAACATAATAACAGGTCCTCTGGCTAAATTTCATCAATTTCCAGTAAGTAGTTACTTCATAATAAATTTTTAAGTAAATAATACAAATTACTAAATTGTTATTGAAGTATCCAAAATATTAATCCTAAATTCATAATAAAATCTCCAGAGCTTGTACTAACTTTAAACACTACTCAAACCAAATCTCATCACTTTTCAATGAGTTTTAGTGATATTTTCCTTCACTAAAAGTTTTGTGCCCTAAGTTAGGGTTAGGGTTAGGGTTTTGAGGGGGTTTAAGGCTTCCAAATTCCCTAAAATTTAAACCAGAGGACCATACTAACCCTATGGTCCTCTCCACTAATTTTCAAGTCATTCCAAGGTCATTTGGCCCCCATGACCTTCAAACCCTAAAAATTCCTCCCTTAGGGTTTTAGTTTGGATCCAAGGGTAAAGCAATCCTAAACCACTCCATATTCCCTAAGAGGTTGATAATGGCCCTACCAAGTTAGTGGTCAAAGTCACAGCCCCTGTTGAGGTGATTTGACCACTCAAACATTAAAAATAGCTCTTTGACCTAAATAACCCTATAAGGGTATACCTAGGATTGGATCAATACCTAACCAAAACATCTCCAAATGAGATGAACATTTTACAAGAGCCCTAACATGCCCTCTAAGACCACCCACCCAAAGTTGGGAGAGTTTTTAGATGTGTAGGACACCTAATTAAGTTTTTCATGGATGATTTAATTTTTCCAAAAACTATAGAAAAAGTTTCTCCAAAAATTCCTATTTTTGGACAGGCCCTAGGTATAGATAGGGTAGACTCCTTGCACAACTCTCAGATCATTTGAATAAGGGATGAAGGGTGGGCATCCATTTGAATCTCAGGATAGCCCTAGGTATAGGTCCCACCAAAATGAGTGTCATGGTCAAACTAAGCGCCCAAATTGGTACAAATAAATTTTAACATAAACTAGACTCTCCAGGCTACAAGTTTTATGTACACCACTTTTTATGAAACAGTACCTAGGTATTTTTAAAAATTAAAACCATTAAATACCAAAGAGTGTGACATAATTAAATAATAAGAAATTTATATCCAATGGTTTTATATCATTCCCAGCACGAATCTTGGCGCACAGTGGATGGCATCCCTTCATCTTCAAGCTCCAGCCGACGGTCCCGATCTCACCATCCTGGAGCTTCTTTCAGATGCTGCCGCCGACGATCCGACCACCTCCCCGGCCAGCCACCGCCACCACCACCTCCGTTGAGGTGGTGGCTGTCGCCAGGAGGCGGCACATCCGCCGGAGGGCCATTTTCTAGCGAACCCGAGGAGTGAAAATTTACGGAAAAAATGGAGAAAATGCTTGCCCGATCGGGCTCAATTAAGCCCGAACCTTGGCCCTAAAGAATGCAACGATCTATCCAGGAAAGAAGGAGAGGAGCAGGACCTTGTCGGCGGCCTGGAGTCGAGAAGATCGCCGAGAAGCCATCTTTGAATGCGGTGCTGCTCGGTTTCTACAACTGCACTATGGGGAGGCTCAGTTTCTTCAGGTAAGGATTGGGAAATCCTCCTATCGGCCAACTGAAGGTGTTTAAAGCATCAGATGGGGAGAGGAGAGGCTGGATCATCAATGGACATTAATGGCCTTGAAAGCTACCTCTCGGCCTTGGTGGTTCAGTGCATCCAGCCAGTGGAAGAGCCTGGAAAGTCTCCTGATCTTCTCAGGGCCGTTAGGGGAGGTGAACCAAGCAAAGAAGAATGGCCCTTGGCTTCCCCATGGAATGAATGACCTTTACTCCATTTTCTCTCTACTCCATTAAAGGTAAATTGGAGCATTCTCTCTCCTGGCCCTCATGGCCGAATTTTTTCATCACTCTAGCCTATTTGCAGCCCACTCATTCATCATTTCCATGATATCAAGGCTAGCCAAAATGGGGGGAATGGGCTTGAGCTTGGGTTAGCCTATTTGGGCTAATTTGACTTAACCTTAAGGTAGAGTTGACCTTGGTCAACAAAACCATTTGGGTTGACCCCAATGGGTCTCTGGTGACCCATTGGCCTCCCCTAAGATCTATGTAGGGTTGGGTAGGGTTGACTTGGCACCTTGGAGGTCACTTGACCCTTGGTGATGACACTTTGACCACTTTGGGCTTGAGTTGACTTGGGTCAACTTGGTCTCTAGGACTACACCCAATGTGTCCTTAGTGACCCATTGACCTCACTTTAGGTCTAGGAAGACCTGGGCAAGGTTGGTTGGGCACATTAGAGGCCAACTCCCCTTTGTTAGGGCACCTTGCCCAATTTAGGCCTCTGGTGGTCCTAGGTCAAATTAGCCACTTTGGATGGACCCTCTAATTGGTTATTGATGTTGTGGTTGGGTCATGGAGTCATGGTGAAGCCCTAAGGCCAAACCCTAGGTTTGGTGATGAGGTTGTGCCATAGGCAGAGCAAGGTGATTCTCACCTTGTCCTTCTATCACTTGGCCCTTTTTAGCTTCCTAGGGTTTTGTCATGACCTAGTCATGGCCAAAACCACTCTTAGGAGTCTAGTTCGAATTGGGATGTTACAAATCCCAATAAAGAAAACAAAGATTTCGTCCCTGAAATCAAGGTTAAGCCTACGGGGATTTCCATCGAAGAAAAGGAAACTTGTAACATCCCATAAGAAGTGAAAGATTACATCTAGATGCCATGTTTGCAAAGTGGGGCTTAAAGTAAAACCTAAATCTATGACCAATTCGACCAATTGGCAAAGCCAAGATCCCAATAAATAAAAGATTACCCTCTACTCTTCCTAGAGCAGCCCTACTAGTTTAAAACAGGAAAGTAAATTGAAACATCTTGAGAGATTGTGAGGTATACCTAACTGAACAGCTCTAGATACTTTTGTCGCATCAGGTCCCGCGGTTCCCAGGCATGCTCCTCCTGGCCATGGTTTCTCCACAGAACTTTGACTAACGGAACCTTCTTGCGATGCAAGATCCGTACTCCTCTGTCATCAATCCGAACCGACTCCTAGTGAACTGACCGGTCTGAAGCTACCGGTCCATCTGTGGTCGAAATCTACTGCTCCGGGCATAGTAGAGCCCTCCTAAGTGAAGAAATATGGAACACGTCGTGTAAACCTGTCAGTTCCGGTGGCAACTCCAGCCTATAAGCTAGGGTCCCGATCCGCTCCAGGATCCTGTAAGGTCTCATATACCTAGGGCTGAGATTCTTCTTCCGACCACGCACCCAAGAAACTCTGTGCATGGGCGGGATCTTCAAGAAAACCCGGTCTCCCACCTGAAACTCTACCTGACGGTGTCGGTCGTCGTAATACTTAGCCTGTCGGCTCTACGCTTCTAGCATTCTGTCCCATATCAGTCTCACATGAGCCTCGATGTCTTCGACAAAATCCGATCCCAACACCTTTGAATCCTCGTCCTGAATCCTTGAAAGTAGAGTCCTACATCTCCTTCTGTACAAGGCGTCATAAGGAGCCATCCCTATGCTGGACTGGTAGCTGTTGTTATTGGAGAACTCGACCAGTGGTAAAAGCTTCTCCCAAGGTTCGTTTCGATCCAGAATGCATAGCCTTAGGAGGTCCTCCAATGTCCGGTTGGTGCGTTCCGTCTGCCCATCCGTCTGGGGATGAAATGCTGTGCTGAAGGTCAGCCGCATGCCTAAGTAAGCCTACACGGATCTCCATACCCTGGATATGAACCGACCATCCCAATCTCACACGATCGTCATGGGCATCCCGTGGTAACGAATGAACTGCTCTACGAATCTCCGCACTAGTACCCCAACCGAGTCATCTTTTCTGATCGGAATGAATCTGGCCACCTTCATCAACCGATCGACGATGACCCAAATTGAATCGTTTCCCGTCCGTGATCGGAGAAGGCCATGAATGAAATCCATCGCGATGTCCTAAAATTTCCACTCCGGCACCAGAAGTGGTTGTAGCAATCCTGCGGTGTTTCTGCACTCCGCCTTCACCAGCTGGCATGCCTCACAATGACTCATAAAGTATGTAATGTCCTTCTTCATCCCCAGCTAGAACATCGTCTTCTTCAAGTCTGCCATCATCTTGGTGATCCCCAGGTGTATAGAATATCTGCTACAATGTGCTTCCGCCATGATGTCCTCCCGATTATGACCTCCTGCGGGTATATAGACCATGCCTCTAAAATATAGCAATCTATCTCTCAGTGAATAATCTCCCGTCGAAACTTCCTTCAAGGCATGGAATATCGGCTCTACCCATGCATCTGTCTTCTATCCATCTCGGATGCGGTCCCGAATATCATCTATGGCAACCATCGATGTTAGATACTCCATGTACATCTCTGGATCATTCTCAGACACTAGGGATATCTGCATATCTCTAATAGACCGGACTAGCTCCATGGACATCAATTGTGGTCCCTTCCCTGAGGTATCTCCTCTCCAGCTCAGAGCATCTGCCACCACGTTCGCCTTCCCGGGATGGTGGTGCATGGTGTAATGGTAATCCGACAGGAACTCAACCCAACGTCTCTGTCTGATGTTGAGTTCCTTCTATGTGCCCACGTATTTCAAATTCTTGTGATCTAAGAAGATGTCATAGTGAACCCCGTAGAGGTAGTGTCGCCAAATCTTCAGAGCAAAGATCACAGCACCCATCTCCAGATCATGCACCGGATAGTTCTTCTCATGTATCTTCAGCTGTCGGGAGGTGTAGGCTATTATGTGCCCGTTCTGCATCAAAACGGCACACATCCCCGGGTAGGAAGCGTCCATGTACAATTGGAATCCCTCCCTTCCCGATGGAAGAGCGAGAATGGGAGTCGAGGTAAGCCGACCCTTCAACTCCACAAAGGCCGCCTCGCATTATAGCGTCCAAATGAAAGGGGATTCCTTATTCGTCAGGGATGTCAGAGGAGTGCAATCCGGGAGAATCCTTCGACGAACTTCCGGTAATATCCGGCAAGTCCCAGGAAGCTCCGTACATCCGTGGCTGTCTTCAACGATGGCCAATCCTGAACATCTCGAATCTTAGTCGGGTCTACTGCCAACCCAGCACCGCTGATGATATGACCTAAGAAGGCCACCTCCTTTAGCCAAAACTGGCATTTGCTGAACTTCGCATACAGCTGGTGTTCCAGTCGCCTCTCTGGAGTCAAAGTCAGGTGTCGTGTATGCTCCTCCTTCGTCCTTGAGTAGATGAGGATGTCGTCAATAAATACGATGACGAATACATCCAAATACTCCTCAAATACCCTATTCATGAGGCTTGTAAATGCTGACGGCGCATTTGTGAGCCTGAAGGGCATCACTGTAAACTCAAATAGTCTGTACCTACTAATAAAGGCGGTCTTTGGAATGTCCTCCTCTCGAATCCGTAGCTGGTAATAACCTGACCTCAAGTCAAGTTTCGAGAAGAAATGCGCTCCTTCCAGTTGATCGAACAACTCGTCAATCCATGCCAGTGGGTATGTATTCCGGACGGTCAGTCTGTTCAGCGCTCGATAATCAATACACAAGCGGAGACTTCCGTCCTTCTTCTTAACGAATAGCACCGGGGCTCCCCACAGTGAAGAGCTTGGCCGGACAAACCCTGCCACTACTAGTTCCTGTAACTGACTTCGGAACTCTGTCAACTATTTCGGGGCCATCCGGTAAGGGGCCCTAGATGCCGGCTTGGCACCCGGCACAAGCTGTATTTGGAAGTCCTGCTCTCAGTGCGGAGGTACTCCTGACAGTTTCTCTGGAAAGACGTCAGCAAAATCTCGCACCACCGGGATGTCTGTCACAGACTCCTAGGCCTTCTCCATCTCAAATAGAATCAGATAAACCTCCTCTACCTACATATGGGCCTTAATGGCCTGTACTGAAGATAAGAGTATACGAGAGGCAGGTCTTATACCTTCAATGACAATGACAGAGTCTTCGTGCCTCACGGTGATCCTCTTTGCTTGGAAATCAATCTGGGCATGTATCCAGTGCAACCATGTCATGCCCAGGATCAGCTTGAAGACTGGCATCCTTAGGATCATTGCCGGTACTTTGAATGACTTTATGCCAATCTCCGCCTCCATTTTGTAGTTGGCAGAGGTGAATAGCTCTGATCCGTCGGGTAGACGCACCCTCCTCATCAGGTCTGTGAACCGCTCCACTCCTTTCAGCCCTTCCATGAAGGCTTCTGACACGAACGAGTGTGAAGTACCCATGTCGAACAGTGTATAGGAGGGCTTGCCGCTGATGAAGACTATACCTGGGGCAATTAAATGTCTTAGGATTCTATAACGAGTTTTCTTTCCAATTTATTCTATCTAGTGCATTTCTACAAATTTGACAACTGAGAAAGGGAATTCTATCAAAACAATTAAACATCTTGGCGTACCTGCTATGACCTGCTCTGGGTTCTGAGGCTGCGCCAGGTCCAAAGCATACACCTGCTCCATTTCTTGTCTACGATCCCCACCCTGGTATCCACGTCCTCGGCCACGACATCGGCCTCCAAGATATTGCGCTAGCTGGGCAGCCGATGGTGCTGGTGGGGGTGCACCCCTCAGGGGGCAGTTCCTCCTGATGTGCCCCACCTGATGACAATTGAAGCATTCTGGCGGGGGATATGCCATTCCCCCGGGTCTCTATCCCTCCCGTGTTTGAAGAGGTGGTGGATCCACCACCACTGGCTCCCTTGTCTCCTGTCTTGCCTCCTGACGAGGTTGGTCCTTGACCCTCCTCCCGTCCATGATACGGGCTCGTCTCTGATCGTTCCTTGCTCCTCGACCCTGATCCTCCGCTGGCCGTTTCCTGCCCCGAGTAGCTTGCCAATCAGCCTCTATCCTTTTTACCATCTCTAGTATCCGGGAAATGGGCCCATCGGATACAAACAGTAGAGTCTCCCCCAGCTCCTCTTGCAGGTCCTTGTAGAACCTTTTGGTATATCCTGTCTCGTCTAACTGATAAGAGTCCGCAAACCGGGCTAGATGGTTTAACTCTCGGTGGTACTCCACCACCGTCTTGCTCCCCTGCCTCAACTGCAAAAATTTATCCTCTAGCTCATCCCTGGCTGACTGTGGAACAAAGTGTTCCAACAACGCGCCCCTGAACTCCTCCCAAGCAATCTCCACAACCTCCCTGTCAGCAAACGTCGTATACAGCGAAGTATTCCACCATCTCTTGGCATGAGACTCCAAGCAAGAGACACCTAAGGGCACCCTCTCCTCCCACGGGCACCGGATCCCGGACAGCATCTCATACATAATGTCTAGTCACTCCTCTATCCGAACGGCCGACTCAGTCCCCAAGTAGGATGGGGGAGCAAGTCCTCGAAAAATGCTCATCCAGTTGGCCCCCGAGATTGGCTGTGGAGCCGGAACCTGTTGAGCCCTAAAAGCTTCCAAGATGGCTGTCAGAGTCTGTCCCATCTCTAACTGTAGGAATAGAGTGGGGACCGAGGGAGGTGGTGCAACGTCCGGAGTCTATTGGGCTCTGCCTTGTGGAGTGGGCGAGCTGGGGGCTGCAAAACAAACTACATTAGTAGGTAATCGACTCAATACCTAATAAAAAATGGACAATTTCCATGTGATCCCCCATAAGAGCGCACCACTGCTTCCGCTGCTTAGTTTGTCCCCAAACTAAACTCGCGCGGGGGTGACCCAGGGGTTGTGGACTGTTACTTTTCGATTGAGATTTGCTCTGATACCACTTGTAAGACCCCTCCCCCCCCTTTTTTGTAAACATCGGGTTCATAGGCCCAGAACCGTCGCTTTGCGGTGACACCTTCACGCCCTGAAGGGTCATCACCACGAAACGCCGATTCTGCCGAACGATTCGATCACAGAAAACCAATAAAAGTAGAGTAAACACAAGTGAGGTAAAAACTCTAACCAAGAGTCCACAATAAAATCACATCAGAGTAATAATATCTCCACAAAGGGAGAGTCCACAAAATATAAATGTACTGAAAATAAGGGATAGAGCCCGATACACCAAATCCACACTACATAGTCACTCATGCGGAAGCAAAATAAAACACTACTAAGCTTAGGGGCTCACAGTCCCTGCCGTCTGAACTCCGGTGCTAGATTGCCCCATCTCCATGCATGCCGACCTACGGGGCTGCTCCTCCATGCTGGGCTCCATGGTCCCCTAAAATGATGTGGCTCGAAAACAGTTAGTCTAAAAGACGCAGTCCTATCATCCCCCACCCCTTCCCCCATGGCCCCTAGGCACCGAGCGGAGAGGAAGAAAGGGGAGGACTTGAAGGTGGAGAGTAATCAAGAAACAGATGGCAGCGAACCTATACTAGAAATTTTATAGTACATGTGACAGTAAAGTAAAGTATGAAAAGTAACCATAACTTATACGGAAACATATAAGCAAGGGATCTTTTAGAGGGCTCCCATCGTATAAAGAGTACCATACCAATTTATACGTTAGGGTGTCGGTTATTATCAGCAATATATATATAAGGAATTTAACCTTAATTTATAAACTTGTCCACACAAGCTTATAGACCAAGGGGACGTTTTGCAGGGCCTATTGTATAAGCATCTCATACCACTTATACAATAGGTGACAGGGGTTTTATGCTATGATTATGCTATGACATGCAAGTGGGTTATGATGTAATCATGCAAGTGCAACTCACCCACCCGACTCTGTGCACACAAACCTTTAGTTCCCCCTTTCTGGAGCCGAACCTCCCAGGATACCATCGTAGTGGCAGACGGAAGCGGTGGGTTGGGCCTCACCCACCTCTAAACCAGAAAAGCACTACCAGTCAGACCTGTCATACGCCTCAACGCTGGTGCACTAAGCGGACTCCTACGTACTCTTGTCGGCTGGCGCACCGGACTTCTGTTGGCGAAGTGCTAGCCACACTTACTGAGTCAACGTATTGGCGTCGGTGCATCGACACTCCAATACCGAAGACCCACCACCTTTACTTTATGCACATGCGACCTTATATAACAGCTCCGAGCCAAAGCTCCCTGGACCATCCCGTCCGTCACAAACATCAACCGAGCCAAAGCTCGTCGGGCCATCCTGCCACTCACAAATATCAACTAAGTCAAAGCTCGTCGGGCCATCCTGCCCCTTTCCACAACCATCGAGCCAACCACCCGAACATCCTAGTCAAACCAACTTCTCGAGACACTGGGGTGTATGAAAGTGAACCCCTAATTATTCTAGTTGCTCTTTAAGATTTATCACTCCTATAGTTTATGTTAGCCCAGGACTGCCCAAGGTATACCCCATGAAGGGCTCTCGAAGGCACTAGTAACTACGAGGGGATTACGCCCAAAGCTCCCCTTCGTAAGGAAATTACTATTATTGGTTGCTACCCGATTTCCCAACCCTTAATTAATTTTACTGAATCTAACCCTAGTGCATTAAACACTTCCTCCCTACGGGAAGGACGATCTTTCGTCGATCCCGAGCACCACCTAAAACTAGTCAACCTCTCACTCTACTAATCATGTCTTCCAATGATGAACTCCTTTATTTACCCAAAACAGCAACCTACTGAGGATTCAACTCATCAAAATTCATTACCCACTCTAGTTCAGTTTCCGCAGTTACTATATGCAGACCACCCTATACTATATGAGATGCATAAAGGAGGTACTCCGGATTGTCTTCCAAATCTCCTATAAAATTTACCAGAGCTCTATCATAATAAATTTAGTCTAAAATCATAGATTCATAATTTTTCTAATTAATTTGATATTTATTGAATTTTCTCAAATGTTTGGTCATGGGCAATTTTAAACATGAACTATATGATCTAATCAAGTAATGACCACCCAAAAATTTTAATCACTAAATAATAGAGATATATTATTAGAGACTAATTTCCATAATTTTTCGGAAATATTTGATCTCTAATTAATTTATTAAAAATAATTCCCTTAATCATATGTAAAGAAGGAAGTACCAAAATTTTTCATCAGAAAATTATATAAAAATTAAAAAATCTTAATATGGTGCAGAAAGGCTCATTGTGCAAAAATCATAATTTTATAGAATTGCTAGACACCAAAATAAATTTAATTAAATTTTCATGGGAAACCATACTTAATGAAGCAACCCTTAGAAATAATCTTCCAAAAATTCCATAAAAATTTACAGAGCTTTAAAATATAATAACAGGTCCTTTGGATAAATATCATCAATTTCCAACAAGTAGTTACTTCATAATAAATTTCTAAGTAAATAATACAAATTACTAAATTGTTAATGAAGTATCCAAAATAATAATCCTAAATTCATAATAAAATCTCCAAAGCTTGTACTAACTTTAAACACTACTCAACCCAAATCTCATCACTTTTCAATGAGTTTTAGTGATATTTTTCTTCACTAAATGTTTGTGCCCTAAGCTAGGGTTAGGGTTTTGAGGGGGTTTGAGGCTTCCAAATTCCCTAAAATTTAAACCAGAGGACCATACTAACCCTATGGTCCTCTTAACCAATTTTCAAGTCATTCCAAGGTCATTTGGCCACCATGACCTTCAAACCCTAAAAATCCCTCCCTTAGGGTTTTAGTTTGGATCCAAGGGTAAAGCAATTCTAAACCACTCCATATTCCCTAAGAGGCTGATAATGGCCCTTCCAATTTAGTGGTCAAAGTTACAGCCTCTGTTGAGGTGATTTGACCACTCAAACATCAAAAATAGCTCTTTGACCTAAATAACGTATAAGGGTATACCTAGGGTTGGATCAATACCTAACCAAAACATCTCCAAATGAGATGAAAATTTTACCAAAGCCCTAACATGCCCTCGAAGACCACCCACCCTAAGTTAGGGGAGTTTTGAGATGTTTAGGACACCTAATTAATTTATTCATTGATTATTATGTTTTTCTAAAAACTATTAAAAACATTTCTCCAAAAATTCCCATTTTTGGACAGGCCCTAGGTATAGGTAGGGTAGACTCCCTGCCCAAATCTCAGATCATTTGGAAAAGGGATGAAGGGTGGGCATCCATTTGAATCTCATGATAGTCCTAGGTATAGGTCCCACCAAAATGAGTGTCATGGTCAAACCAGGCCCCCAAATTTGTCCAAATAAATTTTACATAAACTAGACTCTCCAGGCTACAAATTTTATGTTGACCACTTTTTATGAAACAACACCTAGTTATATTTGAAAATTAAAACCATTAAATACCAAGAAGTGTGACATAATTAAATAATAAGAAATTTATATCTGATGGTTTTATATCATTCCCAGCACGAATCTTGGCTCACAGTGGATGGTGTAACACCCCCATCCGTGACATGGCATATAACAGAAGGTCCAGCTGGAACCTGATGCCATATACCACAGACAGTCGGAAGGGTTACATAAGAATATTCAAACATTCCAATTAAGACTACTCGTCCTACACAGAGCATTCTAGCGGAAGCTTTTAAATAGTTGGAAGAACCCAAATCTTAAATCCATAATCATGAATTTGGGTGCGCCTTGGAGCTAACCTCTAAGGATCCATGCTGCAATCTACCGCGTAGAAACCCGAAAACCTAAAGCACGAAGTCTTCTCCGGCAAATCATAACAAATGCAACATCACCGATCCAGACCAACATGTCCGGGTAGGCTTCACACACAATGCCTATGCCCGTACTTCGATTCCGAACTCTATACGCAACACAAGGGGGACTATTCACATCAACCCCAAGGAACACCACACACTCACCGCACACTCGGGGGAGCGGGATTCCCTATGCAGAAAGGAAGAGCTTCACATGCTCAAGTGGAGAATCGTTACCCTTGTAGTCCGCTTTGGCACCATGGAAAAACTACACAGATGGAAATCTTCGCAACGAACTTTCCTCCACGGATCCGCTCTCAGATCTCAAAACGGTGCTCCGATGCTCCGCCGGCGGCCGAAATCCTTCTTCTTCTTCCTCCTCTCTGAAACTCCTTGGAAAGAGAAAGATTGGAGAGAAATGAAGGATTAACACCCCTATTCCCGGCCTTAACAGAGAAGGAAACCATCTGGGCCGTTGGATCTTATTTAAAGAAAACGAACAGCTCAGATCTGCTCAAAAATCCCCAAACTTGGGCCGAACACGGCTTGGCACACGGCCGTGTCCCAGACCGTGTGCCTCGATTCAAGCACGATTGTCGAATACAAAGACTCACATGGGCTATGACACGCCCGTGTCTCACTCGACATGCCCGTGTCGGATCCTCAACACGCCCGTGACTAGGGGGCGTGTCACATATAACCTCCATGGCAACGAACATGACCCAACTGAATACGGGTAGGGACACAGGTATGAACACACCCATGTCACTCAACAATCGTCGATCAGAAATCGTCGATCGTCGAACGCAAAGGGTCACTCGACAATCATCGAGTGCCTTCCGTCGATCGTCGAACGCAGGGGGACACACCCTCCCGACATGCCCGTGTTGCCTGGCGTGTTCCTCCCGAACACTTTTCGTCGAACTCAACCGGCTTTCGGGAACACGGGTACAGACACGGTTAGGCACACGCCCATGTCAAATGACACGCCTGTATCATACAGCCGTGTTTCTAGCAGTGTCCTTCTCGAGATGAAAACGGCCAAAACACCAGCCAAACACGGCCTTGGACACGCCCGTGTCCTATACCGTGTACCCCTATACCGGCACCAAAAATCCCTTTTTACGCGACCGACTCAAATACAATTTTTGGGGCATTACAAATCTCCCCCACTTAAGGAATTTCATCCCGAAATTAAGTAAAGGTACACAAAACTACAAGTTACCTGAATGGAACAACTCGGGGTATTCTTCCAACATAGTTTGCTCTCGCTCCCAAGAAAGCTCCTCACGTCCGCAATTATTCCAATGGACTTTAACCATACGGATATCCTTGTTGCGGAGTCGCTTGACTTCAACGTCTTCTATACGTATAGGCTTGACCTTTGTCGTCAATTCATAATCAACTGGTACTTGATTGTCCGTATTGATCTGCGAAGGCTCTTGCACCGCGTTATGCAACACCAACACGTGGAACACGTCAGGTAGCCCACTTAATTCCGTCGACAGCTTCAATCTATACGCCGCCTCGTCAATATGCTCCAGGATTTCAAATGGTCCAAGGTATCTCGGACTCAACTTCTTCAAGCGTCGAACCCGCGAGATACCCTTGAAGGGCTTAATTTATAAGTACACCCAGTCGCCAACATTGAACTCCACATTCCTATGTTTGGCGTTATAGTACTTTGACTATCTGTCCTGAGCGATCTTCAACCGTTCTTGAATTGTCCGTATCACTGAAGTGGCATCTTCCACTGCTTGATGTTTTTTAAGCTTCGACTCGCCCGTCTCCAACCAAGACAACGGCGTACTACACTTTCTCCCGTACAAGGCCTCGAAAGGCGCCATTCCGATACTCTCCTGAAAACTGTTGTTATACGCAAACTCTGCCATGTACAGGTGATCTTCCCACTACTTTACAAAATCTAGGATGCACATACGAAGCATGTCCTCCATCGTCCGGTTGACCCTCTCGGTTTGGCCATCCGTCAGCGGATGAAAGGTTGTGCTGAACTTTAACTTAGTACCCAATAGACTACGCACCAACCTCCAGTCATTCGACATGAAGCATCCATCTCGATCACTAACAATACTGCGGGGCACTCCATGCAATCGTACAATATTCTCCATATAGAGTTTGGCTAACTTTTCCACCGGATCTTCCTTCTTGTTCGGTATAAAGTGCGACACCTTCGACAATCTATCTATGACCACCCAGATTGTAACATATCATTTCCAACTAGACCCCTAAGAGTGGTTTTGGCCATGACAAGGTCATGACAAACCCTAGGAAGCCAGAAATGGGCCAAGATATAGGAGGTCAAGGTGAAGATCACCATGGTCTTCCTATGGCACAACCTCATCATCAAACCTAGGGTTTGCCCCTAGGGCTTCACCATGACCCTAAGACACTACCACAACACCCCCAAACATTTTGGGAGACCCATTGGAGCCATAAGGACCCATTGGGGTCAATCAAAGAGACTCAGTTGACCCAAGTCAACCATAACCCTAAATGGGTCAAACTAGCCTATTTAGGGTCAATTGACCTTCCCCTAGCCAATTGGACCCCACCCATGCCCTTCTAACCCTAAAGGGAGTAAAATAGGTCACCAAGGACACATTTGGTTCAGCCCTAGAGGCCAAGTTGACCCATGTCAACTCAAGCTCCTAATCTGGTCAAAGTGCCCTTACTAAGGGTAGGTGACCTTCAAAGTGAAAGGTAACCCTACATAACCCCACATAGGCCTTAATGGAGGCCAATGGGTCACCAAGGACCCAATGGGGTCAACCCAAATGATCAAATTGACCTAAGTCAACTCTAGCTTAAGCCAAGTCAAACCTAGCCCAAATGGGCTAACCCAAGCTCAAGCCAATTTTTCCTTAGGCTAACCTCACTTTTCATAATCATTATGACTAAGTGGGCTGCACATAGCCTATGGTGTTGACCAGTCAACATGGGTGACTAGGTGAGAGAAAGGAGCTTCCTTTCATGATAATGGTGGAGAGATAAAGTTGGGGGAGAAGAAAGGATGGGAGGGAACCGGCCAAGGAGGTCAACAGCCACCCTTTATGGCTGCAATCAACTCCTCTAGGGAAGAGGAGTTGATTCCAGCCATTTCCCGGCCACCAAGAGGAAGATTCAGCCCCCCCCCCCACCCCCACTCAACCCGAGCCAAGCTTTCAAGGGCATTAATGGCCATTGATGTTTGGCCTCTCCCCTCCCCCAACTGATAATTTAAACACCATTAATGACCTGAGAGTAACCCTTCCCACCATTTACCTGAGGAATTCGAGCAACTTGACTGCACTATTGCAGAAATCTGGCCAGCGGCACCACTACCATGGCAACCCGAAGATCGACTCGCATTCAGCCCGCCAGGAAGGTCCTCCTCCTCTCCTTATCTCACGGGTAGATCATAGATTTCTTTAGGTTCAAGGTTCGGGCTCAATTGATCCCGATCCAAACCATGGTTTTCATGGTTTTCGACAAAAAAATTTCCTACTAGAACCGTCGGAAAACACCCCTCCGGCGGCTGTGCCGCCACCTGGCGACAGCCACCACCTCAACGGAGGTGGTGGTGGCGGTGGCCGGCCGGGGAAGGGGCTGGGTCACCGGCGACAGAGCTTGGAAGTGGCTCCTAGCGGGATGAATCCTGGCCGTCGAGCCAAGGAGGAAGATGAAGGGATTCCATCCAGGGGTTCTTCAAGATTCGTGCGGTTATGATATTAAACTATATGATATATATTTATAATAATTCCATTTTGTCACATATTTTGGTATTATTGGTGTTAAATGTTAAAAATACTTAGGTGCCATAACAGAAAAAGTAGTCAACATAGAAAATGTATCCCTAGGGGTCTACTTTAAGCCAAAATTAATTTGGACCCATTTGGGTGCATGGTTTGACCAGGGCACCCATTTTGGTGGGACCTATACCTAGTGCTAGGCAGACATTTAACGGAGTGCCCACACTTCATCCTTGATCCACATTACTTAAAATTTTGGCAGATAGTCCAACCTAGCTATACCTAGGGCCTACCCAAAATTCAGAATTTTTAGAGACACTTTGACTAAAGTTTTTACTTTTATTTAATAATGCTAGGGTATTTTAATTAAGTGGTCTAATTACCTCCCAACCCTCCCAAATTTTGGTGAGTGCTCCCTTGCATCAATACGTAGATCTGTACAAAATTTCAAATAATTTGGATAGGTTTTGGTTGGGGAATCATCAAACCCTAGTTTGGTCTTAAGGAGGTATTTTTGATTAAAAGTGCACTGATTGATGTTAAAACTCCAAAAATTATTATGAAGCGTGGCGTCCCGGGCGGTTTTATTTAAGTAAAGCGGAAGTGTTTTTTTATTTAGAAAACGGGGCGCGCGTATTTATTTATTTGGATATAAAACAGGTTAGATCGAGTTTTAACGAAAGGAGGCAAGTGCACCTATCGTGAGTAGTACAGGATATTCCGGGTGGAATATCGAGGTCGTATTGTTCTCGGGGTCGGTTCGATTATTTCTACTCTTCCCTGGAGGGGACTATTATTTTACCGATAATTATCTTGTCGGGATATTTTATATATAATAAAAATGCAGAAAATGGTCGAAAGAAAATGAAAGCATGAAGGTGGTGCCGAAGAAGAGCTTAGCTCGATGGCACCGAGAAAACAAATGAACTAAAATAGACTTTAAATAAAAAAAGCTCCTAAATTTCTAATTAAGTAAGGCCGAGACTTGGCCGTGGAGGTTCCACTAAAATGAGCTCACCTAGTAATAGGTCTATCGCTCACCTGAACGCTAAGACTATTCGACCGGGCTCTCGTCCGACGATGGATTCCTCTTAACGCCCGCATTACGCTAAGAACCCCGCTATTGGGTGGGGAACCCAATTCGGTAGAGTTGGCGCGCCTCCTCTCTCGAGGGTTAGTGCGGAACTCTCTTTGCCAAGGGGTGATCTGTCCATACGCACGACCTCTCGACGAGCGTATGGAAAACAGAAATAGGGCCCACACATCGATATGTGGTCCTACGCGTCGTTAACCCCGGGCAAACCTTAAGTACTTTTAATTAATTAGAAAAATACGACCTTTAATTATTTTAACCTATTTTATTTTTCCCAATGTTCTTCGATACCGAGGGCTAAGAACGATTAGTCACTCATCAGAATGGGGACGACTTGCGGGAAAAGCAGAAAATAAAGCAGTAAAGAAAGAGGTAAAATAAAGCAGTAAATGAACACAGTAAAATAAAGCAGTAAAGGAAAGCTGAAAATTGCAAGTCCTACTCAAATGAGTAGGACTGAAGAAAGCTGTAAATTGCGAGTCCCGACGCAAATGCGTGGGCGGGAGAAAGAAAGCGGGTTCTACTCAAACGAGTAGGACTAAATAAATGCAACACACGCACACGCTCGACAGAAAGTAAAACTCACGCACACACTCTCTCGACATAAAGTAAAACACACGTACTCTACTGAATTGAAATAAAGCAAAGCGCCATTTAACTCTTAACGAGTAGGCGGAAATAAATGCGCACACACATATGAGCGAAAAAATTAAGAAAAACTAAGTTGACGAAAAATTAAAACGACTGCATTTCTACCGCTAGAATGAGATAGAAATGCGTAAAAAGATGAAATAAAAATAAAACGGGCAAAAAGTTTTGCAAATAAATACAAAATAAAAGTGCTCGAAAAATTAAAACGAATACATTTCTACCGCTAGAATGCGGTAGAAATGCATAAAAAGAGAACGAAAAAATTAAATGCGTAAAAGTTTTGGAAAATAAAGGAAAAATACAAGTGTTTGGAAAAACAAAATAACAACATATCCCCTCTTATAATGCTATAAAAACTCCTAAAAAGTGGAAGAAAAGATAAAAGGACGAAAAATTCTACAAAACTAAGAAGTCTAAGTGAAATGAAAATGACAAAACCACTTTAAAATTGTTTTTATAGTTTCATAAGGACGGGTTTTAGAACAAAAACTAAATAGCTATTATGAAGATTAAGACATCTACTTAACAATAAAAAGAAGAAATAACATTTTACTCTTATACACACACACACGTATAAAAAAGAACAAAAAAAAACTAAGTTAAAACAAGAAAAGACGATAAGATTGCATAAAGAAGAGTTGCATAGATCCATTCCAAAGCTATTAATAAGAGAAGAAAAACAAATTTTGTTAACTAAAAAACACGGGTTACAAAGACACGAAAGTAAAAGCAAAGGAGAGGGGGAGAAATAACCCTTATATAGACTTTGGAAGCATCCAGACAGCATTTCCCCTATACAAAATGGTTCAAAAGGGGAACAAGAACTCAAGCAGAAGCTCTGAATTTATAGACAAAAAATTTACAAGTACACGCCCTCTGACACAGGCGTGTCAGGGGGCGTGTCGACACTATTCATGATGGCGGCCGGTGATGTGACTGGAAATTTGACTTCGGGCTGGACACGTGTCGGTCACGCAGTGGTCACGCAGTGGTCACGCCCCAAGTCACGGGCATGACTCTGGGCGTGTCAAGAAGGTGGATCTGGGCGCGGGTTGCGCCGAAAGTCGCGGGTGCCGTCACATCGGCCAGGTTGAGATGTCACGCCCCAGGTCACGGGCGTGACTCTGGGCGTGTCGGTTGGTGTCGACACTCGACAAACGTCGAGCGGAAAATGTTGAGTTAAAAATTGTCGATCAGGAAGAGGTGTCACGCCCTAGGTCACGAGCGTGACTCTAGGCGTGTCGAGGGGTCGACGAACGTTGAGCTGAAAACGTCGAGCGGGTGGACACGGGCTTGGGTCACGCCCCGTGTCGGGTGACACGGGCGTGTGGCCGGGCGTGTCGAGCTTTTCTTCTCGAAAATTGCTGATTTCACGGTTTTTGTATTATCACGCCCTGGTCACGGGCGTGACCAGTAAGTCACGGGCGTGTACTGCCCAATTTTGGCAGATTTTGGATTTTTTTCTGAAAAATAAAATATAATAAGTTAGTATAATATTTACAATAAAAGGAGCAATTTATTGAATAAAAACAAGTAAAAATGACAAAAATAAATGAAAATGACTAAATTAATGTACAGAAAAATAGGTATATTTACAATTCATCAAATACCTCCATACTTAAGCTTTTGCTATTCCAGAGCAAAAGTTGGAGATGAACTTATAAGGAATAAAAGAAATCCTAAGTTTAGCTACCGCTTGACTTAATTAAAAGTAAGATCAAAATAAACATCCGGGGTTAAAGAATTAAATCCTAATTTATGAAATGTTATGAATAGAGGAAGAGTTTCAAAAAGACTTCTAGATAAAATAAAATAGAAAGCCAAAATTTATTTTTGTTAGTTTAAAAAAGATGGATTGGATTTATATAAAAAAACTTTAGCTTAAAAGAAGTTAAAGGAAATAATGCAATTTAAAAGTTATGCTCTCAAAAAATTTTAAATTAATTCTAGAATCATTGAAATATGCTAAGTGGGTTGGTGGTTTATGAAGAAGGCTTGAATATAGAGGCGAGGTAATTTTTTTTCGAACCTCCAATTTTTTTCTTTTTGAATAGTTAGGAAAATGAAATCTTATTTTCCTAACACATAATAAATTTTTTTTCTTTCTTCATAAATAATAAATAACCCAATGTATATGTGTAGGAGTAATGAATTTTATACTTTTACTCCATAACATATAATCTTTTTAAATTTTGGGTGTCTATGTTTACGGAATGAAATCTTATTCCCATTGACATAAGATCTTTTAAGGGATAGTGGTAAACATGTCAAGTAAGACATGAAAAAAATGGAAGTGGGTTTATTTTTTTTTTTCAAAAAGAAAAATAGATTTTAATAAAAATGTTTTGAGAGCAAACATTTTAAAATGAACGTTCCAATGTTTCTAAAAGCATGTAGTAGAAATAATTGAAATCCATAGATGTTATTTTCTAACATAAAAGATGAGCTTCTATTTATAAAATTAGAAGTGATGGTGAAAAACAAGTTCCCTATTATAAGGAAAAGACATAAAAATTTTTTAAATCTTAACCCCAGACACTTAAATCTATCAAACTTTAATTAATAAACGAATAGTAAGCAAAGAATAATTAAAATTCGCTTATAAATTAACTCGAAACTAGATTTTTGGAAAGCAAAAAGGGTTAAGAAATGGTATATTCGATTTATTTTGTTACATAATTTAACAGAACATTTTTTTTGAATTTTTTAGAGTTTTAATCATTTTTTGTATTTTTTGTGATTATGATCTTTTTTTGTTGAAGTTTTAGAGTTATTATCTTTTTTAGGAATTTTTGGTTTTTCTAAATTTTTTTTTTGATTTTTAGTGTATTTTGATAAGTTATTTACAAGAAAGTGGAGAGAAAGAAGTGTTATTTATAAAGAAGATAGTGAGGAAAGAGAGATTTTTATAAAAAAAAAAGGAGCAAAGTAAAAACTCGAATGCCCGCGAACAGACTCTTATTTGGGTGGTTGGTTCGATGAGTCGAGCGTCGCGGGCAAGCAAAATGCGAGTTTTTACGAAAAAGAAGAGGGGGGAGAGTGATTTAGTTTTTGAAAAAAATATTTACAAAGTAAAATGAAAAAAAAATTTTGATTTTTTTTGATGTTTTGTAAGTTTTTTTTGTGATTTTTGTTTGTGGTTTATGATTTTTTTTAGCTTTTTGATTATATAAAACAAGGAAATTTTATTTTTTTTTTATGTTTTAAGTTTTGCAATTTTTTGTATTTTTGATGAGTACAGAATAAAAAAGCAGTATAGGAAAACACCCCCATACTTAAACCCAACATTGTCACCAATGTTGCAACTTAAGTATGCGGAACAGATAATATACAAAATTTAATAAGCACAAAAAGAAAAAGAGAAGGTAGAAGCGTCCCTAAAGACGAGTACGGGAGGCCCGTGTCGAAACCCTGCATTATTATTAGAAGAGGAAAAAATAGCAAAACAATAATAGAAAAAACAAAAAACGAAAAATTCGGCTAAAAGGTTGTGGGCGGTGGGGGGGCATGTGCGTGGGGGAGTCGAAAGGTAGCTAAGGCCTTAAATACGTGAGTGGGATGGAACTGCGCACCCCTAGCATGCACAAGAATGGAAGCGCGCCGAAGCAAAATAAATTAAAATATAATAAGTTTTTTTGTGTTAAGTTTTTTTCAGTTTTAGATTTTTTTAGTTTTTTTTTGAGTTTTATATAGTTTTTGTTTTTTTTTTTCATAAAAAGAATGAAAATATTTTTTTCTTTTTTTTAATTAAGTTTTTTTTTCATTTTTTTGGGTTTTAGTGTTTTTTTACTTTTATAGTGTTTTCAAATTTTTAGTTTTTAAGGTTTTTCAAAAAAAAATTTTTTGTGTTTTATAATTTTGTAATTTTTTATAGTTATTATTATTATTATTATTATTATTTTTAATTATTATTAGTAATAAAATTATTGGGGGCCCTTTTTGTAATTTTTAGTACATATATATATAAATAGGTAAAATTAATAGATTTCCAGGGTTCAAAATAACGAAACGACAAAGTCCCCGGCAACGGCGCCAAAAACTTGATGGGTGTTAAAACTCCAAAAATTATTATGAAGCGCGGCGCCCCGGGCGATTTTATTTAAGTAAAGCTGAAGTGGTTTTTTTATTTAGAAAACGGGGCGCGCGTATTTATTTATTTCGGCTATAAAAAGGATGATCGAGTTTTAATGAAAGGAGGCAAATGCACCTATCGTGAGTAGTACAGGATATTCCGGGTGGAATATCGAGGTCGTATTGTTCTCGGGGTCGGTACGATTATTTCTACTCTTCGCTGAAGGGGACTATTATTTTACTGATAATTATCTTGTCGGGATATTTTATATATAATAAAAATGCAGAAAATGGCCGAAAGAAAATGAAAGCATGAAGGTGGTGCCGAAGAAGAGCTTAGCTCGATGACACCGAGAAAACAAATGAACTAAAATAGACTTTAAATAAAAAGAGCTCCTAAATTTCTAATTAATTAACGCGGAGACTTGGCCGTGGAGGTTCCACTAAAATGAGCTCACCTAGCTATAGGGCTATCGCTCACCTGAACGCTAAGACTATTCGACTGGGCTCTCATCCGATGAAGGATTCCTCTTAACGCACGCATTACACTAAGAACCCCGCTATTGGGTGGGGAACACAATCCGGTAGAGTTGGCGCGCCTCCTCTCTCGAGGGTTAGTGCGGAACTCTCTTTGCCAAGGGGTGATCTGTCCATACGCACGGCCTCTCGGCGAGCGTATGGAAAACGGAAATAGGGCCCACACATCGATATGTGATCCTACGCGTCGTTAACCCCTGGCAAACCTTAAGTACTTTTAATTAATTAGAAAAATACGACCTTTAATTATTTTAATCTATTTTATTTGTCCCAATGCTCTTCGATACCGAGGGCTAAGAACGATTAGTTACTCATCGGAATGGGGACGACTTGCGGGAAAAGCAGAAAATAAAGTAGTAAATAAAGCGGTAAAAGAAAGCAGTAAATGAAAGCAGTAAAATAAAGCAGTAAAGGAAAGCTGAAAATTGCAAGTCCTACTCAAATGAGTATGACTGAAGAAAGCTATAAATTGCGAGTCCCGGCGCAAATGTGTGGGCGGGAGAAAGAAAGCGGGTCCTACTCAAACGAGTAGGACTAAATAAATGCAACACACGCACACGCTTGACAGAAAGTAAAACTCACGCACACACTCTCTCGACATAAAGTAAAACACACGCACTCTACTGAATTGAAATAAAGCAAAGCGCCATTTAACTCTTAACGAGTAGGCGGAAATAAATGCGCACACACATATGAGCGAAAAAATTAAGAAAAACTAAGTTGACGAAAAATTAAAACGACTGCATTTCTATCGCTAGAATGCGGTAGAAATGCGTAAAAAATGAAATAAAAATAAAACGGGCAAAAGGTTTTGCAAATAAACGCAAAATGAAAGTGCTCGAAAAATTAAAACGAATACATTTCTACCGCTAGAATGCGGTAGAAATGCATAAAAAGAGAACGAAAAAATTAAATGAGCAAAAGTTTTGGAAAATAAAGGAAAAATACAAGTATTTGGAAAAACAAAATAACAATATATCCCTCTTATAATGCTATAAAAACTCCTAAAAAGTGGAAGAAAAGATAAAATGACGAAAAATTCTACAAACCTAAAAAGTCTAAGTGAAATGAAAATGACAAAACCACTTTAAAATCATTTTTATAGTTTCATAAGGACGGGTTTTAGAACAAAAACTAAATAACTATTATGAAGATTAAGACATCTACTTAACAATAAAAAGAAGAAATAACATTTTACTCTCGTACACACACACACACACACGTATAAAAAAGAACAAAAAAAACTAAGTTAAAACAAGAAAAGACGATAAGATTGCATAAAGAAGAGTTGCATAGATCCATTCAAAAGTTATTAATAAGAGAAGAAAAACAAATTTTATTAACTAAAAAACACGGGTTACAAAGACACGAAAGTAAAAGCTAAGGAGAGGGGGAGAAATATCCCTTATATAGACTTTGGAAGCATCCAGGCAGCATTTCCCCTATACAAAATGGTTCAAAAGGGGAATAAGAACTCAAGCAGAAGCTCTGAATTTATAGACAAAAAATTTACAAGTACACGCCCTCTGACACGGGCGTGTCAGGGGGCGTGTCGACACTATTCATGATGGCGACCGGTGATGTGACTGGAAATTTGACTTCGGGCTGGACACGTGTCGGTCACGCAGTGGTCACTCCCCAGGTCACGGGCGTGACTCTGAGCGTGTCAAGAAGGTGGATCTGGGCGCGGGTTGCGCAGAAAGTCGCGGGTGCCATCACATCGGCCAGGTTGAGATGTCACGCCCCAGGTCACGGGCGTGACTCTGGGAGTGTCGGTTGGTGTCGACACTCAACAAACGTCGAGCGGAAAATGTTGAATTGAAAATAGTCGAGCGGGAAGAGGTGTCACGCCCTAGGTCACGGGCGTGACTCTAGGCGTGTCGAGGGGCCGACAAACGTTGAGCTGAAAATGTCGAGCGGGTGGACACGGGCTTGGGTCATGCCCCGTGTCGGGTGACACGGGTGTGTGGTCGGGCGTGTCGAGCTTTTCTTCTCGAAAATTGCTGATTTCACGGTTTTTGCATTGTCACGCACTGGTCACGGGCGTGTCCAGTAAGTCACGGGCGTGTACTGCCCAATTTTGGCAGATTTTGGATTTTTTTCTGAAAAATAAAATACAATGAGTTAGTATAATATTTACAATAAAAGGATCAATTTATTGAATAAAAACAAGTAAAAATGACAAAAATAAATGAAAACGACTAAATTAATGTACAGAAAAATAGGTATATATACAATTCATTATGCACTATGGACTTAGGGTGGTCACCTCCCCTCAACAGAGGCTGAGGTTTTGGACACTGACTTGGCATGGCCAATGTCACCCTCGTAAGGAAAATGGGATGATTTAGGCTTGATTTACCCAAGGGTTCAACCTCAAACCCTAAGGAAGGACTTTTTGGTGTTGTGAAGTACATAGGGGCTAATACCCTTGTATGACCATGAAAACTCAGTAAAATTGAAGGTAGAGTAACCTAAGTTATCTGGAAGAAATCCTAGGGGACTAGGAGGAAGGTAGGCACCTCAAAACCCTAACCCTAGTTTTAGGATAGAAGCACAAATTTGTAAATTCAGCCACTAAACCTTAACTAAAAGTTATGGAACTTAGGTAGAGTAAGTTTTAGACCATCTAGAACCCCTGGTAATTTTACTAGAATTTTATGGATTATATTTCTGGTACTTCATTTGTTAAATACCAAAAGGCCCAAAATAATGTTTAAATTACTTCTGGTTATTCTGTTCATTTGAATCTGATGGAACTTGTTCAGAAGCTAATATTGGCCTAAGTGAATATCCCTGAATTTTATTATAATTTTTACTTGATTATATTTAGTACTTCCTTCACAAGTTTTGTAAAGGGGCTTTGGCAGAATAAAATTAATTATTGATGATATATCTGTTGAAAAATGATGAGACTTAGGTTTTGATGATTTCAGGCCAAAATATACTTGTAGAAATTTATTCATGATTTTTAGAGAGCTATTTACAGCACTTCCTTTACAAGGCCATAATTTTGAGACTTTGATATTTAATTAATTCAGAGAATAATTCATTCTAAAAAAATTATGAAACTTTATCTAGAGGTTTTATGTGTCCTTATAATCATCCTGGAATTTGCTCTGAAATTTTGAAAGTATTATTGTTGTACATCCCCTTTAAATGATTTATTATGAAATAAGTTTCAAATAACATTTAAGGGCTTAAACCTTGCTGAAAAATTGGGAGATTCTGAATTTTTAGATGATTATTCATTTTTCATTTAACATAAATTTAGTGGAATTTTATCTTGTATAAAACTTGTACTTCATGTTCAAACTTGGAACTTTTGGTTACTAGAATAAATAAATAAATTATCAGTTAAATTATGAAAATTAGGAAATTATGGATTTAGGCTACAAATGCCAGTATAGCCCTCCAATAATTATTATATGAGTGCTGGATGATGATTTGGTATATTTCCCATTTTACGGGTCATATGTCTTAAGTGGTCTGCATTTAGTAAAACTGCAGGTAATAAGATGAAATATGAATTAGAGCACATGAGTTGGGTTTAGTGGTTTGCTTGATGGGATAAATAGAATTAGGAGCATCATTGGAAGATAAAATGAGTAGGGTGTTGTTTTGGCTAGGGTTTAGAGGCGCTCGGGTTCGACGAAAGATTGTCCTCCCCGAGGTGAGGTAGAGTCAAATCACCCTTGGATTAGCCTATCGTAACATGATAAAGTAATGGGTAAGGGAATCAACCAATAATAATAATAAGTACCTTGCGAAAGGGAACGCTGGGCGTAATCCCAGCATAGTTCCTAGTGCACCTTGAGATCCCTTCACAGGGAATACCAGGGGCAGTCCCGAGTTAACGTAAACTGTATTAACAAGCTGAAAAGAGTAACTTAGTAATTAGGGTTGCACATTTCACGAACATAGATAGCATAGAAAGATAGCCGGGAGCTTCGGCTCGGATGGTTAAGAGACGGACGTTTTGGTCCGGAGAGCTTCGGCTCAGATAGTTAAGAGACGGACGTTTTGGTCCGGGGAGCTTCAGCTCGGTTTTTGATTACGCTAAAGTTGCATGTGCAAAAAAGGAAAGGAAATTAAGGTGGTGGGTCTTCGGTATTGGAGGGTCGATGCACCGACACTAATATGCTGACTCGGCAAGTGTGGTTAGCACTTCGCCAACAGAAGTCCGGTGCTCCAGCCGGCAAGAGTACATAGGAGTCCGCTTCGTGCACCAAGCATTTAGGCGTACGATAGGTCTGACCGGTAGGGCCTTACTGGTTTAGAGGTGGGTGAGGCCCAACCGACCACTTCCGTCTGCCACTACGGAGGTATCCTGTTAGGTTACGGCTCCAGAAAGGGGGAACTAAAGGTCTGTATGCACAAAGTCGGGTGTGTGTGTTGCACTTACATGCTCCATCATACCCACTTGCATGTCATAGCATAATCGATTCATTTAACCCTGACACCTAAAGTATAAGTGGAATGGGATGCTTATACTTTAGGCCCTGCAAAATGACCCCTTGGTCTATAAGCTTGTGTGGGCAAGTTTATAAATTAAGTTCAATTTTGATATATATTTACTGCTGTTTGATAACCGACACCCCAACGTATAAATTGGTATGGGACTTTTTATACGATGGGAGCCTTGCAGAAGACCCCTTGGCTTATGTGTTCTCACATAAGTGAAGGTTACTTTTCATATTTCATCTTATTGTCCATACCTATTATAGAATTGCTAGTATAGGTCCGCTGCCATCTATTTTTGATTATTATCCACCTTCAAGTCCTCCCCTTTCTTCCTCTCTGCTCGGTGCCTAGGAGTCATGGGCGAAGGGGTGGGGGATGATAGGGCTTAGTATTTTAGACTAACGATTTTCGAACTGCATCATTTAGGGAATCGTGGAGCCCAGCATGGAGGAGCAGCCCCAGAGACCGGTGCGCTTGTAGATGGGGTAGTCTAGCTCCGAATTTCATACAACCGGGACTGTGAGTCTCGACCTTGAGTAGATGTTCTGTTTTTGCTTCCGCATGAGTGATTTGTAGTGAGGACATGATGTATCAGGCATAAGCCCGTATTTTAGTACTCTGATATATTTTTCTGTGGACACTCCCTTCGTGGAGATTATCTTATGATATGTGATTTTCTGTGGACTGCTAGTTTGCATTTACTTTGTTTTGCTACTTTTCTGTGATCGAATTGGCCGGCAGAATCGGTGCTTTGTGGTGATGACCCTTCAGGTCGTGAAGGAGTCACCGCAAAATGGCAGTTCTGGGCTTAAGACCCTGGTTTTGAAAAAGAAAAAAGGGGCGGGGGGGGGGGGGGGGTCTTACAAGTGGTATCAGAGCCGACCTCAATCGAAAAGTAGCAGTCCACTACCCTGGGTCACCCTCGCGCGAGTTTAGTTTGGGGACAAACTAAGCAGCGGAAGTAGTGGTGTGCCCATATGAGGGATCACATGTAAATTGTCCACTTCTTACACTACTAGAAAAATGAGTTATAGCTACACTTTTTTTTGCCAGGGTCAAAAAATCGTAGCTAATACACTGTTATTAGCCACGATTGCAATAAGTGTGGCTAATAGTTTTATTTTAGCCAGGGTTCTAAAAAGCGTGGTTAACACTAATGTATTAGCCATGAAATACTATAACCGTGGAAAAAAAATATAATATTTACTTTTATTAATTTAGTTTTTAGCAAATAAAACGCATATGCCCCCTCTTCATTTCTTGCTGCGCAGCCATCCATGCACTCAAAACCTAAGTCCACCCGCAACCCTGAGCAAGAACCCGATGCCCAAGAGCGCGCCAAGAGGAGAGGGAGACGTGGGGAGAGCAAATCTGGAAGCACTCGCAGGCAACGCCGCGAGCTTAGCGACCATGGTGTCGAAGGGAGCAAACCCCGGATCCCTAGAACGCGCCAAGAAGAAGGTGGGACTCGGGAGGGGGGAGGGCGGCAACAGGAAGAACTCGCCTGTGATGCCACTCCTTGGGTGATGGCGAGATGGAAAGGGCAAGTGCGGCTGCCCTAGGATGCTCCATTAGCGGGGACCAGGGGGATTCAGATCCTCTGGAGGTTTCGATGCACTCTGAAACCTCGCCACCATCAAAGCCCTCCCCCTCTCTACTGTCAAAGAATATTGAAGCTCCATTGGTACCATTGCTGCTTCCTGGCCCGGATGAGGATTTTGGAGTTTTGGATTTTGTTTACTTTCATTGTTTTTCAAGTCATTTACATTCTTAATGGTTGAACTTACATCATAAATTTAAGTTCTTCAATTTATGTTTAACCATTATATTGATAGAGATACACGATTTATGAGTACAAAATTCCAGGATATATTGATAGAGATACACGATTCACTGTCCAAAATTCAAAGTGATTTTTGCCTTTTTCTTTTGCTTGAAAGTTCAAAATGAACTTGCATCAAGGTATTCAGTCAAGAACTTCTTCCAATGGGTTCAACCGACGTAGATTTGATAGAGACAGTGGAGCAAGGATGGAAAATAAGATGGCACCCCCTGGAAATACAGGTACCTGCTACTAGTTTTTCACGTGATCGTTTGCTATATGTTTCATCATGCCTTATTGGTCTCCATGTAGAAGTTCATGTGAAAAATGGATCTGCGTTTTCTCGAATTTTCTGTTCAGTAAATGCAAAAGATTTTGGTATGCATCATATCTTTTTATCTATTGTTTTATATTTTTCTGTAAATATTTTTTTATCAAGCTTATGGTCATCAATTCTGGTGTAATTCTACTACTAAGAAATGTTACAAATTTTATCTTAATTTGTATGCTGTATTTGCAGGAATTGTTCTAAAAATGGCTCAAATTATTAAGGAATAGTGATTCCAAGGCATTGACAAGTGAGCAGTTTGGTGATTTGGAGATGCAAGGGATTAATGAACTCAGCTCTGTTGCTAGGGAGATGGTGAGGTTAATAGAGACAGCGACAGTACCGATATTTGCAGTTGACATGGATGGTCGAATAAATGGTTGGAATGCAAAGGTTGCTGAACTAATTGGGCTTTCTGTTGAGGAAGACATGGGGAAATCACTGGTAGAAGAGCTCGTTTTTGAAGATTCTGCTGCAGAAGTCAAAAAATTTCTTTCCCGTGCCTTAAGAGGTAACATGCAGCTTTGTCATTTCTTATATTTTTTTTGTATTGTTCAAAAACACTTGAAAATATGCAGCTTAAGTTTTTTTTTTATGTAAATCTTTTCAGATTATATAGTTAAATAATTTGGATTGCCCATATCTTGGCTGGTCTGTTGCATTTAAATATATGCAGGCGAGGAAGATAAAAATGTGGAGATAAAGTTGCAAACATTTGGCTCGCAGAAGCTGAAGAAAGCAATTTATGTCATAGTCAATGCTTGTTCCAGTCGAGATCATACAAATGAAATAGTTGGAGTCTGTTTTGTTGGCCAGGATATTACTGGGCAGAAGGCAGTTATGGATAAATTTACTCATATCCAATGTGATTATAAAGCCATTGTGCATAGTCTCAACCCACTGATTCCTCCCATATTTGCTTCTGATGAAAACACTTGTTGCTCTGAATGGAATGTTGCTATGGAGAAGCTTACAGGGTGGTTGAGAAAGGACGTGATTGGAAAGCTGTTGGTTGGAGAAGTTTTTGGTAGTTGCTGCCGACTTAAGGGCCTAGACGCCCTTACAAAGTTTATGATTGTCCTCCATAATGCAGTTGAAGGGAAAGAAACTGAGAAGTCTCCCATTGTATTTTTTGATAGAGCTGGAAAATATATACAGGCTCTCTTGACAGCAAATCCTAGAAGAAACATGGATGGCGAAGTTACTGGAGCGTTTTGCTTCTTGCAGATAGCTAGTCCAGAGCTGCAACAAGCTCTTGAAGTCCAGAGGCAGCAGGAAAAGAAATGTGTTGCCAGAATGAGAGAGCTAGCTTACATTTGTCAAGAGATAAGGAATCCACTTAGTGGAATTCAATTCACAAGTTCTCGTTTGGTAATGACTGATCTATCTGATGATCAGAAACAATTTCTTGAAACCTTTAATTCTTGTACAAGGCAGATGAAAAAAATTCTGAATGAGTCTGGTTTAGAGAGTATTGAGAACGGGTAACTCCATGATCCACTTCTGGTTCATACTTTGAATTATGCTTGTATATTCTCTCTGCTTCTAATTTTCCCGTGTCTTTATGTGAAATAAATTACATTGCTTACTTTTTTATTTACATAATTTGGATTGGCTGCATTTTATTGAAACATTTAAAAAAAATCTGGAATGGATACAAACATTGTTCTCTTAATTCTCTTGCTTTAGCTATGTCTTGATAATTACTTTGTTGGTTTTCCTAGTCATCCACTTTCATTCATAGTCTAATCATCACAGTATTGAATGTGTTTTTTTTAAAAAACTTAAATTACTATTTGCCACGGCTTGTAACTATGGCAAATAGTTTTTAAAAAATGATGAGTTCACTTTTAGCCAGGGATTAAAACCGTGGCTAAAAGTCAAGATATTATCCACGACAGTTTTTCTCATGGCTAATATTATTTGCTACGGCCAATCCGTGGCTTAAACTTTTTAGCCACGCCGACTTTAGCCACGGATTTTTCCCGTGGATAGACCGTGGCTAAAGGGTTTTAGCCACGGTTTTGGACTTTTTGCCAGGGCAATTTGCCCTGGCCAAAAGCCAGTTTTCTAGTAGTGTTATTAGGTATTGAGTCGATTGCCTACAAATGTAGTTCATTTTGCAGCCCCCAGCTCAGCCCACCCCTCAATGCGGAGCTCAGCAGACTCCAGACATTGCACCACATCCCCTGGTCCCCACTCATTTCCTTCAGTCAAACATGGGGCAAACTCTTACAGCTATCCTTGAGTCTTTCCGGACTCAACAGGCTCTGGCCCCGCAGCCAAACCCGGGGGCCAACTGAATGAGCACCTTCTGAGGACTCTCTCCCCCATCCTACTTGGGGATAGAGTCGGCAGTGCAGACAGAGGAGTGGCTGGATATTATGTACGAGATGCTGACCGGGATACGGTGCCCCTGTGAGGAGAGGGTGGCTTTGATGGTATCTTGCTTGGAGTCCTATGCCAAAAGGTGGTGGAAGACGCTGTTGGACACGACGTTTGCCGATAGGGAGGTTGCGGAGATTACCTGGGAGGAATTCAGGGCCACGCTGCTGGAGCATTTTGTTCCGCAGTCAGCCAGGGATGAGTTGGAGGAGCGGTTCTTATAGCTGAAGCATGGCACCAGGACGGTGGTGGAGTACCATCGAGAGTTCTACCATTTGGCTCGATATGCAAGTTCTTACCAGCTGGACGAAGCAGGATACATCAAGAGGTTCTATAAGGGTCTGAAAGAGGAGTTGAGGGAGGCCTTATTGTTTCTATCTGACGGGCCTATCTCCTGGATTTTGGAGATGGCAAAGAAGATTGAGGCTGATTGGCACACCACTCGGGGCCGGAAGCGGCAAGCGGAGGATTAGGGCCGGAGGGCCAGAAATGATCAACGGCGAGGCGCTATACCAGATGGGAGAAGGACAGAGGACCAGCCTCGTCAAGAGGTGAGGCAGGAGCCGAGAGAGCAGGTGATATTGGCCCCTCAACCTCTTCGGATACAGGAGATGCCGAGACCCCGGGGTATGGCGTATCCCCCACCGGAGTGCTTCCATTGTCATCAGGTGGGACACCTCCGGAGAAACTGCCCCATGAGGGGGTCACCACCTCCAGCACCACAGGGTGGCCCACCTGCTCAGCATTTCGGAGGCCGAGGATGCGGCCGAGGACGTGGTTACCAGGGAGGGGATCGAAGACAAGAAAGGGAGCAGGTGTATGCTTTGGACCTGGCACAGCCTCGAAACCCAGAGCAGGTCATAACAGGTACGCCAAGATATTTAAACTGTTTAAATTGAATTCCCTTTCTCAATTGCACAGTAAGTAGAACTGAACTAAGTAGAATAAATAGGAAGAAAACTCGTCATAAAATACTAAGACCATTAACTGTCCCAGGTATAGTCTTCAACAGCGGTAAGCCCGCCTATACACTGTTCGACACGGGTGACTCTCACTCATTTGTGTAGGAGGCCTTTCTGGAAGGGCTGGAAGGAGTGGAATGGTTCACAGGACTGATGAGGAGGGCGCGTCTACCTGACGGATCAGAGATACTCACCTCTGCCTACTACAGCTTGGAGGCGGAGATTGGAGGAAAATTATTCGAAGTATCGGCAACGGTCCTGAGGATGCCAGTCTTCGAGCTGATCCTGGGCATGACTTGGTTACACTGGAACCATGCCCAGATTGATTGTCAAGCAAAGAGGATCACCGTGAGGCACGGGGACTCTGTCATCATCATCGAAGGTATAAGACCTGCTTCTCATATACCCTTATCTTCAGTACAGGCCGTTAAGGCCTTTTTACAGGGTGAGGAGGTCTACAAGGTGTTGTTTGAAATGGCGGAGGCCGCAGATTCTATATCGAATATCCCGGTGGTGCGGGATTTTGCGGACGTTTTTCCAGAAAAATTACCCGGATTACCCCCGCACAGGGAGCAGGACTTTCAGATACAGCTTGTGCCAGGGGCCAAGCCGGCATCCAAGGCTCCTTACCGGATGGCCCCAAGGAGTTGACAGAGTTTCGGAGCCAGCTTCAGGAGCTAGTGGAAGCCGGATTTGTCCGTCCAAGCTCTTCACCATGGGGAGCTCCGGTATTGTTCGTCAAAAAGAAAGACGGGACACTCAGATTATGCATTGACTACCGAGCACTAAATCGGCTGACGGTCCGGAATACCTATCCACTGCTAAGGATAGACGAGCTATTCGACCAGCTGTAGTGGGCGCAGTTCTTTTCGAAATTAGATTTGAGCTCGGGCTACTACCTGCTTCGGATTCGAGAGGAGGATATTCAGAAGACTGCTTTTAGTAGCAGATATGGATTATTTGAGTTTACGGTGATGCCCTTCGGGCTCACCAATGCACCATCGGCATTCATGAATCTCATGAACCAGGTTTTCAAGGAGTATCTAGATGGGTTTGTCATTGTGTTTATCGATGACATCCTCATCTTCTCGAGGACGGAGGAGGAGCACGCTCGTTATCTGGCACTAACCCTACAGAGACTGCGAGAGAATCATTTATATGCAAAGTTTAGCAAATGTCAGTTCTGGCTGAAGGAGGTGGGCCTCTTAGGCCATATTATCAGTGGAGCCGAGTTGGCCGTGGATCCGGCGAAGATTCATGCAGTTCGGGATTGGCCGAAGTTGAAAGCAGCCACCGACGTACAAAGTTTCCTAGGACTTGTCGGTTACTACCGGAAGTTCGTGGAGGGATTCTCTTGAATCGTCCTCCTGCTCACATCTTTGACGAAGAAGGAGGTACCTTTCATGTGGACCCCGCAGTGCCAGGCAGCTTTCCAGGAGCTGAAGGATCGACTCACCTCGTCTCCCATACTTGCTCTCCCCTCGGGGAGAGAAGGATTTCAGGTCTACACCGATGCTTACTACCAGGGTATGTGAGCTGTACTGATGCAGAAGGGTCATGTGATTGCTTATGTGTCTCGCCAGTTGAAGAAGCACGAACAGAACTATCCGGTGCACGACCTTGAGATGGGGGCGGTCGTTTTTGCTTTGAAGGTCTGGCGCGACTATCTTTATGGAGTCCACTGCGACATCTACTCCGACCACAAGAACCTGAAATACGTGGACACGCAGAAGGAACTGAACATCAGGCAGAGGCGGTGGGTGGAGTTCTTAGCAGATTATCAGTATGAGATGCACTACCATCGAGGGAAGGCAAACGTGGTGGCTGACGTATTGAGTCGGAGAACTGCCACTTCCGAGGCCGGGCCCCAGGTTATGTCTATGGAGCTGGTGAGGAGATTGGAGGATATGCACATCACACTGGTGTCATCCGAGGACCCCGAGCTCTACATGGAGTATTTAGCTGCGGTGAGTGCTACAGAAGATATCCGGTACCGAGTCAGAGAGGGACAGAGGCGAGATGTCAAATTGGAGCCGATATTCTAGGCCTTGGAGAACGGTGCAGTAGGAGATTACACGATGAGGGATGGTGTGGTATGCTTTAGAGGTCGGACTTATATACCGGAAGGAGGCCAGGTCCGGGAGGATATTATGGCGGAGGCCCACCACAGCAAATACTCGGTGCACCTGGGGATCACGAAGATGACTGCGGATTTGAAGAAGACTATGTACTGGCCTAGCATGAAGAAGGATATCACTAAGTTTGTGACCCACTACGAAGCGTGCTAGATCGTGAAGGCTGAGTGCAAAAACCCCGTAGGTTTATTGCAACCACTCTCGGTACCAGAGTGGAAGTTTGAAGACATCGTGATGGACTTTATTCACGGACTTCCCCGATCACGGACGGGAAACGACTCGATTTGGGTCATCGTCGATTGGTTGACAAAGGTGGCCAGGTTCATTCCGATCAGGAATGATGATTCTGTGGGAGTATTAGTGCGGAGATTTGTGGAGCAGATCATTTGATATTACGGGGTGCCCAAGACGATCGTATAAGATCGGGATGGCCGGTTCAATTCCAGGGAGTGGAGATCTGTGCAGGCTTACTTAGGCACGCGATTGACCTTCAACATCGAATTCCATCCCCAAACGGACTGGCAGATGGAACGCACCAACCGGACGCTTGAAGATCTTTTGAGGCTATGCATTTTGGACCGCGGGGAGCCGTGGCAGAAGCTCTTAACCCTGGTCGAGTTCTCCTATGACAACAACTACCAGTCCAGCATCGGGATGGCGCCTTACGAAGCCTTGTATGGAAGGAAATGCAGGACCCTGCTTTCTTGGATTCAGGACGAGGATCTGAATATGTTGGGATCATATTTTGTTGAAGATACCGAGGCTCAGGTGAGGCTGATCAGAGACAGGATGCTAGAGGCGCAGAGCAGACATGCTAAGTACTATGATGTCCGGCATCGTCAGGTGGAGTTTCCCGTGGGGGACCGAGTGTTTTTGAAGATCCGGCCCATGCATGGAGTTTCACGGGTGCGTGGTCGGAGGAAGAAGCTCAGCCCGAGGTATATGGGCCCTTACAGGATCCTGGAGCGGATCGGGCCCCTAGCCTACAGGCTGGAGTTGCCACCAGAGCTGGCAGCTCTGCACGATGTCTTCCACATTTCTTCGCTGAGGAGGGATCTGCTACGCTCGGAGCAGTAGATTGTGACCACCGAAGGGCCGGTAACTTCAGACCGGTTAGTTCGCCTAGAGCCGGTTTGGATCGACAACCAAGGAGTACGGATCTTGCGTCACAAGAAGGTTCCGTTAATCAAAGTCCTATGGAGAAACCACGGCCAGGAGAAGCATACCTGGGAACCGCAGGACCTGATGTGACAAAGATACCCAGATCTGTTCAGTCAGGTATACCTCACAACCCCTCAAGATGTTTAATTTATTTTCCTGCTTTAAACTAATAGGGATGCTCTAGGCAGGTAGAGGCTTATCTTTTATTTATTGGGGGCTTATCTTTTGTTTATTGGGATCTTAGCTCACCAAATAGGAGAATTGGGTATAGACTTAGGTTTCCCTCAAAACCTAATTTAGCAAACATGGCGTCGTGATGGGATGTTACAAGATTTTTTTCTTCGGTAGAAATTCCCGTAGGCTTAACCTTGATTTCGGGGTCGAAATCTTTGTTTTGTTTATTGGGATTTGTAACATCCCATTTCCAACTAGACCCCTAAGAGTGGTTTTGGCCATGACAAGGTCATAACAAACCCTAGGAAGCCAGAAATGGGCCAAGAGATAGGAGGCCAAGGTGAAGATCACCATGGTCTGCCTATGGCACAACCTCATCACCAAACCTAGGGTTTGACCCTAGGGCTTCACCATGACCCCAAGAACCTACCACAACACCCCCAAAAATATTGGGAGACCCATTGGAGCCATAAGGACCCATTGGGGTCAATCAAAGAGACTCAGTTGGCACAAGTCAACCCTAACCCTAAATGGGTCAAACTAGCCTATTTAGGGTCAATTGACCTTCCCCTAGCCAATTGGACCCCACCCATACCCTTCAAACCCTAAAGGGAGGAAAATGGATCACCAAGGACACATTGGGTTCAGCCCTAGAGGCCAAGTTGACCCAAGTCAACTCAAGCCCCTAATCTGGTCAAAGTGCCCTTACTAAGGGTAGGTGACCTCCAAAGTGTAAGGTAACCTTACATAACCCCACATAGGCCTTAAGGGAGGCCAATGGGTCACCAAGGACCCAATGGGGTCAACCTAAATGATCAAATTGACCTAAGTAAACCCTAGCTTAAGCCAAGTCAAACCTAGCCCAAATGGGCTAACCCAAGCTCAAGCCATTTTTCACTTAGGCTAACCTCACTTTTCATAATCATTATGACTAAGTGGGCTGCACATAGCCTATGGTGTTGACCAGTGAA
The DNA here is from genome assembly GCA_039583875.1 of Platanthera guangdongensis. Classification (NCBI taxonomy): domain Eukaryota; kingdom Viridiplantae; phylum Streptophyta; class Magnoliopsida; order Asparagales; family Orchidaceae; genus Platanthera; species Platanthera guangdongensis. The sequence goes on along the minus strand of CM077162.1, from coordinate 284,058 downwards.
CATGGGTGACTAGGAGAGAGAAAGGAGCTTCCTTTCATGATAATGGTGGAGAGAGAAAGTTGGGGGAGAAGAAAGGATGGGTGGGAACCGACCAAGGAGGTCAACAGCCACCCTTTATGACTACAATCAACTCCTCTAGGGAAGAGGAGTTGATTCCAGCCGTTTCACGGCCACCAAGAGGAAGATTCAGCCCCCCCCCCCCCACCCACTCAACCCGAGCCAAGCTTTTCAAGGGCATTAATGGCCATTGATGTTTGTCCTCTCCCCTCCCCCAATTGTTGATTTAAACACCATCAGTGATATGAGAGGAACCCTTCCCACCATTTACCTGAGGAATTCGAGCAACTTGACTGCACTGTTGTAGAAATCCGGCCGGCGGCACCACTACCATGGCAACCCCAAGATCGACTCACTTAAGTTCAATTTTGATATATATTTACTGCTGTTTGATAACCGACACCCCAATGTATAAATTGGTATGGGACTTTTTATACGATGGGAGCCTTGCAGAAGACCCCTTGGCTTATGTGTTCTCACATAAGTGAAGGTTACTTTTCATATTTCATCTTATTGTCCGTACCTATTATAGAATTGCTAGTATAGGTCCGCTGCCATCTGTTTTTGATTATTCTCCACCTTCAAGTCCTCCCCTTTCTTCCTCTCCGCTCGGTGCCTAGGAGCCATGGGGGAAGGGGTGGGGGATGATAGGGCTTGGTCTTTTAGACTAACGGTTTTCGAACAGCATCATTTAGGGGATCATGGAGCCAGCATGGAGGAGCAGCCCCAGAGACCGGTGCGCTTGGAGATGGTGCAGTCTAGCTCCGGAGTTCATACAGCCGGGACCGTGAGTCTCAACCTTGACTAGATGTTCTATTTTTGCTTCTACACGAGTGATTTGTAGTGAGGACATGATGTACCGGGAATAAGCCCGTATTTTAGTTCTCTGATATATTTTTTTGTGGACACTCCCTTCGTGGAGATTATCTTATGATATGTGATTTTCTGTTGACTGCTAGTTTGAATTTACTTTGTTTTGCTACTTTTCTGTGATCGAATTGGACGGCAGAATCAGCGCTTTGTGGTGATGACCCTTCAGGTCGTGAAGGAGTCACCGCAATACGACGGTCTGGTCCTAAGACCCCGGTTTTGAAAAAAAAAAAGGGGGGGGGGGTTCTTACACAGATGGCGTCGTTTTCCCTTCTGTGACTTCGGCAACCTGACAAA